>OU964967.1:8887363-8927363 GCA_918808275.2 Dolichovespula sylvestris
ACGAAAACTTCGTTCCTCTTACCACGTTAATATATTCAGAAGAGATTAAACGTTCACACTGTGCTACACGTTTTTATATTCCGTAGGAACCGAAAGGAGGGGGAATATTTAATATATTGTATTATTGCCAGCCGCCAGCAGTGTCTCTCCCCGCTCGATTCAATATTTTATTGAAACGTATATCGCAATATGACGAAGGGTTGTGGCACACGCGTTTTAGGTATGCGTTCACGCCCGCAAAATTTAGACGTCTATCAGTTAGGGGAAAGACTTCATAAGAGTTTATTTTACGTAATTCGACCCGTACGATTTGATTAACGGCGTTTATGTCATATCAGACATTATATCGTAAATAATTTTTTAAAGAGACGTGTTATGCAATTAAAAAAAAAAAAAAAAAAAAAGAAAAAGAAATATTCCATTGTTTTGTTTTTTTTTTTTTCTTGCAAATTATTATACCTCATTCACGTGAAATTTAACATTTGAAATATAACCCATGGGCAAAAAGGTAATGGTAATATAGATTTTAAAATTCCTTGCCGTACACCGAAGATAAATCGACTTCGTCTACGGTGATTCCGCTTCGTGCGACTTCCATGAATTTCTCTACCCATTGCCGGGACACACACGCACGCTCATGTAAACGCGTGCCTAACGACGAGACGCATCCCCGTGACTGGAAATGTCGAAACGGCAGTATGCTAAAAAATGCTGACACCGAGTCGACAATCTCCCCCTTTTTATCTCTTATCCTTCCTTTATTTTCTTCGCTCCTTCTTATTTCCTACTTTAGTGAGATGATCCCGTGTAAGATAAGATACAAGTAAGAAATGAGATAGGGAAGTGGAAGAAGGTTGTCGTAAAATAAATATCAAATATTAAAAATAAGCGCGTTAGAAAGGCCAGATTCATTTTCAATCGTCTCAACAATTTCCTATTGATTTAACATGATCACATCTTTCCAACGATTTACATATTTTATAAAGTATCAAAAAAAAAAAAGATTTAATATTTATTATCATCTTCGGAGAATTATTATTAATGAATTTTCAATTAACGTCACTGATTAAATTTGATAATTTAATCTTATTAAATAATTCAATTTATATATATATATATATATATATTTCGGTATGCACATAACTCGATCCAAAAAATCTTCACGATTTAATATCACGACAATTTATTCGTCGTTTAACACGAGCCTCAGAGTTCCAAAAATAAAAACGAAAGCATAAAAACGACGTAGATCGTTCTCGAGCGTGAACTAGCGTCAAAATCTCGGCTACATCCGCGAGGTAGATGAAAAATTTCGCCAGGCGTCGGCGGATTTACATCGCGCAACGGAGCGATATAATTTATATCTCGTGTATTTCTGGAACGTCGTTACAACGACTACAACGACTACAACAACGACAACGACGAGGACGAGGACGAGGACGACGACGACGACGACGACGACGACGACGACGACGACGACGACGACGTCATCGTCGTCGGCTCGTCATATTCCTGGATGTTCAAGCACGGTAATACATTTGCGACAATGTACATAATTCCTCGCTCGTTAGTGTAATGAACTTCACGTTAAATGGTTCTACAAATGCGAGACATTATGTTTGCAGAATAATTGTACTACCACCTACCACCCGAACCATTTCACCACCCTCTCCCCTCTCCCCATCCCTACCCACCCCTCCACACTCCCTCCCCGCCACGTTTCCAGCCCCTCGTTCAACAGCAAACCCAACTCGTTCTAACGCCCGTTGTCGACGTGACAATCGATATTGTCTGTTCTGGAAAGGCTCGATGGCTCGTATTAGAGCGGGAAGAGTTAATAGCGAACACTCGTATATTATATCGCCGTGGCTACGTAATAATAATGAGGCCGTGAGAGCGTCATGGCGCCGGGAACGCGACTCTACCATTCAACGTACGGTACGAGTACCCAAATTTTATGCGAATCGTAATTATCGTAATTGTAATTCCGTGGCCGCGTTCCCTGAAGCACCACCGAGCAGTAGCAGTAGCAGCAGCAGCAGTAGCAGCAGCAGCAGCAGCAACAGTAGCAGCAGCAGTAGTAGTAGAAGCGTCGGCTTGTGTCGCGGCTAGCCCGCGGATGGCTTGAAGCCCGAAAAATGAGTGAGAGAGAGAGAGAGAGTAGTTTGAGGTTTCAAAAGGGGTATGAAGGGGGCTTTAGGTAGATACTGATGTTCCTGGGTGGGGAGGTTTAGCTGTAATGTCCAAGAGAACGAACGTCCTTCCTCGAATAATTTACGCTCTCGGAAATGCCAACTGGGTGTTCTACTTTTCCGCGTCGACCTTTTTTTTTTTTTACGAATGTGTGGTATTATTTAAAATTCATTTTTCTGCATTTTTCCTCTCTTTTTTTTTTCCCCTTTTAACTTCCATTTAATTATACTTTCTTTTGTTTTTGTTTTTCTTTTCTTTTTTTCTTTTTTCGACCCCACCGAGTCCTTCATATATAATTTTCTCGAGGATTTAAATGGGAATAGAGAGAGAGAGAGAGAGAGAGAGAGAGAGAGATCGACGTTTTATCATAGACCAAGGGAAAAAAACATGAAAGAGAAGAAAAAAAAGCAAGAGAGAGAGAGAGAGAGAGAGAGAGAGAGAGAGAACGCAGAGGGTGAGAAGAGGATTTGAAGGTTGGGCTTCCAAACGGGAGGGTAAGTCGTGTCCGTGTCGTACGTGGGGCAATAAGAAGACGTTATACGAGAGGACATTTAGGAAACGGTATTTCCCTTCTCGATTCCCACCAACCACGTTTTCGAACAAGTACCAACACCAGCATAGCCATCGCTGGTATCACCGGCATCATACTAACCATCAGCTTGGATCACGCGATTCTTTCCCTCTTTCTCCCCCCCTCTCTCTCTCTCTCTCTCTCTCTCTCTCGCTTTCATACAATTGTATAGCTTCCTTTCCGGAAGACGATCACGACGGGGAAAACAGGAGGTTGCGAGTCGGAGAGGATATGCCAGTGGGCTATGAGAGCCAAAAATGAAGCAGTAAAGGCGCGAATATGACGCGACGGCATTTGTCCTTTACGATCGTAATTCTTTTGCTGGGGTATGAGGGATTTTGCGCGCTTCAAGATAGAAAGAAACAGATATAGAAAGTGAGAAAGAAAGATAGATAGATAGATAGAGATAGATAGATAGAGAGAGAGAGAGAGAGAGAGAAATACTTGCTTTCTTTTCTATTTTAAAGATGTCAGCGATGATCGATTTATTCGAAAACTTATCGCTAACGTTCTCGATCGTTATGGAAAAGATCAAATAGAATAATAAAAAAATAAGTAAAAAAAAAAAAAAAAAGAGAGATAAATAAAAATAAAAAGAGTTGGAATAATGACCAACGCGGTCTACTTTAGGTAAATTTTTAATATCGCGGTTGGATTGAATTTTAATGTAAGCAATAGCGATTAATATTCTTGGCAGCTACGAGGAAAATTCTTCGCGGTGTAGGTGATACGTG
This sequence comes from Dolichovespula sylvestris, assembly GCA_918808275.2. Taxonomy (NCBI): domain Eukaryota; kingdom Metazoa; phylum Arthropoda; class Insecta; order Hymenoptera; family Vespidae; genus Dolichovespula; species Dolichovespula sylvestris. The sequence goes on from OU964967.1 coordinate 8,890,862, forward strand.
TAGGAAGAAAAGATCGGTGTGTTGAAATAGTGCCAGGTATTTGGTATCAGGTCAGTGGGTAGGCCGATGGTCTCTCGTTCGGATTTCTCTCTTTACTGTTACTATCGAACACACAGCGCAAGGGATAGATATTTGATGCTTTAGAAACTATTGTTGGTGCTTCGAAAATCGAAGAAGCGAATGAATATAACGCTAGGACAATTTCAATATCTCACCGTTTCCTTTTTGCCAAATCTGATACTGTCCGATTGCGGTTTTCAATTTCTCCCGCAGATAGGACGACCCTTCCGATATTTTACAATTCGTACGCGGCCGTGTGTATTGCAAAAAGGAACGCATTTCGAATGAAAAAAACCGCGTGTGTCTACGCTTTTCGATATTATATCCATTGTTATTATCTCTCGTATGTTGGTATCTTGTTTCACGAAGGAAAAGAGAGGGGGGGAGATCGAGGAGAGAGACGTCGAAATCTTTTTGCAATAAAATAAAACGCGGAACAACGCGGTGGCAAAGTTTGCAACGGTGTTTGACAAAGAGGTTATCAAAACGTCACCGTCGAAAAGCATAACTATATTTTCCTTTTCGACGCGATTTTTGTTAGGATATTTTTCTTTTTGAACGATATCACATTCGATATTCGATTTTACAACTAAAGCTTGAACTCTGCCTGAAATGGAGTTCGTTTTTTTTCCTTTTCTCTTCCATTTTTTTTTGTTCTTTCCTTTTTTTTCTCTCTCCTCTTCTTTTTATGCTTCGTTTTCCCTCGCTCCCCCCCTCTCTCTCTCTCTCTCTCTCTCTCTCTCTCTCTCTCTCTCTCTCTCTCTCTCTCTCTGTGTGTGTGTCTATGTCTGCCTTTCTCGATCTTTTTCTACATGACAAAACGCACGTGAGATCGCATTGCCGTGACAGGCGTTTTCATGCCTTTCATATTACTATCTATCTGTGTATATACAGTGACCACCCTCATAAAAAAGAACGACCACGCAAACCGGAGAATCGTAAAAATCGGACGTAAAATATTTGAACGCTACTACGCAACGTTCGAGTACACGCTTACAACCACTCTCGCGTAAAATTTTATTTCAATGAGATGATCGAACTAAGATCGTATAACGGGCGAACGGTTTTCTTTCATAGTTTTATCTGTGACTAATAAAAAAAAAAAAAAAAAAAGAAAAAAGTAGAAAAGCGAAACAGAACAAAAAGTAAAGGAGAAAACTAACGATGGTCGTATTAAGTTGAGAAAAATTGTCGTTTGGGGATGAGAAACGAATGAGTCTTCGATGCACCCGGCAGTAACTGTCACTCTAGCGATGAATGACTCGCCCAGCTCGTCATTATTCATTCATCGAATGAAAAAATAATGTCAGTATCCCTGAGCTCGTAGATATTTCAGGAAGGTTCGTGTTAAAGTCAAAACGGAATGGCTGAAGGGTAGACTCCCCCGAGACGACATTCCGTGTGGATCGAGAACCCTCACGAAAATTTCCTCTACTTTAGCATGATATCCCATCCCTCTCTGTAGCTTCGCGTGTGGTTCGCATTTACCGAAAGAAAACAGGAAACGTAACGCACCCCAAAGTGGAATGACCGGGTGAATTTAAGGGTGACAGATAGAATCAGGTTGGTATTTTCGGAAATCGTTATAAATTATGCATTTCTGTAACAATATTCGAATAAAAATGGCAATTGTAATATATGTGTATGCCTATATACAATTTCGACGTTTTATCATATTTCGATAACCCACTCGATTTATTTTATTAATAGCGATTGAATATGATATCTAACTTATTGAATGATGAACGAATATATATATATATATATATATATATATATATATATATATATATATCTTTTAGTCGGATCAAAATTGTTTCGTATGTTTTTATAATAATTTTGAACGTCATTTCCCCTAGACGTTGACGCTTATCGATTACCATTCCGAAATGAATTTAATTTAAGAATGATCGAATGTTCTCAAAATATCCATGACCGATACGACTTCAAAGTTAAATAATGTACCATTGTCGGGACTCTTCGTCCACACAACTGGAGAGATTAAAACGTGCATAAATTGCATTTCGATAATATGGAATTAACTCTATCTCTTCACCACATTTATCACTGCACCGCGCTGATAGAGCCTGCCGATCAAACCAGACTCAACGCGTACAATGAGAGCATCATCGCGATCGATGTCACTGTCGCCAGTTTTATATACGCACTAACTCTTAATAATATCATCGGCTGTTTGCATTCCATGACCCTATCCGTGGATACAGCTATGAGTACGATAACGCCTATCAGCCCGATTCATTGTCGGGATAGGCCGTGAAAATTCTGGGGAAAGCTTTCACGGGGTAACCGTGATGACGTATCAAAGATACCGATGAGATCGGATATTTTGATATTTTTTTTAATTTTACAAACCAACAAGCGACGAGATTAACCTTTTTTTTTCTGAATAAAGAATAACAAAATTTTTTCATACGTACTTAAGAGTGAATTTTTAATTAAAAGAAAGACGAGATAATTGAAATTTTTTTTCAATTAACTTATATTTATCTTGCTTTCTTTTCGCGCGCGCGTGTGCGTGCATGTGGGTGTACGCATATAGGTATATAATTTTTCTTAAAAAAAAAAAAAAAAAAATAAAAAAAAATAAAAAAAATAAAAAGAAAAGAATAAGTAGAGCAGTTTTAGTTAATCTAATTTCCTATTCCGAGGAAGCACGGTTCGTGCTTCTTTACGACGTTATCTCCGGTCGCACGGTTTTTCGCATTACAACGTTTTAGAGTAGGTTAATCTTGCGGGTAAACGTCTTTCCTACAAACGTAGCTCGAACCTTGCACAAGACATTAGGTTGTAGCCCGTAGTAATAAAATCTCCATTTCCCGTAGGACACACAGTCAACTCGAGCATGCATATTTAACGTTGAAATGCCACACCGAAGACACGAACTTCTCTCTTCTCTTTCTATATCACTTTATTCTTATTTCATTCTTTTGTATTTCCCAGCAGAAATGTTCCTCCCTTTTGTAAATACTTATGAGATAGGAGGAAACATATTTTCTTTTCTTTCTTCTTTGTTTTCTTTTTTTTTTTTTGTTTGTTTGTTCCTTTCTTTATAATAATATCGACAAATTCGAGCGACGAATTAAAAAGAGTAATTCGTTGTATATCTATGTACACGCATATATATATATATATATATATATATATAAAGATTTAATACATATAATTTTACAAAAATCTTACTTTGAAAAGGGTCATGAAATAAGGTCACAAAGGAAAGGAAGCAGAAGGTGTAAAAAAAAGACTGAAGTAAGAAGAGTTGCGATTTTACTAACGCGTAAATTCAACGTCTCTCTCTCTCTCTTTCTCTCTCTCTCTCTCTCTCTCTCTCTCTCTCTCTCTCTCTCTCTCTCTCTCTTTCTCTCTCGTTCGTTCGCTCGCTCGCTCTAACGTAGTTGCTTGCAACTTCACGCGTTACATATGTAACAAGAGTTTGTCCGTAAGGTGCGCATTTCACTTATGGTTCGACATAAAACTCCAACAACACCTAGTCTTTCCATTTTTTACTACTTCCGTTGTTTCTCTACTCTTATCCTTCTCCTCTTCCGTTACCGTTTTCTACGTGAAAAGGTATATAACAACTGCATGGTCATAATCCGTTAGATACTTTTATATCCTTCGTTTATTATCGGAGGTATGAATTTGTTAAAAAAAAAACCAAGCGATATTAAAAAAAAAGTAAAAAGTAAACAAACAAAAGGGAAATGGAAAAATGTGTTATTTCGCTGTTCGAAGAAGAATTTCATTTATAAAATTCATCGTTGAAATTAAACACCATGGACTAGATAAAGGAATAAAGACAATTTGATCTACGTATATCTTTTTCCCTTCCTCTCCCGCTGCTCCCTTTCTCTCTGATCTTTACGGTTTCTTATTTTATGACATTTTACGATCACGTAATTTCATACTGCTATATATATATATATATATATATATATATATATATATATATATATTATATATATTATATATTATATATATATTATATATATATATCCATATCATAATTTATCTTTTAGATATCATTTTTACTCCCCTTTGATAGAAATATCGAATTACTCTCATCATCGTGCCAGGCGTAAAAGCTTTTATGCGATATATCCAACGTGAAATTTTATATACTATGTATAGAATGGTTGATGGACGAAAATGCACTTCTCCGTTGACCCGAGCACGTTCTTTTTAATTTTTCGCTAAGCTCTCTTAATTTCATTTGAAATGTCGTGTATCGGTATTGATACTTTGTCAATTTATCGATGATCAATCGAAATTTTTCTTTTTTGTACTCTATCTTTCCTCTTTTCACTTCTCTTTCTTTTTCCGTACTATACCGTCTCTATCGCTTTACGTTACTTCCCCTTTTATCGAAAGTTATGAAAATTTATGATGAAATTTATCATCAGTTAGGAATAATAAGTTGTTCGAAGTAACTATGGTATAATGCATCTCGGCTTTACAGATTAATGCTCGCGCGTTACGTGATATTACGTCAGAGCAATTCGGTCGTTGAAACACATATCGTAAATCCAACATAACGACCAACCTCCTTGGTACTTGCTCGGGACAAACTGATATTTATAGTATGTCCTACCAGAAAAGGACCATCCTGTTATATTTTCTTCTTTCTCCTTTCTTGAACTCGTTTCTTCATATCTTAGGTATCGTATCGTTGCATTCTCTCTTCCACCTAAAATTATAAATATTATAATATGAAAAAGAAAATATATGTATATATATATATATATATGTTTTTGTATAAAGATTGTAAAAATAGAGATAATCGTTTGAAATAAAATTTTTACCGTTCGTAAAAATAACGGAAGACCGATCGATGAATTCATAGATAGATTGAATTAGATCTGCAACAAGTATCGAATAATAAATAATCGATAACAGCTTTGTTAACGTGAATTCATTCGGTATATGCAGCCTAGTAATTTTCTCTGATAAACATCTTCAAAGACTAGTACGTTCACTTGAATCAATATTGAAGTGGAATATAGTTAAACTTCGTTACTTTAACAGATCAAAGCAAAGATCTTTAATATGTTCCATCTCCAATTTGAATTAGGGAAAAATTAACTACTAAAAATTAACTACGCGCTTATGAATTTTATGTCTTTATATATGTATATATAAAATGTTCTTTTCTATTTTATTCAAAAAAAGGGAAAGAAAAAGGAGGAAAATATGAAATGCTTAACGATAAAGATTCACTGATAGAAAATTTGACGTCTCGTAAGATCATTACCGATGAAATTGATGTATAAAGATTATTGTTTACTCGAGCAAGATGGCGAACATCGTTGATTCGCTATAGCGAGCGAGCTTATAAGGCACGGAACATACGACAGATTTGATAGATGTGGTCAAAAAACGTCAAAGGTTAATAATCGTCGTCCATCCTACACAACTACGCGAACGCACACATAGATATTCTTTCTTGTGGCGAACATCATCATCACGTTAAACTCCCTTTTGTATAACCGAACATTGTTAATTTACTTCTCAAACGAAGCCACGAGAATGAAAAATTTACAAGAGTATATATATATATATATATATCCTTCGTGTCCTACGAGAAAGTGAAAAGGGCTAAGGGTTAAGAGAGTTCTGAAGCTTTGAAATTCATAAGCATGAGAGAAAAGCCGTTGGAAATTTTCAATGACTCGCCTTTTAATAAATCCTACGAGGATTTAAGGAAAGTTAATTGAATTTCCGCCGGTGGTTGTTTCTCTTGTCGATTAATTATTCCCGTAAAAATGATTATTAACAAAATTAATTTCCTTTGAAGTGTATCAGGTTTAATTCATCATATACAAATACACACACACACACACACACACACACACACATATATATACTAGACGGTCATTATTCTCTTGTATATTTAGAAAATGTTACGCTAAGAAGTTTTACGTACAAATAGAAATCCATTATGCACCGACGAGTGAAGCGGCCGTAAGCTGTCAGATGGCCGATCTTTTCAGACTTTTTTAATGCGATAAAGAAGGAAACGTGTAACTGAAATTTATCACCCGCGAACAGCGGGTTATCACCTGCCAAGCACTTTTTTCCGAGCGGTTACGGTCAGTAAGGGAAATAAACAAGAAAGAAAAAAAGAAAAAGGAGAGAAGAAAAGAAAAGAAAAGAAAAGGAAAAAATGAAACAGTCAGATAGACAGACAGACAGACAGAAAAAGAGAGAGAGAGAGAGAGAGCGAAAAGGAACGCGTTAATGGCACAAACTTGCGGCTGGCGGAGTCCGAAAATAGAAAAGAAAGTGTGGAACCGTTTGGTCCGAAAGCTTGAAAACGAAACGAGGATAGAGAGCTGTGCTCGAGACAAAGCTCAAAGAGAAAGAGAAAGAGAAAGAGAAAGAGAGAGAGAGAGAGAGAGAGAGATAGAAAGAAGGGAGAAAGAAATAGACGTAGAGAAAGGCAAGAAAAAAATATAATAAAAAAAAAAAAAAAGGGAAAAGAAGATGAACGTACTTACTTTAGGTAACCCGTGTGCCGTTGTAACAATCGCGAGAAGGTAAAAGAGAGAACAAGAAAACACAGGAATGATGCTGCTTCGCGAAGGGTTGCGAAAGATTGGCGAGTCAATGAGATAGACGGTGAGAGAGAGAGAGAGAGAGAGAGAGAGAGATGTATATAGAAAAAGAGAGGTAAAAGCAATGGTGGTTTCGGAGAAAGTGGTCTTTTCCTTAGTCAGAGCCGGGCATTCGAAGAAGGAAGAAGCTACGTAGGAGGAGATGAGCTTTCAGGTCCCTCGTAACCGTCTAATTATCCAGCAGATACTCTTTCTGACCCGTACTTAACGACCCTCTCGGCAAACTTTTTAATTACTTACTCCCTCGTACCGTACTCTTCAACAGTAGATACGTATAGTAAGGCAAAGCCGTGTTTTCTCGATCCACCATCTTCGTCCATACCTTTTCTTCTTTTCTTCTTCTTCTTCTTCTTATTCTTCTTATCCTCCTTTCTCTTCCGCTTCATCCCTTCGAATTCCTACGCCCTTCCTCGTCCCGTTCGAACCCATCTCCCAAGGGTCCACTCTAATTCGCGGTGAATATTTAGCCGACGGCCCGAAATTAGTTGGTCGCGCGAGATTCCCTATGTTTCCATTATTTATTTCCCACCACCCTAACCCTCCTTTCGTTCGTTCCGTTAAATATTTCAATTTCGATTTCTTATGAACGATTTTCTCAATGTTTGTACAATAATTTGTTGAATCAATGATGGAATTAATCAGACGGTTATGATTGTTGTGAACCCTGGTGAACCCGGTCTTATTCGGACGATAAATAAGGAACACGTTATACGTGACGTTCAATGAAAGAAAGTAATGAAAATTTTGAACGGGGAATAACGCTTGGACTTGTATCATCCCCCGTTAATGTTCGCGACACGGGAGCGGTGGGGAGTGGCGGGGAATGGCGGGGGTGCTCGCAGGAACCACCCTCGAAATGATATAGCAATTAACAAGGATAGAGAGATAGACGAGAGGGTGGTGCCGAGCAGTGGGATAATAGGGACGCATTCCTACCTTTCCCTTTTCGATCCTGTCGTCATTCCACGAATATCGTAACTTTTGAGGGATGGTAAACACCGGTTGAAACGACATCCTTGGCTCGCTCTCGAAATACCATTACAGTTTCGACCCGTATTATTTCTCTCTCTCTCTCTCTCTCTCTCTCTCTCTCTCTCTCTCTCTCTCTTTATTTCTCTCTTGGAAGGCTGATTCTGAAGGTTCCACTTCAGGCAGGTCTCCGTCGACTTCGGTAGGAAGCGAAGAACACAACGATGTCTTATATTACAGTCCATAGTGGTAATCCTAGCTGGCGTGCACTTAAAGCAGCCTTGGCCCTGGCAACCCTCCACTTTCTCAAACGTTCTAGCATCCCTTTAGCAAAGTATTCCTGATAGTATTACTTCTTACTGGACTATCTCTCTTCTTCTCTCTCTCTCACACACACACACATATAGTCACTCTTGGCTTCGAACGTAAGTGGATTTTGTTGGTGGCCGATGATGTCCCTGGTATTCTGATCCTTTCAACGAGAGCCGATTTAAGACTCGATTATATAAAGTAAAAGAAAGTGGCGAAGAAAGTGGGGTAGAAGGTGCGTAACTTCTAATGTTACCTCCCACCCCCTCCTACTGTCTCCCGAGATTCCGCGTCTACGCGAATTATTTTCATACGGTTGCCTAAGTAGATTGTATCGAGCGTGAAAGAGATAATAGCAAGGGATAATGTAAGGGGATATTCGACGAGATCGTCTTATAGAGTTTGGTACATAAAGGAAGAAAAAGAAAAAGGAAATAATTAAATCAAATTTCGACGAAAAGGAAACAAAGAAATAGAATGATGTGGTAAATTCGAGGATCAATATATACATAAAATAAATAAATAAATAAATAAATAAAAAGAAAATAAAAAGAATCGAACGTGACGCGATATCGCGTATCGCGCGTCGCGGCATAGATCCATCCAAAGTACCAAGAAATAGGTCTCGATGTAAGAAATCTTCTCGAATGACAGAAAAAGCGAGGATATATTCCTGCGAATCGAAGACGACTGTATCAGCTCCTATTTCCCTTCTTAACCTTCTCTACTCCGTACCTTCCTTTCCTTCAGGAACTATCGAAGAAAATCGTCTGTGCGCGCCGGGTAAAACGATCTATCTCGCTGTGAAGGTAGAGAATAAAAGGAAGTCAAGGTGGTGCACACTATTTCAGACGGCATCAAGGAGGAGAAGTCGCGATCTTCCATGCGACCACGAATCCTATCTTCTATCCCTCTCTCTCTCTCTATATATATATATATATATGTATATATATATATATATATATATATATATATATATATATATATACATATATATCTTTTACTCTTTTCTTCTTTTCCTCTTTTCGAGTTCTCGAGTACCCGCGAGAATTTCGTGCAAGTGGATCCTGTGGGCAAGGACTGAGAAGAAACTGCTGGCCGATTCGAAGAAAACTGATAGGCAGAAAGTGAAAAAGGGAAAGAGACGGATGACTCTTGGATAGAATGAAAGAGAGGAACAAAAGCGATGAAAGAGGCAAGGTACCGAAAGAAACCGCGAAAACGAGTGTGTGTGTGCGCGTGGATGCGAGAGAAAGAGAGAGATAGATGATTGGTTCGAAAGTGAGAAAATGAGAAAGATGCAGAGATAGGCCCAAATGAAAGATAGAGATGGTGATAGAGAGAGAGAGAGAGAGAGAGAGAGAGAGAGAGAGAGAGAGAGAGAGAGACTGGCAAATTGGATTACGGCTTCCTCTCTGTTCTCCAAGCTCTCCTCTTATCGTCCACTTAGAGAGGCACTACCCTTTCTCCTCCCCCCTCCATCTCTCCTCCTGGCCAGACTCGCTTGCTCTCTTCGTCTCTCGTAAAATTAATATCCGAAGATGAAAGAAGTAACGTCGTTCCTACGGTCCATACCGCCGCCGCCGCCGCCGCCACCGCTGGCCCTATCATCCTCTCCCTTTTCCCTTTTTCTCCTTTTATTTTTCATCCCTTTTTTCTTTCTCTCTCTCTCTCTCTCTCTCTCTCTCTCTCTCTCTCTCTATCATCCTTCTCGTTTTTCCCTGTATCTCTCCATCTCTCTTTTTCTCACGTGTCTCCCCCGTCCCTGATATATTTGCATAATATGGAATAAATCGTCGAATTTCTTCGTCGAAACCGACGTCCCGGGGTTTGTTCGTCGATGAGCCGAGGAACGTTCTTCGTTAGTATAGGGTTGTACTCCGGTCGATTCGAAAGTTAAACTCGAGAAAGTAGTGGATGAAGTATCGGTAAAAGTAAGTTTTTCCAAGGCTGCAAATTATTCTTCGATAATGCACCGAAAAGTGTTAATGAAAGAAAAGAAATATTTAAATAGGTATAAGTGGAGAATAAGTGATTTGATTTAATTCAAAGAAAATAAAATAAAATTAAATTAAATTAAATTAAATTAAATTAAAATAAAAAGAAATAGACATTGAAACTTTTGAAAATGATTAATCTCTCTTTACAATAGATATTTCCAAATAGGACTTAATAATGAAATTAGGAAAAGTTTCGTGTTTTCTTTTTTGTTTTTATTTTTCCTTTTTTTTTTTTTTTTTTTTAATGCGGTCCAAATAGTTTTTCGACATTTCTATTAATACGGGGAGGGGGATGGGGGACAAAAAAAATTACCGTCCTTTTACATATGAGTGTAGGGAACAAACAAGAAATTTCGAATTTCGAAAACTCGATCGGTAGGATAGACGAAACTCCGGGAAACTTCGTTATCCCGTAAATTGCTTAATTTTCTGGGAGCCGCTGAAAGCCCGCGGTTATTTATCGGGAATATACAATACCCATATACATATATAGGTACACCACGTTTGTTTTCTGACCATCCGCGAAAAACATCCCGTTTTTTTTCCTTTCTTTTTTTATTTTTCTCTCTCTCTCTCTCTCTCTCTCTCTCTCTCTCTCTCTTTTCCTAAATACGAAGAACAATTAATTTTCGGTTTGAAATTGTCTGGTAATTGGGCGAGTCAATTCACTCCGACTAATTCGAGAATAATTTTAGATAATGAGAGTAATTATTATTAATGCATTTGTTCGTATCTGGCACGTATAATAAGTTCGGTTATAATAACTCGTCGATAAAAAAAATTTGATTGTTTTCTTTTAAAATGATTCTCGGTGGTGATCGTTTATGGACGAACGAGGTGAAATAAATAATTGAAAGTCTAGACGGCGTTACCATATATATATATATATATATATATATATATATATATATATATATATATATGCACGTAACAACGTGTGTAGTAGCAATCAATAGAAAGATCTTTATTTAAATGACTTTCGGTGCACAACAATACCAACTGTCTTTATAATTGATCTCTGTGTCTGCAAGACAATTTATTTCGTCATCGATATCGTTAATGGATAGTACCATAGAACAGATGCATCTTTCTAATTTGATTCTTTTTTCTATTTGTTTTTATTTTATAGCACAGGAGGAATCATGATAACTTTGGCGAACGAATTCTGTAAGAAAGAAAAAGAAGAAGAAAAAATAGAAATTACAAAAATTACAAAGAAAGATAAATAGGTAAATAAATAGGTAAATAAATAAAGAAAAAATTTCATCAATCCTATCGAATTTCCCGGGAAAAGTAACGACGGTCGGTTGAAAAAGTATTCCACGTTTTTCCATCGCGAAAATACCACGATAACTCAAGGAATAGGTGTTGGGGGGACGGGTAAGGGGGTGGGATAGACTTCGATGCGTGCAACGAACTCGAAAATCGAACGATCCGCGAGCCTCGCTCGAGAAAACGACGAAGAGAAGGGGAACGGCGGAAGTAGAAGAAGAAATGGAAGGAGAAGAGGAAGAAGATGAAGATGAAGAAGAAGAAGAACAAGAAGAAGAAGAAGAAGAAGAAGAAGAAGAAGAAGTTGGTAACGATCCTAAACTGGGAAGAGTTGAAAAGTCGAAAAGTCAAAAACAGCGTTCGTCGATTTCAAAGAGGAAGTAAAAGAAGTAGTAGAAGAAAAAGAGGATGAAGAAAGGATAGCACGCGTTGGAACGAGGTACGTCACGATTATAAACTTTGTAAGAAAAAAAAAAAGGAACGAAAAGAAGCTAAAGAAAATGAAAAATGTGAGGTATACTTAACCATAACATTTTTCATCGAAAAACTTTATATCTTTTTATATTTAACATTTAATGGGAAACGAAGTTGGATAGATAGATAGATAGATAGATAGAGAGAAAGAAAAAAAAAAGAGGACAAAGACGAGGAAGAAAAAAGAGAAAAAGAAAAGCGGCAGGGGAGATGAGGGGAGGGATAGATAAGAGAAAGGAGAGAGAAGAGATAAGACAAAAAAAAAGTAGTATAAAGAGAAGAGACAAACGAACGATTTCTCTGTAGATTTCTTCTCTCTAACTCCCTTCCTACTTTCTTTTCTTTTTTTTTTTTTTTTTATGAAATCAATTGGAAAAGTTCGATTTCTCCTCGTTTAGATCCAGCGGTGTGTCCCACAGCGTACTCCTTTGGTTCGAAGTAACGATAGATCAGAGAACGTTTCCCTGAAAAAGGCTGAAAGTTTTCTAGGCGTTGCAACAACCAATAGCAGCAACGAAAAGCGATGAGAGAGAGAGAGAGAGAGAGAGAGAGAGAGAGAGAGAGAGAGAGAGAGAGAGAGAGAGAGAGGAAAATAAATTCCTCTTCGTCCTTTTCCTCGCTCCTTCCTTATTTTCTTCTTTCTTCGAATCGAAAGAGAAGCAAAGACTTTTCGGGAAAATCAACGAAATAACCCGAAGGCTACGTGATCGTCCAGTTTCCCAAAGTTTCCTTTCCAGTACGACTCGCTTTTTACCGTTTCCGTTCGAAAAAGATGTTAACTGATTGGACGAAATCGCGTTGACGATCGTTATTAAGTTTCAGAAGAAACAACGAGAACGAGGAGATACTTTTTCCTTTTGGATATCCGTCCTTAAAGAAAAATATCTACTACGAAGAATTTCTTCTAATACGATAGGAGGATACTAATATTATTTATACCTATATTCGATTTTGCGATAACGACCGAGTAACGTGCGTATAGACCCGTCCGTATTTACGTTAATATCGAATTTCCATTCGACTTCACGCCAGCTATACCTATCGAAAGATAATATCCGAAGCTGGACACAGCGAATATTTCTATTAAATATTTTCGCGGCGGATTTCACAATTTTACATTTCCAAATGATCCAAAGAGATATATATATATATATATATATATATATATATATATATATAGTATTAATTCTATATCTCCGCTGTCGATTTTATCCTTTTATTAAATAAACATTATCGCGAAGAGGAAGTTATCATATTTCAACGTTATGCTCGTCTCTTTTTACAAAATCGTATAATGTGCGAGCCCAACCAAATTCAAATAACAAAATTACTTTTCGTAATAAATCAATCTTAATTCGATCCGACAAAAGCGTAATGTTGATAAAATATGTAAAAAAAAAAAAGAAAAAAAAAATTAAAAGAAAAAAAGGAAGATCCGGCGTTAACGGTTTCATAAATTATTCCATCGGGATAATTAATTCGAATTGAGAAATGTAGAAAATTTAAAATGGGTTCAAACGGGACGAAAATCGACGCCAGAAGTAGACGCGGAACTCGTTTAAATGGCGATGCGAATAAAACCGCTTTAGGATTGTTTTGCAGTTGCCAGGGTAACTAAATTTTCGTCGTTTTGCACTTGCTCTCGGGGTAACTAAATTTTGGTCGTTAGTGGTCGAGAGCTGGTAACGATGCGGGCAAACCGGCGGAAACTACACCGGGAATACTTCGAAATCATACTCTTACACAGAACGTTAAGTACTACGAAATGGTGAGCACGTTGCAGAAACTGATTTCTTATTCGTTTTTTTAAACGTATTTTAAATAGATAGTCCATAAAAAAAAATATATATATATATACATATAAATAAAATTTCATTGACATAATAAATCTTTTGCCTTTCGTTTATCAATTTGAGGTAGTTAAAACGATCGAAAGACGAATTACACAAAGGTAGGCACGTTATGTGGGTACCATGAAGTCAATAAAACTATTTCCAGTAGTAATCTCTCTCTCTCTCTCTCTCTCTCTCTCTCTCTCTCTCTCTCTCTCTCTCTCTCTCTCTCTCTCTCTCTCTCTCGCTCACGATCTCTTATACGAGAACGTTTACTCGGCCACTCGCGGTGAATGTTGCTAACTTTGTGGTTAAGCGGGTAGAAACCTCGTCAAAGTGCTTTCCATCGTTACATCGTACCTTTTAACGAGATCGGAACTACTTTTCGTGCTTGGGTTGTCTCGCATTCGAAGAATGTAGATAAAAACTTGTACTATTGTTATCAATTCTGTTAAGATAAAAATGCGTACATATTCGTTTCGCTCGTGACAGGATCGATCAGTTCGACGAAGAAAATTACACGACGAAGAATATTGAACTTTCGGCGTTTCTGGTTAAGGGAGATGTAAAAAAAAAAGGAAAAAAAAAAAAAGAAAGAAGGGATAAAAAGAAAAGAAGACGAAGAAAGGAAAAAGACGAGGGGAAACAAAAATGTTGGTGAAATTTCTTTGATGTAAGGATAGAAAGGAGAAGACGGGGCCGACCTTTTACGAGTTTTACGAGTGTTACAATGCTTCTAAGTTGATAGGATGAGAATATGGTAGGAAAAGGGCAGCGAACAGTGGTATAACGACTTGTTTTGTCAGACGCCGGGCAGAAGTTCACAAATCAGAGAAAAGCGATGGACAGTGCTGCGGTACGGTTCATCGAGAAAATCGTTTGGGAAAAGGGTGATGGTAGAGAGCACTATGTCTGGCAAACCGACCACCACTGACGGACTTTCACGAAAAGAGAATCGAAGGGGACAAACCGTGTTGCGGTCGAAGTAAGCGTGGGAAGGAAGTCCTGCAGGAGAACGTTTCGGACTACCGGAACACGGAAAAGAGTCTGAGAGACTAACGAAATTGTTTTATCGATCTCTCCGTCCTTCTCTATTTCTCTTTTCTATCTTTCTTTCTCTTTTTTTTTCCCCTCTCTCGTTCCTTTTCTTCTTCTTCTGTTTTTTTTTTCTTTTTTTTTTTTTTTTTTTTTTTTTTTTATAAAGTGACCCTTCGATCACCTCGTCGGATTAAAAGGACGACCGATAGCCTGACTTTACGACACTTTTCTCTCGGATTCTATCACTTCGATTTGAACCGTCTATTTGCGTTCATAGTATTAACGACGAATAATTCGTGAAAATATACTCGCGAATTTATTAGAACTAGAACGTTCGTCGGCTTTTATCGATGTCTCTCGAATTAGGACCAAATTAGAAACGATCTTTCCGACGACATCTGTTTTATTCTTCGTTTACGTCCTCTCTTCGATCCCTTTGTCTTCAAAAAAACCGTCCTCGTCCCATTATTAACAACATTTCTATGTCGTTTAATATCATATTTCTTCTTCTCGCGGATCTTCCTTTTCTCTCTCGACGATAATAAATTATCACGTTCTCTAATAGATAATGTACCTTCTTTCTTTCTTTTATTCTTTTTTTTTTTTTTAATTTTGATGCGATTATCTTTCGATTTTATCGATGAGCGACGGTCTCTTCGGATTCATTTAATTTTCATTTACATTTAGACTTACGTTCGTCGACGAAAGAGAAAAAAGTTATCGTATCTCTTCACAGACACACACACACACACTCTCTCTCTTACCGTTTTTCTTCTACCCTATCTCACATCCACACTATCTTTCGTCTCGTTTTACTGCACGCGCGGCAACGACCGCGGCGCGAACTTTCACATGAGACAGCTTTTTCCGGATGCGCAAGCTCGTAAGCTCGGGCACGAGAGTCCGAAAACTTTTACCGACAAATACTTACCGTGGTTTTAGTGAAATTTTCGACGGACGGGGCCCGTGAGCGATAACCCTCTCTCTCTTTCTCTCTCTCTTTCCCTCTCGTCCTCTCTTTTTTTCTCTTCTCTCTCTCTCTCTCTCTCTCTCTCTCTCTCTCTCAATCTTCCTCGCGAAACTTTATTCGCCAAGGGAGTACTTTACCTAGGCGTAAAGTAAAAAGTTCATCTCGTAATTACGGCGAATTCGCGGCGATGCTTAAGTTGCACAGAGAAAAATTATTTTTTCTATTTTTCTTATTTTTTTTTTTTTTTTTTTTTTTTCTATTAGAAAGAAAGAGGGACGATGTCTGGATCAAGCTTCGTTCTAGTTACCCCCTCCTCCCTTAAAAAAAAAATCATACAAGAGTATGCCCCATTTGGACGAGAACGAATGAAAGATTTAATTGGGTATTGGGAAAGATCGTGCGTGAATTTTCAACTGATTCAATGTGAAACGTGGAATGAATTTCCAACGATTAACATATCTATTAATAACGATTATAATTATAATTGCATTAGGTATGATAATTAAACGTATAATATAATCTCGTGCGTGTTATCTTACATAAATTATTTTTAATCGATAAAGATTATAACGCACGGTGGAAAATTTATGAACAATGAAGGATCTTCGAGGAAATAGCGGTTTCTAATCTGTGAAATAAAGTTCGAAAGCCATCAAGGCAAACCCCCTTCTACTTCTTCATTCCCCGTTTCCGTTCCTTATCGCCCTTTCACGGTAACACTTTCCTCACCCTTTTGCTCCGAAATCTTCGCGAACAGCTTCGTCGTCGTCGTCGTCGTCGTCGTCGTTGTCGTCGTCGTCCCTTTCCAGCCGGAAGGAATCTTCGAGTTCGCTGACTGGAAGTCTCCTCTCTCTCTCTCTCTCTCTTTCCTTTTGGCCAAAACCAACTCGATCTTCGGCCGTGTCGTGTTTCCACGCCCACCGGCTGCGCCCAGTCAATGGCCATTGTATTTTAAACAAAGCCCTCGGCGCGAGTTCTACGGGATTTAATGAAAGAAGGATCCTCCCAAATCTCTCCTCTCTCTCTCATTTTCTCTTTCTATATATATATATATATATATATATATATATATATATATATGTATGTATATGTATATATATTTATCTAGCTTTCTCATTCCTATAGATCCTTGTTGGGCAGCAAAGGAAAATAGTTGGCCGATGTCAACGCCGTCGTCCTTACCCTTCTGGCACTGATTTCTGAATTACTTAGAACCGACGATGTGGATGAGAGATGGAATATCGTTGGAATTTGTTTAACGAGGCGTGAAAATTTTCTTCTCCGACGTCGAACGCTTTCCCCGTGGCTTCTCCTATAACTCCGTCGCGAACTTTCTATAGGGAAAGTTTTTATGGTTGTTCGAGCGTGATTAATATTTATTTAAACTCGAAAGAAAATCGAAGAAGAAGTAAAAGATTTTCGATGGTTCTTCGGTTTGTAAGAATAAAGACGTATTGATCTATCTTGGGAACGGCTCGACAACGGGGTTGCGAACGAAAATATTGGAATTTTTTTTTCTTTTATTTATTTATTTATTTATTTATTTATTTTTTTTTTTTAACACGAATAACATTCAATCGAAATCGACGCGATAGATCGCATCGTTATTCCCCAATCGAAACTCGTTCGGATTGATTAATATTGAAATATAAATAGGTGGAAACGTCGGGATTGTTTCTTGATACTCGAGGCGGTTCATGACGGAGGCAATAAGCTCGCCGTCGTCATCGTACGTCAACGCGCTGCCACGAAGTTCTGCCAGGTAACTGGCTTGTAAAGCATTCAACCTTCCCTTTACGGCGGCCTCTTGTGCGTTTGACATTTCGACACGACATTATTACGATACGTGCTGTCAAAACGTTTGGGCGACCTCGATGGACAAACTTCGCGGTTATATATTAACAACGATATTTCACATTATTTTAATAAACCTATCTCAAAGTTTATGAAGATCTCCCGCAACTTGGCACGAACTTCGTACAAAAATATCTATTTCCTAAAGCGCGTTTGAAACTTGGCGGAACGTCGATTAGGGTCGATGATAAAGCGTATATATTCTATCTATACTGAATGTAAGTTACACGTTACGAAGCCACTTATCGTACCTTCCGGAACACAATTTTTCCGATAACTACGTAGCTAACACTTTTTATTATCGCACCCTCCTGCCCCTTCCCCCCACATCACCCTCTTCTTATTTTTTTTTTTTTATTTTTCTTCTCTTTCTTTCCCCTCCTCTTTCTCTTCTTCCTCCTCGTGTAGTGCGATCGTAAGAAAAAAAAAAAAAAAAAAAACTTCTCTACGTTGGTACAACGGACGGAGATTAAAGACACACCCCCGATTTATTCTCGCATTTAATTTACCTGCTTCGATACTTTTCATTTATTTCAATACGAGAGAAGAGATAAGAGTCTACTTGCTAAAGTTCGTAGCAACTATTATTCATTAACCATTCTCGGAAGTCCATCCGGAATACTACAGAGAACTCCGGAATCAATTTATTGAATCTCGCTAGCGAACTCAATCTAACTTCCATAACGTCGAATTATGCTAGTTTATGTAGCTATATATAGGTACATACATATAGAAATAGAGTCTCTCTTTCTCTCGCTAACAGTTAAATCAAAATATATTTTAATTGAAATCAAAACGATTGAAATCGATTCGAATCGATTTCGAATTAAATCGACGATCTAAACAATACAATATATGTATTAGGGATTTAGAAATTAGCGAGGGGGAAGTTTACGTGTTTAATGTTCGTTCGAATGATTGAAATAAGTGTTAAATGGGCAAAAATTTGGAAAAAACTGAAATTTGTCTAAACGTGAGAAAATATGGAATGTGGTAAAAGATAAGAGGAGGATGATCAACGTTTCTTTCAAATGCAGCCAAGAGAACGATCTGTTTCAAAGTGTGTCTCACAGAGGAGCTTCTCTATCGAGAAACGATAGATCGCCGAGCGTGCATCGTGGGGCACCAGCTGCACCTTCGACGCCATTGCCGGTATCGAGCCGGCGAAGCGGATAATACGGTTTTAACGAACTATTTTCCATAATGCAAGTGAAGCATTATCAGGCCGTTCAGTTTCCTATAGCCTCTCCCTCTCTCTCTTCTTTCTTTATATATACATACATACATACATACATACACACACACATATATATATACATATATAAAACATAACGCTGATACGTGTATACACTTATACAAAAGCATCCACGTGTATTTACGGATATGAGTGTATATCTATGTAGAAAAGGATAGAAGATGAGTAGCGGAAAGCCGTTAACTTTACACCCCGATCCTCGAGAGCGGTGCTATAAATTTCTCTTCTGATTCGATAGAAAAAAAGAAAAAACGAGAGAGAGAGAGAGCGAGAGGGAGAGAGAAGGAGGACGAGATCGAAGAGAGAAAAGGACAAAAGAAGGATGATCCGATGAGTGAGTTTGTACAATAAGAAAAGCATCGTTGAGTGGTGGAGGATGCAAGAAATATAACTAATATAAAATATTATAACGTAAAAGATAAAGAGGGTTATACGTACGCATATGGTACAAAGCTCGTTTATATAGGAATTGAGGTGTATGCGTGAAGGAGAGAAAGAGTGAGAGAGAGAGAGAGAGAGAGAGAGAGAGAGAGAGAGAGAGAATGATATTAAACGAGAGGGTGGAGAAGAAGAAGAAGAAGCAGCAGCAAAGGGTAGCAAGCGTGCAGAAAGTGGAAATTTAATTAGCGCGACGCACTTGTCTAACGTGTCCTTATTTCCCCCCGCCATAACTCTCTCTCTCTCTCTCTCTCTCTCTCTCTCTCGTACTAATTTAGTATTTCTCTATCTCTCCCTTACTCTCTTATACCAGATCTTCGTCCCGTTTTCTTCTCCTTTTCCTTCCACCATCCATGTTTCAAGGTGGATAAAGCCCATCTCAAAGCGTCGTGTACCCGTTTAAGCAGTGAATTATATTCCCTATGAAATTGGAAGACGAACGCGTGTTGAACACTCATGCGCCAAAGTATTCAAAAGGACAGAGAGAGAGAGAGAGAGAGAGAGGAGAAATAAAATTTGTATCCTTTCAATTATTAATTTTCTTTTGTTACTCACTCATAATTAAATTTTCTGTCGAATTTTTGTTCAACATCTTATGAAGCTTCTTACTCGACTCAAATATTCTTACAGGTTTGATCATCGAAAGAGAGAAAAAAAAAAAACGAAGCCCAAGCCCGAGGAATGAATTTTGCAAAATTCTTCGAAAACATAACATCTGTTTGTAAAAGTTTGAAGAAAATTTTGTAGCTCGTTATAAAAAATTCTTTCGACACTTTACGTTGTTTCTTTGTCGTAAAAATCTGCCAAGTATATGTATTTACTGACGAGTTTGTTTTCGAATTTGTATGAAAAAAAAAAAATAAATAAATAAATAAATAAAATGAAATAAAATAAAATAAAATAAAATACTTTTCGCGATATTGTGGGTGACATCGAAATACGATGTATAATTATTAATATGTACCGTAAAATGATCGTACAATCGGCAGAGAACGAACGTGAAATAATATACATATGTATTACGTATGTAGATATATTACATATATCACATATGTATATCCACGTGGATATATATCTATATATACATAGTTCTACGTCAAATATCAATTCTCATGACCACGTAGCCCTATTAATGGATCGTTCTCCGTGTTTTCCATAATTCAAAAACGAGTAATTTTATATAACATTATAAATGAAATATTTCGAATCATTTTGTCGCACTTAAACGCTCGGCGAAGCAGCGTTTGTACATAATGAACGGTGGCAGGAGAAAGCATTAAAAGGTTTTACAAAATTCATGGGCATTAGTCGAGGACGATGATGAAAAAAGATTCTTCTTTTTTAATATTTTGTTTTGTTTTTCTGGTTTTTTAGTTTTCTCTTTTTTTTTTATTGTTTTTTTTTTGTTTTTTGTTTTAAGTTTAATCTAGAGATCGATCGCAACGACTCACTCTGTTAGATTTGTTTAATAAAGCAAGCAACAATCGAGCTCTGTATATAAACTGGAAACACGTCAAGCGTATAATGGTTAATTAAAACCGATCGAACGACTCCATTAAAAGTTCGACCGTTCCAAAGTTGATTTTATTACGTGCTTTACGGCTTCCGAATAACTGAAATATTTACAAAGAGAGGGAGAAAAGGGGAGAGAGAGATAGAGAGAGAGAGGGAGGGAGAGGGAGGGAGGGAGAAAAAGAGAGAATTTCCGTTGAAATGGCAGTGCGATAAAGAAGGCCGTAAATGCAACGCTTTGACGCCAATTGCGTTTCGCGCGATCGACAATTGCTGTCAGTCGAAGGATAGAAGAAACTGACCGAACGTGAAATCTTGAAATTTGATGCATTTTCCTTCTCCCGTTTATATTTTTCTATTATTGATAAAATTCACGAATCGAAATCGATCCATTCTCGTTTGATTCTATTATTAAAGTCGAAATTGACAGCCTTGCTATCCGATTTTTCGCCTTACCCTTGTTTCTCTCTCTCCCTCTCTCTCTCATTCTAAAACTTCCTCGATCGTTTACTTATAAAAGAAATATGCCGATACGAGTTAGTATGGAAACAAGAGGATTGACTTTACCATCGATTAAAAATTAATCGTTCGATAAAGTTCCATTTCGAGGAGATGCCAAAACATCGCGATGTATATTTGATATGAAAGAGATAAAATTCGGTCGATACACCGAAACGCGTCAATTCTATCTGACTTCATATATCCACGTTGCTGTTTTTAAAATAGTACGCTTTGTAAGTCCTACTACACGAATTACATTCATTTGCCATTTTTGTGTCACAATGTATGTATGTATATATAAATCACGACACTTGGTCATTCTCACGACCTTTCGAACCTTCGGCTACAGTTAGGAAGAAAAGTGTATTCGATAAATCTTGATCGATCTTTGATAACACATAAATTATTATGTAGATACTTAGTTGCGTCATTACTTATAAATAGAAATCGAAGGATTCGAAAATTGATAAGCAAATAACACGGCGAGTTAATATCAAATAAACACACACACACACACACACACACACACATATATATATATATGAGAGAGAGAGAGAAAGGATCCAATGAAAGAGAAAATGCTTGTGGAAGAAATATTTTTTATATCGACTGTATATTCACACAACATACCATGTAAATGACGTAGCATGCAAAAGAAGTAAGACATATGTATGAACGTAATGTAAGTGCATATGAACTAGATGTTAAAAAAGCCACGTCATAGGTTATACACTAAGAGAAAAAGAAGAGAGTTGAACAACGTCACTCTCAAAAGAAACGTGAAGTTATGACGGCATGAGGTATGACGTAAGGAGGTGCATGCGATAAAAGTTGGTAGATGTGACGTCAGATAGTGTATAGTCGATCGTAACCATTGTTCCTCTGTTCTTTTCTATCGTTTACATTTTATAGCGTCTACTCTCTCTCTCTCTCTCTCTCTCTCTCTATTTCACCTGTTCTTCATAGAAGTTCTTCACCTTCAGATATTATTCAGATGGTAATCGCACGCTAGCAGTTCATGGAAATCGTCTAAATTGCAAATCCAGGTTATTTCTGGCTTGAAAAGTTTCTTCTTCGAAGGAGACCAAGAATCGGAAACGATACTTTCTTCATTCCATTAACAAAGATTATAAATTATTATTAGATCGATCGTTCATCCGTAATTCGAGTTATTTGCAATATTTTGTAACGCTTTTGTTTTTTTTTCTTCTTCTTCTTCTTTTTCGCGTTCCTATTTCCACCTCTATTATAATGGATTATAATGGAAATATCATAATTGGTCACTTACCTTCAAACGAAGACGATGTTTCTCGATAGTCGAAGAAATGGGATATCAATGAACGAAGGGATACAAATCGATTGTTTATTAAAGCAAAACTTTATTATAGCAATAGTGAACAATGGATAACTATTAAAGATTTTTAACATGTTCTTTTTTTTTTTTTTTTTTGATAAAAATAGCGATTGGATGTTTAGGTAGTAGGTGAATATCTAAAAAGGGCCTTTTACCGTACGAAAATCTTTTCTCTTTTTCGAAAATGAAAAATGTATCTACGGTGGTGTTGTCTTGACGATGACAAGTCCGCGCGCGCACGCGTTGCTAAATTAAATGGACGTCAATTAACCGTGTGAGTTTCGTTTTTCTTTTTTTCTCTTTTTTTTTTCTTTTTTTTTTTTTATTTCATTTTCTCGGTGGTGATATAAGGAACGGAATCTTTTATTTCAAATATCTAATCCTAAACAGAGGACATTACTACGCACCTCAGAGGGTAATATTAAAGTGTAAAGTAAAATCGTTGTCCGATATATATATCCTTTTTATATCTTCGTCAAATTTCGTTCAAGGTCGAAGCGAAACGAAACACAAATGAAACGAAAACAGGCGAAAATAATATATATCGATATTTTATTTTTAATATAAAAGTCGATACGTTTGAAATAAGGGACGGGGGGAAAAAGGGAAGAAAAAAAGTAAAGAGAGAGAGAGAGAGAGAGAGAGAGAGAGAGAGAGAGAGAGAGAGAAAGAAAGAAAAATGTATTTCTCCGTAAATCTTTAACGACGTTCTCATGCAAGCATCAAAGGATTTATGATATTTATACTCCCTGAAGTCGCTAATTTTCATCCTTCATCGTCGTTCTCGGGCGGGGATGGGTGAAAAGAAAAGGAAAGGAAAAAAAGAAAAATAGAGTAAAAAAAGAAAGAAAGATAAGGGAATGAAAAGAAACGAGAAAGAGGATTAAGAAGAAAGGAAAAGAAGAGAGAAGGGGATGGACGAGTTCAGAAAGTATACATACGGGTGGACGTAAGATAAATAAAAATGGATCGCCATACGAATAGATTATTAATCTCGCGATGACGTTCGTTCGCATCGAAACGGGTTGAAAGTGAATAAAAAGAGTTAAAGTTACAGTAAAAGGTTCGAGGATCTAAATCAAGAAGGTAAAGAGGAAAAAATGAAGGAGAAGAAAAAAATATAGAAGAAATATCTAACCGAAAGGAAATCGAGCGAGTCGCGCGAGTCATGCGTGTCTGTAATATCCTAAGTCAAGGGTGATAAAGTCAAATGTAGACAACCTGTGTACGTGTCTTTGCCTGTCTCTCTCTCTCTTTCTCTCTCTTTCTCTCTCTCTCTCTCTCTCTCTCTCTCTCTCCCTCGCGCGCGCGCGCTTTTTACCTTTTTCTTACTTTCCGTGTAAGTATACGTGTACTTGTATGCATGTACGTTTTTATCCACTTTCTCTGACAATGAAGTAGTGTAACGTGTTCGTGTTGAATCCTTCGTAAAACGAGAATCATTCTGTACGATTTACGTAATAATACTTGTATGTTACCTCAAAAAACTGGAAACCTAAGGACAGTCGTCTTCTAGACCTAATGATATATTTTAATAAGTCGTTATCGGCTATCCTTCAAATATTCTCGCTTCCTCGTCTATCGCCTCCTAACGTTTCACAATTAGTCGCCGATCCCTTTTTAATCGGAGTTCGTTCTTTATCCTATTTCTTTTGTGTCCTTTTTTATTTTGTTCTTTTCTCCGCCTTTTCTTTTCCTTCCTTGGATCCATACATTCAATTCAATTTTACGTCACCTTTCTTTCGCTCGTAAACACTACAATCCTTTTTATAATCTAGCTTCTATCATTACAGGCGATCGAACGCAGAACGCGAAAGGACGAAGGATTATCTCGAAATTCGTTCGCGCAATCGATACGTACTTCTATCTCGAAAGGTTCTCGCTAAAAGAATTTTTGTTCTTAGCACTTGTTTAACTCTCTATTTTCGTCCTTCCTATTAACGGCGATCGTCCTCTCTCTTTCTCGCTCTCTCTCTCTCTCTCTCTCTCTCTCTCTCTCTCTCTCTCTTTCTTCCTCTCATTCCCCTTAACGATACGGTATTTCGATTATCTTACAAATAATATATCTAACAATTTTAGGTTCATCTTAGATTGCTTTCCTTGATCACTCTTCCGACGACTCCCATTGAGAGAATTCACCCAGTACGATAGTCGAATGCTTTCGACGCAACATGAACGAGAAAAGAAAGCTCAGGCAAGCAAATCTTTCTTCCTTCCTTTCTTTCTATCTTTATTTATTTCTTTCCTTCTCGTTCAAGGGGTAAAAGTCGACGAGTCGCAAAGGGTGAGTTCTCTCTTTACCCTAAAGATCATGTATGTACCTTACTATTTTTATCGATAATATTACGTTTGCTTATTTATTTATTTATTTATTTATTTATTTATTTATTTATTTTTCTTCCTCTTTAATTACTCTTTTATAACTTTCTTTTAGACGTACGATAGTTAGGTTTTTTTTTGTTATTCCTCTCTCTCTCTCTCTCTCTCTCTCTCTCTCTCTCTCTCTCTCTCACACACACACGCACGCACACACTCACACACGCGCGCGCACACACACACGCACACATCAGTGTATCGATCGATCCACGACGTCACGATATAGTTAATATGTATATGCACACGCATTCGCACGACCCTCATTCAGAATTTTTTTTCCATTTCTTTTTTTTTTTTTTTTTTCATTTCATTCACAGCCAACGAAAGGGTTCTTTTCGAGTTTACATTATTGTTGTTATTGTTGTTGATAAATATTTTTTTTCTTTTACCGTCAGAAGAATTTTTTTACATTTTCAGCATCTCGACGAGAATTATATCGATCATTCGATCAATCGTGGCAAGATCGTTCGTCTTCGTTGGCCTGACATTCTCTCTCTCTCTCTCTCTCTCTCTCTCTCTCTCTCTCTCTCTCTCTCTCTCTCTCTCCTTCTTTCTCATACTCACTTCGTAGAATTACCCTTAAACCTTAAATCATAATACTATTCAATACTTGTTGAAGCTCATAATAAGTACATACTTCGAGGATTAGATTATCAATTATTGTATTTTATTCTTACGGTCCTACGATTTTTCGTACACTTTTTAGACATAAGTGTGTACATTCGTTCATAAACATGTATTCTCGATCTCTCTTTCTCCCTTCGAAAAATTTTCTAAACGACGATCCTCGATCGATCCATCGATATATGATCTTTTTTTTTATCAAACTCGGCATTAATACGACGAGGCTGATAGGTACAAAAGGTTTGTCATCGAACCTGAATGGCAGTATTTCGACGACATCTGTACAAAGGGATTAAAATATATATATATATATATATATATATATATATATATATATATGTGTGTGTGTGTGTGTATGTGTGTGTGTATGTATATGTGTATGTATATGAATACATAAGAAAAAATTAGGGAAATGAATTACGACAATGATTGAAAACGCACATTTGATCTATCGTCTCTATCCATCTCAAAATGATTAAGAGAACAAACGTAAAAAAAGGAAAAAAAAACAAAAAGAAAGAAAAAAGAATATACAAAAATTATCGGTTTTTCTTATCACCGGAAACACAAATTTTCATTTCTTTTCGTTTATGTATATATATATATATTTATATATAGGAACTTCCATATAGAAGTGGGAATTAATTAATGGCTTCTTTCGATATTTTACGAAAAATTGAAATTTATAGAAGAGAAAGGTGTCATGACCTCCCTGTTATATCAACCATTTTTACCCAGTTCAATTGTCCTCGATTTAAAAAAAAAAAAAAAAAAAAAAAAAAAAAAAAAAGGAAAAAGTAAAAAGAAATAATAATAAAAAATAAGAAAACCGTTTTAGATTTTCCATGTGATGATATAAAAAATAACTAGGTCACGATGTAATCTAATCAGAGATAAAATATTTCCAAGTTTTATTATATTTTCTCATAAAACTGTGTTCCATCCATAATGATATTAATATAAAAGATATTCTCTAGACGATCAATCGTTAGACTCGAAATTTTTACAGCGTATCGATCTCGTTCAAACGAATTTGCATAGACAAAAAATAGATCCCTTTCTTTCGTTTTTTTTTTTTTTAAGAATATACGAAAACGAAGTCGAAGGAAAAATTGCAAGAATTAAAAATTAAAAATTAAAAAAAAAGAAAAGGAACAAAAGGTAATGGAAACAGAATAAGGCAAGGGAGAGAAAATTTTAATTACGAAGCAAAGAGCGTCGCGTATTCTATGTCGTAAAATCTACATTTTATTATTTGTGTTGTTGTTGTTGTTGTTGTTGTTGTTGTTATTTGTTGTTGTTTAAAACCTACGTAAAATGTTTGCATCCGCGTTTCGTAAATTTCTTCTATATGTACAAATACTTACGCGAACGCGACATATTCTTTTTCTTTTCTTTTTTTTTTTCTTTTTGTTTCAAGTATGGAGCTTGCTTGGAACAAGAAGGGAGGAAGGGGCTTCGAGCTCAAGGGAAAGGATTGGTAAAAAGAAGGCAGCCGAAAAAGCTCCTCTCGACAACGAGGGAGCTTTTCTTCGCGCTTAGAGAGACCGAACGAACTCGCTTTTAGCACCGTGACGATAAGAACGCGCGTGGACCACTTTATCTCTCTCTCTCTCTCTCTCTCTCTCTCTCATTTCCCATTTGTGAATGAGAATGAAAAGGCAAGGCAAGTAGGTAACGTAGAAATAAGAAAGAATAACGAAATTGTTTTACGTTTCATAAGAAGAATATAAAAGCGTGGATTTTGCAAAAATTCAATGAACAATTAACTTTCATTATTTTTTTAAGCAATTTCTTTTTCTTTCTTTTTTTTTATTATTATTATTATTTTTTTTTTTTTAATTATCCCCTTCTTCCGTATCACAGATTTAGTAATGATTTTTCGAAAAAAAAAAAAAAAGAAAAAAGAAATTGTACCTCCGAGGTTAGATCAATTTATAATTTCTCTTTACTACTTGCTTGATTTCCCAGGTATCTATATGAGAGAAAGAGATAGAGTGAGGGAAGGATAGAGGAGAGAAGAGAGGAGAGAGAGAGAGAGAGAGAGAACGAGAGAGAGAGAGAGAGAGAGAGAGAGAGAAAGAGAGAGATAGGGCGAAAAAAATCTTTCTATCCAATCCAATCCAAATCGTCGAGGCGCGAGCTCTCGCGTCCGTCGGTGCATATTTTCTCCATAATGCATATATATCTTATCATATATATATATATATATATATATATATATATATATATATATATATATATATATATATATATGTTTAATACGTACGCGCGTGTCCCTCTTCTTTTTCCTTAATATACCTGCTCCATCTACGTATATCTTATGTTTGTGTGTACGTGTTTTACGTGTGTATATCTATTTACAGCGAAGCGATTACAAAAATTGTCGCGAAGGAACGAGATATTTATTACTGGCTACCGATCGTCGCGAAATATTTCATTCGCGAGTGATTCGCGAATATATACTTACATGTGTGTGTGTGTGTGTGTGTGTGTAAACGTATATACGTATGTACATACACGCGATCGCATTTGCGAAACGAGAGGGAGAAAAAATCGCGAGGACCACGGGCACCGGATAATAATAATAATAATTATTATTATTATAATAATAATAATAATTATTGTTATAATTATAATAATAATAAAAATAATAATATTGATAATGATATAAAAAAAAAGAAATAATAATAAAAATAAGAATGAAACAATGCAAGACATTACGATTTTTCAAGTTCGTCCGAAGAAGATAGAAAATAAGAGAAAGGAATAAAGTTAAGAGATTCATAACCTCTCTTTTTTCCTATCCCTCTCTTTTCTCTCAATCTCTCTCTCTCTCTCTCTCTCTTTCTCTCTCTCTCCCTCTCCCTCTTCTCTTTCTCTCTCCCTCTCTCTTTACTCTCCCAACCCTTTCTTTTCTTATTGCATTTCGGATTTTAATCGTCCGACAACCGAGTATCCTCTAAGAGACGAAGAAACTCGAGAAATCGAAGATTTCCGAGGATCAGTAGCAAGCTAAGAGCGATACTACGGATGCTGCTGTTGCCGGTGTTGGTGCTGCCACTGCCTCTCGTCCCCGTGTTCGTCGCTGGACCAACGCGACCCTCTCGTGTCATCGTCAGCGCGCTTTGATATTCGTAATCTCGGCTCGATGTGCGCTCCAACGAACGGTTCTATCAGACCAAGGGAGTGCCGTATACTTCGTTCGTATGGAGATTCTGATTGCTATCGTTCTGGCACGATACGCATTGCTGAAACAGGGAAATAAAACTAGCCGATCCTTAAGAGATTGTTCTCCTTCGTTTAACGATGCACGACTTGAGGGAAATCGTTCGTATGATTTTTTTCCTGTCTTCTTTCTTTTTATATACATATATATTTTATAAATATATATATATATATATATATATGGAAGCACGCAAACCCGACGAAAAGGTTATACTTTGTTCACGAGAAAAATCGATCGGATACGAGCATACTCTTGTACCTTTTCTTTTTTTTTTTTTGTTCCTTCTTTCATTTTTTAAGCAAGCGTAATAACGAAAGCCAATTGAAATTAATTAAGATATCATTAAGGTAATACTCACCGCTTGTCTCCGTTCCCAACTCTTCATCGCGGATTTATATTTTTCGAATTCGTGACACCAGTTCGAGTATATCTTCTGATAATCATTAGACTTAGCCGGCGCTGAACATCTGTGAGCGTCCACGGTAATATTGTAAGAGCAAAGAAGCGCACCGCCGAGCCAGCAATCGTATCTCCCGGCATCCTGCTCGTTCACCCCGACGATAACCAATCCCTTTTCCGAAGTCTCAATGAACTTGTCACCACCGACACCGTATTTGTAAGCTATCTGATATCGGCCCTTTTCTTTACTATAGTGATACCATCTGACCTCTTGATTTGCCAGGACCTCTGGCATCTTGACGAAACAACCGAGATGGACCGATTGACCCCACGTAACCACGAGCTTTCGTTTACCCACGCTACTATCGCATACGTCTGCCGTGCTGTTCGATACGTCCTGGAGTAATCTGAGGAGAACAGATAGAAACAAAAAAAAAATATATATATATATATATATATAAATAAAATAAATAAATAAAAAGGAAGAGGAAAAGAAAGAAATATTTCGTTTGACTCTTGACTGTTTCCAAAAGAGACGATTTTTCGAATGATACAACTCTGATTGTATTAAAAAAAAAAAAAAAAGAAGAAAAAAAAATATTAAATCACTACTGTAGAAAAATTCAATTAATTCGAATAAATTTGTCAGCTTGTCGACTCTATCCGATATAATTCAAAAAAAAAAAAAAAAAAAAAAAAGAAAAATATATATGTACTTCAATCAAAAATTCCCGATCAAAAGGGACTGTTGGTTCGAAGCAAGAACGTATATGTAAGTAACTACTATTTCTGGGAACCGTCGGATGGTCGAATAGTTGTGGTATACCTAGAGAAATTTTGTGTGTTCTCGATGCTTGGACAGAAATTCAATTAAGGAACGTACCCTGGCTCGTATGGTTTGCAGGTATTGCTGTCTTTGTCCCAACCGCAATAGGGATCGTGAACGCAGCGCAAGCAGTTGTCGTATCGGCGTGTACACATTACAAGATCGATCTGCTTTATTCGATGATCCGATGCGACGTAGAGTGCCTTGTGCTCCTTAGAAATTTCCATCGCCTGAATCGGTTCTCCAGGCGTGACGTCAAACACGTCCAAGAGGATCGACTGAGACTCGCCGTTGTTGTCGATCCATTGGACGACCTTATGAACGCGGCCATCACCTGTAACAGGCGTGTCAAATCCTTATTAGAATTTCGCTCCCGATAACGATACCATAAACGTCTAATTAGAACTTTTGTGTAGCTCATAAATTCGCTATATAATATAATATCATTAAATATAATAATAATAATAATAATAATAATAATAATAATAATAATAATAATGATTCAATATTATCTACATTTTTATCGGGAAATTTTGATTATTTTAAATTATGACAATAATAACCTCGTTATTTTATGTCCAATCCATATTGTCGAAAGTGAACGATTAATAATTAAGGTAGAACAAAACGTATGAGATAACAACAACCGTACGAGAAACAACACGAGCTTATAAACTCGTACGCTTCGATAAATAAAAAGCCATATGTTTAATCCCGCAAAAGTTAATTATTTTCATACGACAGTATCTCCGGCAAACGGCACACTTTTATCGCGCGACCGTTAATACCGTAACTACACGCAACTAACGAGACGCGTCGAAGCTTCGGCCGGTTTATTAGATAATGAAATTTGTACGAGATACGGAGATAATCGTTGATAAGAACGTACGAGAACGGCTTCGAGCAATAGAATTCTCGCGAATTGCATAATACCGATTAATACTCCTTCGTGATCGTTTTAATAAAAAAAAAAAAAAAAAAAAAGAAGTAAAAAGGAGGCGAGTACTTTCTATTTTTATGAATTCAAACATATCGCAAATGGCATTTTAGATCTAATCGTAAGGCGTATAACACGATTTTAAAAATGTTATATGATAGTTTATATTAAAAACAATAGCTCCCTCGAGCGTTAATAATACCGTAAGAAAAATGTTAGTTCATCTTATTTCTCCCTCTTTGCTTCTCGATTAGTTATCTTCTTTTTCTCTTTGAGATAAAACGAGAATCTTCTCGCTTCACCGGAATATCGATAAAATGAGGGAAAAAAGAGGTATAAGGGGAAGAGAGAAGAGAGAGAGAGAGAGAGAGAGAGAAGAGGTGCTTTCTTTTACTACGTAAGATGGGAGAAAAAGCACTCACTGGATCCAGCGTAGTAGACCGTGTAATCCAAATCAATGCCGACAAAGTCGATACGAAGTTTATCGACGACGAGTCGCGTGAGCATGACGTCGCGCTTGTAAAAGACCGGCTTCTCGTTCTCGTGCGAGATCGCAGAGTCCATCAATGGATGAGATCTTATAAAATTGAGGACGGTATCCGGTAAGGACTCTGTGTCGTTCACACACTGTCCCGGACGTGGTTCTGGTACTTTATTTGATAGTACGGGCAACCATGCACTGCTGCTAGTCGCTTGTTCCTTAAATTTCCCGCGGAAAGCTTCCTGGATCGAGTCGATGTGGAAGGAACAGATTGCTGATCCCATCAATCCGTTTGTCGAAGTTGTGAAAGTTCCGTAAAAGTGTGTGTCGTCGCCCGGTACTTTGTAGATGCTCTCTGAAATCACGATCAAAAGAATTTTCATCGTACGATTTTGTTTCAAACGAACGCAAACGTTAGTTGGACTAACGAAAATAACAAATGTTCTCGATATTTTTCGAATTTTTAATATTAACGAGAAAATCCGATAATTCCAACGAATTTTAATATTCGTTACGAGTTATCGGATTCAAAGCGAAACTTGGATCAATTTTTATTCAGTATTATTTGAGACGAATGGAATATAGAGAAATTAAATTGATAGATTGCTTACGTATTTCGTTGAAGTAGAAGGGAAATTCGCCGGGTATCGAGCAATTCAGTCTGGCTTTCAGATACGTCACCCAGTTCTGAGACAGTATCTTTTTACCTCCGGTGTCCCTCTTGCAAACTCTGGCCACGCGAGAGTACACGCTTTTTCCACAATTTATGTACTCAACCGCGGTCTCGCGGAAAAAGAAGAACACGTAGCTGCCAATGTCGTACGATCCGACGAAGTTTGGTTCTGAAAAAAAAAAGAAAAAAGAAAAAAGGAAAATACATTCAAGAGTTACGTCGTATCAATTAAACGAACATTGTCAATGGATAATCGTCAAATAAAAATATAAAACAATTCGATTAAAAACTTGTTCGTATAGGTGAACATCGCATGATAAAACAGAGCCATTGCTTAAGAAAAAACAAAAAAAAGAAAAAAAAAGAAAATAAAGGAAAGAAAAGTAAGCAAAAGAAGCATCCTTAACGAAGCAACGAATTTTACGTCGTTTTCTTTTTTCTATACGTCGTTGTCTTCATTGCTTTAACTCGTAAACTTGTCCGAAGGAAGCAAAAGAAAAAGTAAAAAAAAAAAAAAAGAAAAAAAGAGAGAAAGTAAAAGAGGTAAAATTATGGTTCGACAGAGACTCGTTCGTTCGTTCGTTCGTTCGTTCGGTAGTTGCGAAATTCGAAGGAAGTGTGTATACGTGAGCGTGAAAACTGTAAAATGAACGTCCCAAGGATTCTAGCAAGTCGTGGGTTAACTTAACGCGAAAAACGAGAGAGCGAGAGAGAGAGAGAGAGAGAGAGAGAGATCTTTTTTTCCAACGGTGGCGAGAAAGAAACCGTAGAGGGGAGAAAGGGAAAGGGAAAGATAAAGAGAGCGAACGACTTTTGTAGTTTTCATTTAGCACTGGCCGGATCTTCGCAAACGGCGGCTTAACGCAAGTTTAATGAGCATCCACTTGTCGTTTTACGATCCACAATCGTAAAACCGTTTAACGGTTCACTCGTTACGAGCATCGGAGTGCTAATAATTTCTTGAATTCAGACGGTACGCCGAAAAATCGAAAACCAAGGGTGCTCGGTGCACATTATTCTAGAGAAATACGTACGTGTTCGTGCGAGTCAACGTTCAAAAAATGTACAGCACTATGCCCTAAACCGTCACCCCCCCCCCCCCTCCCCCGCCATCCAACCTCCTTCACGTTCATTCGCTCGGAAGGTAATCCCTTTACCGCCCGTTTCCTCGTCGAATTAATATTTTCGTTAAAATTATCTCTACTGTCTCTTTCGATCATCTGGAAATGAAGGCTGAAAATGGATTTTCGAGTTCGGTATACACAGCTGGTAGAAAAGGATGAGAAGAGAGAAATATAGAAAAAGTGAGAGAGAGAGAGAGAGAGAGAGAGAGAGACGAAACTTGTAAACTTTATGAAACCGGTCCCTCGGGTGATTTCATTATTCCTCCTCTTTTCTTCGTACGAAATCGAGAGCAACCTTCTAACAGAAAATTTCTTTTCTCTTTCTTTCTTTCTCTCTCTCTCTCTCTCTCTCTCTCCTTATCGCTATAGCAACTGTTTCCATTCGCAGTGGAATAGATACGACACTAGTCAGACGCGAATCCCAGCGATGAAAACGGAACGCGTATCTCTTTCAGCGATTCAGAGTTTTCTTTTATGTTCATTTCAGTTTCTATTCTCCAAAAAAAAGAAAAAAAGAAAAAAAAAGAAAACATAAAAACGTTTCGCAACTTCGATACATCAAACTTCCGGCGTCGAGGCGTGTCAGACAATCGATTTAATCGCTGAACTGTGAGAGAGATTGCGCCATCCCACACCGGCTCTCCTCTCACAACACACTTCGTTCCCGTTTCACGTCGCATAATGTAAAACCGAGGGAATGAGCGAAAGAATGGTAGAGAAAAGAGAGAGAGAGAGAGAGAGAGAGAGAGAGAGAGGGAAAGTGTAAAGGGAGGGGGAGGGAAAGGTTTGTACCAGGACGAGGAGCGATTTAAACGCAGAAAAATTCCATTCACCCCATCCAGAACCCGTCATTTTCCTCCGCCGACGAGCACGCGTTTATTTTGCATAAAGCAGGCGTTTGCCTTCGATAAACAAGCACGAGGTGTACTATGTGCACAAAGCGAATAATTAATTCGCCCGGAGAGAGAGAGAGAGAGAGAGAGAGAGAGAGAGAGAGAGAGAGAGATAGAGTACCTTTTTC
Source organism: Dolichovespula sylvestris (assembly GCA_918808275.2). Lineage (NCBI taxonomy): Eukaryota > Metazoa > Arthropoda > Insecta > Hymenoptera > Vespidae > Dolichovespula > Dolichovespula sylvestris. The sequence goes on from OU964967.1 coordinate 8,925,022, forward strand.
TATCGGTATATTGTCCTACGCGTCAAATATGTTTCACATTTTTTGTAAGGATGTTAGATGTTTCTTTTCTAATTATATTATTTCACAGATTATTAACATTCCTTCGTAAAATAACGTAATAGGCGGGTATACTTCGCAAGTTGTGTATTGGATAAACAATCGAAAACGTTAACAAAGTAAACCTCGTTATCTTCGATATCTATCGCACACGCACACATTTTATTCATCGGCACTAAAAAGGCAGCCATCTTGTGTTCGAATAATTTGCATAATTTCGATCATAAAAATGAACAAAATACATAGCTTCATATATACATACATACATATATATATACATATATATTTATATATAGATATATATATATTATCTATATATAACCGGCCAAGGTGCATCGACCTTAAATCTTAACGAGCACCATGGAATAGGTTTAACTAAACTAGTTTGCAAGTGCAAGAAGGAGAAAGAGAGAGAGAGAGAGAGAGAGAAGCAAACATACGAGTATAATATCCACGAAGGAGGAAGTAGTCACGCGACATCGTCGAAAGCTCGTTTCACATGCGCAAGGACGCGTGAAAGTGGACGCTCGTCGGTCAGTTATTCAGAGCTTGTTAAGGGCTCTCGTGACGTTCTCTCCCTTTATCGTATCCCTTTGGTCCTTCTCTCTCTCTCTCTCTCTCTTTCTCTTTCTCTCTGTCGCTTTTGCTCTCTTGCTCTCACTTTGTTGATCATATATCCATTTCAACTCCGTATCGTTCGTCAACTAATTCGAGGAACTTTTCGAAAAGCAAAGACAATAGATGCGCCATTGCGAATTTCTCTTCGTGACATGTTTCGATTTTGCTCGAATTGCTAACGAGTTAATTAATAACAAAATGATTCATCGGTATAACTACTCTCCATCCTAAAACTTATTTACAAACGATTCTCTAAGTGTTAGTATATTGCAGGAACGTATATTACCATATGATGAATGATTTGAAACGAACTAGAGCATGATAATGTTAGTTATTACTAACAAAAGGGACACTAACTAATGTCTAAAAATTTGCAACTCTATTTGTATGATAAAATTCAATAGAGAATATACATACATACATACATACATACATATATATATATATATATATATATATATGTGTGTGTATATGTATATATATCGGACTATACCTATGTATCATTAACAATGCAAATACAATAAACAACGAACTCGCTCTATTGTAACATATGATAATATACTACAATTAATTTACTACTAGTAAACCAATTGAACCTAGCAAATGATCAATCGATCGGTGAGTAAATATCCTGAACGGACTGTTCTCCATTAGACATGAGATTGGCGTATAGAGAGATACTACCGTCAATTGCTAATACATAGATCGTTGATTAGATTATATATCTTATCAAATTGTTAATAACGAATTATTAAATGCTTATGTCTATGTAGATACATGTGTATATACGTTGAGTATCGAGCGTTAGTGAATCAAAAATTATTCATGAAAATTGTTTATAACATATTATTTATAAAAAATTATAAAAAACACACAAATATATATTATATACATATATACATGCACATACATACATACATACATACATATATATATGTGTGTGTGTGTGTGTCTGTGGATTATTTAGCGTTAGTCGAAAAAGAATTAATTATAAAATTTTTTTGTATAAAATATTGTTTATAACAATTCGTTAATCGGAGGATAGAGGAAAACGTATGCTTTAATATGATTTTCGTTTCAAGTCTCTACGACCATTAGTTCCAGAGATATTCGAATTTAAAAAACAAATAGTTTCGGTAATAAATTGGCCAAATATGATTTCATTGAATAATGCACATTGACACACTGACCTATATTAATTCTTGGAATTTACGCGAGACGCTCAGCTGACTGACATAAATACTTTTTCCGCTTATAGTACCACGAACATATGAATGGCCGAATTATGAATGGCAATCTTTCGAAGGCGATATCTTTGGAAGGAAAAGTCGTAGAGGGTTGAAAGAAACGTTGTTTAAATTGGAAAGACGTTCTCCTTTTAACTACGTGCTCGGATATTATCGATATAATAGAATCGATCTCGTCGATATCGATTCGTCATAAACGTATCTCACGGTTACATGGATGAAAATGAATTTATTTTTTTTTTTTTTTTGGAATAATCAAACTTCTCCACGTCAGAAGCAAAAATTTATATCCGGTGATATATAAATCACTATCGATTTGCACGAATACAAACGAAACTACGTGAGCCATCGTTCGATAAAGTATCGAGCGATCGGTTAAATGAAATTAAACAACGAGAGAGCTTGGTCACGAAAACTTCG
>OU964967.1:8932363-8947363 GCA_918808275.2 Dolichovespula sylvestris
CGTGCCACTCCCGTGCACTCTGTCACGAGCAGAAACGCCGGCGATCCTTGAAATTGTACCCCCTCGTACCCTCTATACACTCGTCCTCCTCCACCTCCTTCTCTCCACCTCCTTCATTCAACGACCAAAGGCTCGACCCAAAAACGACCAAAAGACGAAGAGACTGGAAAAGCAAGTTGACCGCTGACTTTGACGTACATCCTCTGCTTTCTTTCTTCTTTTTTTTACTTGTTTTTTTTTTTATTTTTATTTTTATTTTTCTTTTCTTTTTATTCCTCGTCCCTACCGTTACAATGCTTGAATTCCAGACACGAGAGACGTATACTCGTACAGTTAGGAAATTAAAGTATATTCGTAGAATAACATAAATATTACCGTGACTCTGGACAAGAGCGTAAATATAATTGTTTTTCAAAATTAAGAAAAGAGATATAAAATAATTACGATAAAACGCGATCTTGCATTAAATTACTTGTACCGATTTTATTCGCGTCAAAAAATAAAAGATAAAAATGAGCGAGAGAGAGAGAGAGAGAGAGAGAGAGAGAGAGAGAGAGAGAAAGCGAGAGAGAGAGAGGAAAGAAAAGAGAAGGAAAAAAAACGCCCGAACATGACATTCCTTTTTTTCGTTCTTATCGAGATTCGTATATTCCGTGATCTCGAAGTAAAGCCATTTCGTAAGCATATACCTTTACCGGTAGAAGTTGGTGCAAAACGCTATGCCGCGCCGGGCACGTTAATAATAACTGTCGCAGGGGATTTCGACGAGTCTCGTAGTTAAGATAATCTTCTTAAGGAAACTACGTACTCGGTGACTACAATTACTCTAGAAATACCGCCGCGTACGGAGCAACGAGTCGAACGGAGCTTTCGTTACCGGGAAACGTGCAATATAACGTCAAGCAAAAGAAGGGGACGGTAGAGAAAGAGAGAAAATGAGAGAGAGAGAGAGAGAGAGAGAGAGAGAGAGAGAGACAGAAGAATTCTCTCCCTTTCGTTCTCTCTCTCTCTCTCTCTCTCTCTCTCTCTCTCTCTCTCTCTCTCTCTCTCTCTCTTTCGAACCTCCTTAAACCATTTTCCTGTTGCAAAACGACGAACACGAAGTAGTATAGCATTACAGTTACGCCTTACGTTTCTCCTATCGAATCTCATCCCTCACCTTTCTCCTTCTTTCCCCCACCCCCCGTTCTACCGTCTATACGTTTATTTCCATGGAACTTGGTAGCGAGACTTAACGAAATTAGTTCCTTTGAACTATCTACAACATCGTTTCGAGTTTTCTCATACATTTAAAACTTAAATTACACAATCCCGTTGCTCAAATATTTCAGCGATATTTCGATAATCATTTCATCGAAGGAAAAAAAGAGAGAAATGTATTGATTGATTGATTGATTGATTGATTGATTGATTAACGAATAACAAACTTTGTCTGTCTATTCGTTTGAAAGCGTAGAGTTAAGGATAAAATCGTTATATTGTACAATGCGCTAATTTCACTCGGTTAACAGGCAAAGTCAACCTCTTTGCACGTTCGTATCCGTGTGTGTCCTTTGCGGTTGTACGTACACGTTGGATAGGTACGCATTACGCGTTAAGTACAACGCGTAGCTGCATTAAGGGCCTTGCCGACGCAACTGCTCATCCCTTTCCATATTCTCGTACAGATAGAAGCCGGTAATTAAAAGCGGAGAGCCATCTCTCCCCATGAGCGTTACCTGTATAAGCCTCTCCTCCTTTGCTACGTGTGGCTTCCCTCGTTATACTAATCATTGCTACCTCCACGCCCCGCCCCCTCTACCCTCCCGCCATATCCCCGTTTGTAAGTTAGAGACGTAGAGATAGTTCGGAACGGGAGGGATATGATGACGACGAGGGCTAGGATCAGCCGAGGATGTTAACGCTTAGAAATGGCCTCGACATGCGTTGCCTATGTTGGAAAACCCAAATGCTTTCCCATCTAACGACTTTAGCTTACTCTCTGCGGGCAGTTATTACGGCTAAATCCATAACGTAAAAGCGCCCAATGACACGTCCTTAAAACGCAAGGACATCTCGTAAACGAGAACTATACGACGACGTTCGTCGATTTTTGTTTTGTTTTGTTTTGTTTCTTACAGATCGTCTCGGTTACGAAGTAATAAAATGATTTTTTGAACCGAACTGGTCGGATGAGGTTTATCTTTTTTTCTGTTATTATTATTATTATTTTTTTTTTCTTATAATTACTCGACAAAAATCGATTAGAGAGATTCTCAAATTTCAGATGGATCGCGAGAATAGCAGAGATACGAGCGAGACTCGGTGAAAACTTTGACCGGCCAAATATGCAAGCGTAGACGGATTTTGTTCGGTTCGAAAGTACCGCGGTAAAGTGTAACGGAGAGATGGTAAGAAAAACATAGGAGGAAGAGCGATTTCAGAGGAAGATTGTTTGATGGAGTGGGAGTGGTATTAGTGGTGGTGGTGGTGGTGGTGGTGGTGGTGGTGGTAGTAGTAGTAGTAGTAATAATAGAAGCAAAAGTAAAAGCAGCAACGTCTTCGTTTCTGATTTCGATAGAGACGACGAAGGCAAGAGGGGTGGGCGGGTAGGATGGTAGGGTATGGGATAGAAAAGGAGGGATGGATAAGGGGCGTGGAGGGAGAGTATATATATATATATATAGGTAGGTAGGTAGAAAGGAGAAGGCAAATCCGCGGAAACTGAATTCCCTGAGAGTTTAGGATAGGGCACCCGTCGCCGCGAGGACGGGAAGATATTTCTGTTTAATAGTCGACGTACCGTGCCGGTAATGGAAGTCGAGGCGTTTGCATGCCGGGAGGCACGCCGGGACCGTAAAGTTAATGGCGTCGTATGCGACACGATAAAATGATGCACCGCGTTTCACCGACAATATTATTGCTGGGATACCTGTGCGCGTCTTACAATTCACTCTCGTCACCTCTTCATTTCTTTCTTCTACATCTTCATTCTCATCTATCTCTACCTACCCGCCCAATCGAGAAACTGTCATCGATGTAATTCGTACTTTGAAAAATTTCGAACGATTGTCATTATTATCGAATGATATTATTGTTACTTTATTAATCGTTATTGGAATGAATTATTGGCAAATCGTACGTTGGAATGAATCGTTACAAGTCGATATTCAAATGCATATTATTTAGAAATAATTATTGAGAATCATTATCTATGAAATAAAGTTTGATCGTTGCACGTAATGTTTACGTAGAACTAACGAATATCGTATATATATAAGTTACAAAGTCCTTAACGCGATTGCCCTCGTAATGATATATACCAAAACACCCAGCCGTCTCTGTTACGAGGAGAACCGAAGGAAAGGAGAGCCGGTGGAGTCTTTAATCAAAAACGATTTAGAATTAAGGTCCCTTTTACTTCGTTCCGCGAGATCGTTAGCAAGCTCTTTTTATTGGGAAAGGTAAAATCACCTCGGGAACGATGCGAAGAGGATTGGAAGGAACGATAGAGGAGGGTACGAGTTAACAGTTCACTCTCTTCGTCGTTTCTTCGGCTTTCTAATTTTTTTTTTTTTCTTTTCCCCTTTTTCCTAACTTTTTCTTTATGTACCTCGTCCGTGCACTCGTTTTATCGACCATCGACTACTACTCGATTAAAACAAAAATCGAAACGCCTCACCCGTTTACGTCATTATTTGTTCGAATTTTGTCGATTAGACGACGTTTTTGAAGAACGAAAAAAAAAAAAAAAGAACAAGAAAAATACAGGATAAATCGTTTGAAACACTTCATTATCACGATCGAAAAAGTAGGAAGCGATAAAAAAAAAAAAAAAAAAAAAAGTATAAAGTTGAATGCAATAATCCAATGTCGGAGTTGTCTTGCCAAGCAAAATCTGACTTCTCTTTCGCAGCCGGTAGGTGAAGTTAGAAGTTAGGGAGGAGATAGAAGGTAGAGTGCAAGAAAGGCGGCCTGATTACGGTTAGCAAGCGTCTACGGCATCAGTGCCATCCTCTGGCAGTGGCAAGAGCACCGGGCGTCCACGTGTAATCACTACTCCAACAGCACCGTGTCCCACTTCAGACGAGCTCGATGCTTTATGCTCCGTCGTCTCTGGATCAGTCGAGTTCTCTCTCTCACTCTCTCTCACTCTCTATCTCTATCTATCTCTTTACTCTACCGGTCTCCATTCGGTCTATTCAAGGGGTTGCAAGGCAGCAAGACGGGCAGAGGGTGGCTTTAGACTTTCGGCATCCGGGCCGGGTTGATTAAGCTCCTGGTAGAGGTGATGATGTTGCGAGTAGAGAGAGAAAGATAGATAGAGAGAGAGAGAGAGAGAGAGAGAGAGAGAGAGCTCAGGGGTTGTCATCTCATCGTTAGTTTCTACCAAATTCGTTCTTCTTCTTTCTCATTCTTTGGTCTTCTCTCTCTCTCTCTTTCTCTCTTGACAGTACCCTCTCGGTATGTTTAATCATCAGCGTCGTTACAACTACAAGGAGAGGACGCGTTCCAGAAATTTCTCCACGTGATCTCTTTTCGTGAGAAGAGCCTTAAGGTGCCTAATAGTAGTTCTCTTCCCTTATATCGTTCTATCTTCAATGACGAACGTATGTAGAAACAGAGAAGGAAGAAGGAAAGATTTTCTCCATTTGAAAATCTCTTTTTCCTTTCGTCCCGACCAAACGCGATTGTTGGAAGAGAGAGAGAGAGAGAGAGAGAGAGAGAGAAGACAGGCAGAAAGAAAGAGATAGATAGATAAATAGAGATAAATAGATAGTGTGTGTGTGTGTGTGTGTGAGAGAGAGAGAGGGAGGGGGAGGGGTAAAAAGAGATTTTAAAAGTTTTAAAAGAATAAAAGTGACAGTCTTATATATGCATGTACACACACACGCACACACACACACACACATATACCGCCCGTACAATTTACAGCGTTAAAATATTGAAGAAAGGGGAAAAAAATAAGGTCATCCCAAGGGTATCGACACCCCCTAACCGCCGGCAGTCGAAAATTCTAACGGTACCTGTGAGATGGTTTTGAAATATTCACGAATCGCAAAGGGCGCCCGCCGCGGTTCTTTTTATCTCATGAAATAGTTAAGCATCGAGAGGCATCCCCACCTACATACAACGATAGATAGGACTGACTGGCTTTCCCTCTTCCTCTTCCTCTTTCCCTCTTTTATTTCTCTCATTCGTCTCGTTCGATGTTCCATGTTTTTTTTTTTTTTTTCATTAAAACGGTCAGGAATAATCAATGAAATAATATAACGGAACATATATAGGGGAAATTATTGATCGAACTAAATCATCATCGATCCGATTGAAAATATGTTATTCTTTTCCTTCCCCCTACCCTCCTCCTTCACACCTTTCTCCCCTCATCGACCTAATATATTATTTCGATACAATACAGAAATTACAGTACCCAATTTGTAACTTATAGAAAAAAATGATGAACAAATTCAAAGAGCATTCCCCGGAAGGGGAGAAAAAGGGAAAAAATTCTTAATCTCTGTCTGGTCTGACGGTGATAACGGTGATACCGAAAATGCCAGTTTTGGTAAGCATAAAATTTTCGCAAACGGGCCCGACGTTTCTGCTCGAACGAAAAGTGCCTTTCGCTGTCGATCGACGCCGTAAGTCACTTTTTCCTAATGGAACCCGTCGCACCCCATCCTTTCCCCTTTCTCTTCTTGTTCGTCTATCATGTACCTATATATATATATATATATACATATATATATATATATATATATATATATATTTTTATATGTGTGTGTGTGTGTGTGTGAGAAAGAGAGAAGAAGTACGTTTTGTTCGGGATTCAATCTGCATTCGCTATTGATTCCAATCCGATATGGTGGATTTCAATTTTTGTGATTTACTCCTTACAACGTAGTCGTAGCTCGTCGTCCTCGTGGAAAAGGGCCATTTGTTCTCTCTCTCTCTCTCTCTCTCTCTCTCTCTTATTCTTCTACCCTCGACTGTCTCGCCGATGCGTCAACGTCCATCGATCAAAGATACTCCTACTGTCCACGAATGCTATTGGTCGTCTCTGTGTCGTCTGTTCAACGATCTCGTCATTTCACTCTTCTATTTATCTCCTCCGTCTATTCATTTCTGTCTTTCTTTCTTTCTTTCTTTCTTTCTTTCTCTCCCTATTTCTCGTATATATCCGGAAATGCAGATACTATAACAATGTCTCTCGATATCAATGACGTTGTTTCTTTTATCGCGTTTTATACAGGTAGCTATGGCTTGTCTCCTTTCTTTTTCTTGTTCTTTTTTTTCTGTTTTTCTTTTTCTTTCATTTTTCTTTTTTTTTTTTTCATTCACAAGATCGACGCTGTCTTCGGTCCAGACAGATCGTTTCCGTACATCTATATATCCGTCCTTTCTCCTTTACAATCGTTCCTTTGCGAAACGATCGGATTCGTTCAACGAGAAAAGTCATTCGTATCAATTACCGAGAGCCAATGAGCGCAAGTAACGACCAAAGTTTCACGAAACGAAGGAAGACTACTTCTTCTTCTTCTTCTTCTTCTTCATCTTCTTCTTCTTTCTATTTTCTTCCCTCTTCTCTTCCCTACTATATCTCTTACTTCGTCTTACGGAAGATAACAAATCGTCGATTTGATTTCTACAATAACAGTATAGCACGGTATGTGAGCTTTGCTAAATTTTCTGGAAATCTTTTCAATCGAACTTATTCAATATCACGCGTTAACTCTGCGGAAAGTAGTAATTGAATCACGAGAAATTGGAATTTATGAAATACAAGAGAAAGAAAGAGAGATAGGAAAAGCATATTACTTTCCGTTTATGTCGATAGACGAGAGAGATACATACTCTTAATTCTCGCAATGATTATTAAAACCAAATACTTGGAGAATCGAAAGGTTGAAAGTTTGAAACTAGCTCGCTCGATTTATCGAACGATTTATTGGGCTAATTGGAACGTAACTTCGTAAAGTTGTAACTTGTTAAATGCTCACGTTAATTTACCAATTTCCTTTAACGACCACGCGATCATACGATATCGGGTCATAATTACGTGACACTCGCGCGGTCTTAGTAAATACGCGAGTATGTTCACATAGAGACCAGTTCGAATAAATGCTAATTGGAAAATTAATGGGAATACATAAATTATCGAAAAAAAAAAAATATATACATATATATATATATCATCGTCCTTACGTGTCTCTTAGACATGTGATCATACCGTGCAGCACCGTGTCTGCGTTCGAATAAGAAAAAGAAAGAAAGAAAGAAAGGAAGGAAGGAAGTGGGACAAAAGAAGGAAGGATAGAAGGACAAAAAAAGGAAGAAAAAGAAGAAGAAGAAGAAGAGATACGAGGAATGGAAGATGATATCGAATACCGATAAACGCAATCGATGCGAGCGTACGTTTCCTCCAAACGATGTCTGCGATCAGGTTGACCGTAGCCAAAGAGACTAAAATATTAAAACACTACGGACGATTCTTTTTCCCTCGAATATCCTTTTCCAAGAAGAAGAACGTGCGTACCTCAAACGATATCATCGACCGTTCCGTAAAGCACACACGTGCAACGTATATTTATCATTGAACTCTCTAGGATCACTTGATCTACGTAAATGTGTTATTTCTTTTTTTCTTTTTTCTTTTGTAACCATCTCGTACGTAAATCGTAGAATTTATTTTATTCTTTACAAATGAAAATCTGTTAAAATATTTATTACGATCGCTCAAATGTTAGGGATAAGAGAAAGAGAATCATGTGCAGTATCGAACGTAATAAATATAAAAATTTATAACGATTCGACGATCCTTGGAATGTTTATAATAATCGTATGTAAATAAAACGAAAGAGAGAGAGAGAGAGAGAAAGAGAGAGATAGAAATAGAAAAGAATCTTTGATTAAAAACTGGTCCGATATCGTACGGTTGAGGATAGACGTCATGGGCACCAATCTCGTTTACTCTTTTCTCTCTTTCATTCATTCACTCTCTCTCTCTCTCTCTCTCTCTCTCTCTCTCTCTCTCTCTCTCTCTCTCTCTCTCTCTCTCTCGTGGTTTTAAGCGACGTCGACAAGAACGAACGGACGAACGTCGAAAGGTAGAAAGGGTGAGGAAGGAAAGGATGATGGCGGAGAGGTTGTATGGCTATTTAAACACTTTCCCCATAAATTCGCGCGAAAGAGTCCTCGAGTCTCGTTCGCGCCACGCGATACTCGAATCTCCGTCTCTTTTCCTTTAATCCCACGTCTCGTTTCCTTCTTTCTTTCTCTCTCTCTCTCTCTCTCTCTCTCTCTCTCTCTCTCTCTCTCACGTTCTCGGTCGTACCTTTTCCAACGATTCAAGTCTCGTTAGCAGGAACAAAGCTGCTCCGACTTCGAGTCTACGAATTTTAAGAGAGAGAAAGAGAGAAAGAGAAAGAAAGTAGAAGTGGGAGAATTAATTTAAACCGTTTTGGTTGTTAATATGCTAATGAATAAAAATTTTTATTATAATTAAAATGAAGTACAACTTCCTGCGCGCGCGCGTGTGTGTTTGTGTGTGTGTGTGTGTGTGTGTGTGTGTGTGAATTTATTAGCTACAAATAAAAACTGTATTTAAACGAGGAATGAAATAAATATTGGAGAAAGACGGGAAGTAATAAACGGGATGGAACGAGAAAAAGACGGATGAAAAGAGAGAGAGAGAGAGAGAGAGAGAGAGAGAGTTTCCAAGAGTCTATAAGAGTTTTGTAAGTTGGAAGAAAAGCCGGAGAAGGAACGATGCGAATAATGGGCCGATAAACACGAGTCACTGCGGTAATTAAAAAGTTAAGCTATAAAGTAGCGACGAAAGAAGAACGAAGAGAAGATGTTAGTTGCGGGATACGGAGGGAGGGAGGGAGGGAGGATGGGAGGATGGATGGAAGGGGGATAGGTTTGTTGCTGTTGGCTTCTAGTCGATGAAGCGGATGGTAAGAGAGCTTCTACAAACTTGAGATTAATAGCGAGAAAGTTATGTTTCGAGCACGAAACAGGCATAAGCGTACATATATATATATATATATATATATATATATATATATATATATATATATATATGTACACTGTGTGTGTATGAATGTATGTATATATACGAATGATATTTCGACTACAACTACGAATATTGCCAAGAGAAAGAGAGAGAGAGAGAGAGTGAGAGAGAGAGAGAGAGAGAAAGAGGGCTTGTGCTCCTATACAAATCGAAATCGTTGATTGGAAGCGTTAATTAATTTGGCTTCTCGTTTATCGAACGAGAACGTTGAAATCGACTATGAAGTTGTGCCTTCGTAAATGAGTTCCTTCTATTTCTAATCGACTTGAAAGAAGATGTTATATTATTACGTCCTCGCGTTCTATTAACCTCTTTGATAAAACAATTTCTATTCGTTATTTATTAATTGGGGATAAGTAAAGTAAAAGAAGAGAAGAGAAACGAGGAAAGAAAGAGGGAGGAAAAAAAAAGAAAAAAAAAGAAAAGAAAAGAAAAGAAAAGAAATGCTAAAACAAATAAATTAGCTGAATTCAACGAAGGAGAAAATCATGCTGAAGTATGAAATAGTAGTAGGCGTATCGTTGACTGTTACTTGGGATAATAGGGGGCCGTTTCGTAGTCTCCAATTATCAACGTCGTTAAAACACAGCCTTGGCATAGCTCAACACGCTTGACTTCTATTCCAGGGATTCTCTGTTTACAATTTCGATGTTTGCACAATGGCTCGAGAGGGTTCCAGACTAGGATGAGTATACGACTACCGACACCCTCGCCCCCTCCCCCGACACACCCCCAACGCACTTTCACCCGTCGACTATTTTAGAAATAGAGAAAGAAAAAGAGACAACAGAGAGAGAGAGAGAGAGAGAGAGAGAGAGAGAGAGAGAGAAGATTGCTAGAGATGTACTCTTTATTTCTCTCATTCATTCTTTCTACACCGCTATTACTCTTTCTCTATTTTCACTAAAAAGTTCTTGAGCTTCTGATTCCTCGAGAAGCCGTGAAAAAGGGAATAAGAAAAGAAGAGAGAAGGAGAGATAACGCTCCCAACGATCAGACGGATCCTCTCTCTCTCTCTCTCTCTCTCTCTTTCCTTTGTTCATACTTTCAACATTTTCTTTCGTTTCTTGAAACGATATTAAGAACAAGCATGCCAATGTCCAGAAGCTTAATGAACGTGCAAAAGTTTTCCTTCGACTTAAAGAAAAGAAGAAAGAGTATTAGTGTCTGTTAAAAGTTGTCTTCATTCAATCGTACATTATATCACTCTTTCTTTCGTTTCTCGATTTGTTAAGAAAAAAAAAAAAAAAAAAAGAAAAGAAAGAGAAGAAGAAAAAAAAAGAAAAAGAATAAAATGAAATTAAAGAAAAAAGAAAAAAGTTAGATCGGATGATCTTTCGGATTTTCCTTTTTTTTTTTTTTTTTTCATTTCGTTCATACCTTCATTATAACTTTAAACGTCAAACAACTGGCGAGTTTATAGACAATTTTCCGAGATCGATCAGGAGGTAAAATGTTTCAAATGGTTTTTGGAAAATTTATACGGCAATATCTCACAGCCACTAAAATGAAATAATGTATCAAGTTAGTTTCGACGTTTGAACTTTCACAAGGAAATAAAGTAAGAAAATTTCGACGTAGGTAAAGTCGTGGCAAAGTTTTCTCTAGTCTCTAACCTTATTAAATAATACTCGCGACAGTGCAGCTGCAAGCACCGTATCAGGAGTCGTCCTGAAAGGAATACGAAGGACACGAGATTGCTAACAACGAGAGAGAGAGAGAGAGAGAGAGAGAGGAGGAGGAACTCCGTAGCAGTGCTCGTCAAACTAACATTTTGCGGTACTTCCTTATCTTATTCGAAATTCATTGTCGCGATAAAGTTTGTCCCTCCTAGGATACCATAAATCTCAGCCGACGACGATTTTTCGAGATATCGCGAGATGTTGTCCGTCCCAAAAGGGCGGACAAGCAAAACAAAACTGAAAACAAATCGGAAAGTAAATATGTCTCTAGTAGTCGCAATTATCGTAATCCTCGAAACTAAACGTGTGCGTTTCGAAATTCCGAACGTCGACGTGAAGCAAGTCGCTCGTAAGAAAAAAAAAAAAAAGAAAAAAAAAATAAATAAATAAAATACTAAGAACGAAGAAAAAAATACAGCATCTTGAAATGCATATTTAATATTGTCATTTTAGATGAGAGCAACAGGACGTATTCGCATCGTTCGGAGTTCTTTTTACAACTCCCTCGTGTCTTCTTCTTTCTCACACAATGGCAAATACTCGGAGCAGCCAACAATCGAAAGACTCCTAGCGTGAGAAACGAGAGTTCGCCAAGAGACAGAGAAATGAAAAAGAAACATCGCGGACTCTCTCTCTCTCTCTCTCTCTCTCTCTCTCTCTCTCTCTCTGTCTGTCTTTTACATGCGGGTCATCGGTCGAACGATATCTCATTCGCAGTTTTACTGGCGTGTAAATCCTACGTAGTAGCTTCCTTAATACTTTATCACGCTCGAGTAAACGTAAAAGGTTACACCACCGAAGCAGTAGCGTACCATACAACATCTCTTTTGTCTGTAGAGATTCCTTATGTCCTTCTTTTATTTCTCTTCTTCTTTATCTTCTTCTTCTTCTTCTCTCGTAACTGCGACCAAAAACCAATTCCTCCGCGGTCCTTGCGTATTCACTATAAGTATCCATCAGATAGAAGAATGCAACATCTGTGTAGATGGTCCATCGGGATATTGTAGGATTCAGATACGTTGTCCTGGTTAGAACTGTGTTTTATCGAATACAGAAAGCTTGTTTATAGATTCCGATTTCCACTCCCACGAATCTAAAACCCTTCTCATTCCCCTCTCCCTCCTTCCTTCTATCTTTCTCTATTTCTTTTGTTCTCTTGTTTCGACCTATGCAAAATACATATCCGTTCATCTTCCTCTCCTGGAGACAGGACATTTCCTCTTATTCTTTTATTCGCACTTGAAAATTCACTTCAATGTTTCGACTTCGTTATGAGATGAACACACTCGTACATATTATATATATATATATATATATATATATATATATATATATATATATAACCACCTACGTACATATATCGTAGAATGTCCCATGTACAAATCGATCGGGTCAGAACGTGCCGGGATCAACGTCTTCCTCTTCTTCCCTTATCACGTTCCAAACCCCTTTTCAAACTGACGCGTATTCCGTCGAAGCATGGATTCTTCTCGAAGCTTCCGCCTCTTCTGTATCTTCTTCGTCCCTTTACTAGTACGAAGAAGTGCCAGTCGATGACGAGGTAGAAGCAAGTAATCTATGATATCCGACGAAGCTGATTTTATATAAAAAAGGATAAAACCATTCTAACTATTCTTTCTCTCTCTCTCTCTCTTCCTTTCTTTTCTCTTTACACTTGCAACGTACGTCTCATTTGATAATGAGAATAACGTTCTCCGACCTATTCCCCAAGCCCCCCCTCCTCCCCTTACAGTTTAACGAAGTCGAACTCCTCTTTTCAATTCCGATAATCCTTAGAACGATTATTCTTCAATTTATAACAAACGATTTTTATTTCCAGGACACTCGATAACCACTCGCTCGTTTGGAACGTCCCGTCGATGAAGCATATCTCTGAGAAATGCATACGTCATCGGAGAAGTGGCAATAAATTTACGCTGGTAGAGGAAACAAAGCACTCACGCTAAGGTCTTCGGACCTTTCTCTCTCTCTCTCTCTCTTTGAAAAAGTTACAAGATTTCGAAGTTAGTCGAAGAGGGAGTGAGTAAGTAAGTAAGTAGATATTATAGGGAAAAAGTGGGAGGAGGAAAAATCCACAGTTTTCTATTCTAGCCACGTACAGGTGTAACTCGTGCGGAACGTAAGAGAAAGATGGATAGATGGAGAGATAAAACAAAAGTGTGTGTGTGTGTGTGCGAGAGAAAGAGAGCGAGCGAGTGTGTGTGTGTGTGTGTGAGAGAGAGAGAGAGAAAGAGGAGGAGCAAGTCCCTCGAGGGCCGGCGGACGTACAAACTCGAAACTTTTTCTTTTCTAACTCAACCCCTCTTATGAAATTGTAACGGAGGACTGGGATTAGCATGAAGAGGGTTAGGACTATTGTTCTTCGTTCTCCCTTTTGCGTGCGAGGGAGAAATGCACACCTTCTTCGCGTGACAGCCTCGAAGAGTCTCTATGATGTTATCGAATCGATCTGACCGGAGACTGATGCCTGTCTCCCTTTCACGCTTTCTCTCTCTCTCTCTCTCTCTCTCTTTCTCTCTTTGTCTTTCCTTCTATCTCTCTTTATCTCTTTGTTTTCTCGTTTACGCCCATGCACCGCGACACGTACGTACGTACGTCCGACCGGTCGTTGGTACTTACTACTGTATTATTTCGATGTCCCAGTAAATGACAACCCACTATTCTCCGAGTCACGTTCGACGTGTCGGCTCGATGCAATTTTATACAATACCATTGTCGTTTCCTATTTGTATACGATCCCCGAGTTACAAATGACAATTCTTTCGATCGTCCGATAGGAAGACTCCAAAGATATATCGAATGATATGTATGTATTTAATATAAATATATAAATATATATATATATATGTATGTATATATATAATATATACGTATACGCAAACAATTTAATTTGAAATCGTAAATTCTTGAATTGTTGGAAAAAATTTACCATACGATAACTTCGTCACTATGATAACAAATGTTCTATATTTGATTAACTTATTAGAATTTCAGAAAGGAGGTGTTAATTTTCATAAAAACCAAGCTCTCCCTCCCTCTCTCTCTCTCTCTCTCTCTATGATGATGGGATTTTGTTGTTACACAAAATCCAACTGTGGCTTCGTGGAAGGTCGAGGAAAATCGGACGATGAGGGTAGTTCGATGAAAGATGCATACGAATGGAATGAGAAAGAGAGAAACACAAAGAGAGAGAGAGAGAGAGAGAGAGAGAGATAGAGTAAGGGTAACCAACACAACCGTGGATCGCGTCGAAAGCGAATACACTCTGCCAATAGGGGTGGCAACGATTCGAAGGACTTTTTCAGGGTCGTCCTTTCCCTTCTTTCGTGCCAAAGGGCGAAACACCGACGATACCGAAAGTCCACATCACCCTCTTCATGGTCCTACACGGACAACCCTCCCAGTTAACGATGAAGAATGTTTCACGAGCGAATGTAATTCGATTCGATTTCCGATTTAGAGCTCTCCAAACTTCGAAATAGCTCCTGGGGTGAAGTCTAACGCACACAGAGCATGTGTGTGTGTGTGTGTGAGAGAGAGAGAGAGAGAGAGAGAGAGAGAGAGAACTTCGAACGAGTTATTGTTTCGAACGTCGAGAAAGTAGATATTAGTCTAATTAAATTTCAATACTGACGGTAAATCTGTATATCAAATTCTCAATTTAAAAGCGGTATCTCTTAATATGGTAAATGAAAGAATTTTTAAACGGAACGACGCTTTCAAACTTCGTATATTACGTTTAATGAACTCCCCAGGTGGAAAAAGAAATGAAGAGAAAACGTACTCGGGAGAGTTTTCGTTTGCGAAGAAGGACGAAAAAGTTCGTGCGCGTTTTTACATCGAGCGGCATCTTTATTTCCTTTCCGCGTTATAAATTCGCGAGTAACGCGGGCCGAGGGGAGGTAGGGAAAAAGTTCGTTCCAAACGCGTACTCCGTACGAAAGTACGGAGGAGGGAGCAGCCTTAAAATAATTCCCATATAAATCGAATTATTAATTAACGCTATCCGTGTTAATATTACCTCTCTATGATATTTGCATTGTGACACACTATACGAGAGTTTTGACGTTGGTCCTTCATCGAGTAGCGACCGTGATCCGATAAAGCTTTGAAGATGATCCCGATAAACGTCGCGTCGAAATTCGAATGAATACGTCGTCATAGTTCGCACGACCTGATCCACGAAATATTCAAAGTATACGTTCATCCGACAGATATACATTTTTACGCAACCGATAA
>OU964967.1:8949863-9052363 GCA_918808275.2 Dolichovespula sylvestris
ATGACGCAGAGACATCGGGCTGGCCTATGCATGATTGACAGTTTTATGGGGACGCACCAACGCAGTTTTGCGATTTACGATCGAGACTGGTTTTATCGTCGACCGAGTCCGAAACTCCCTCTTCGAGGGAACAACGTTTGATACTAATGACGTTTTCGTAGAAGTGCACCAATGGAAAACGATTTACGACGAAGCGTCTCATTTCTATATATATATATTTTTTTTGTTTCATTTTCTTCTTCGTTTTTTTTTTTTTTTTTTTTTTTTTTATTTATCTGTTATGTTCTTCACTATATACACCTTCGAGTAACGAAATTTTTACTGCGAGTTACAGAAGGATAAGAATAATTTCAACGTGGGATAATAATTATTTGACCTCGAAATATAAAATTGACGATAAATACCGATGCAAATACGATTGATTTTAAAAGAGATACATACATACATACATACATACATATGAAGGATGAAAAAGCACGCGAGCTCGAAACGTACGATTTTTCGTTCCACACAACAAATATTTGTCCTCCCATGTGTATACGAGTTACTGCAGGAAATATAAGTACGGTCGTCCGCAATATAGCCAATTGTTTGCGCCGGATTAACGTGGTCCTACATTTGTATACTTTCTCGTTGACCAATGTAATAAATCGAAAAAGTTCCTACCGGTGAAAGTAATGTTAGCGTAAAAATAAAAACGACAGCGACAGCGACAGCGACGACGACGATAACAACGAAAAAAAAAATATATATATATATATATATATATATATATATATATAAAGGAAGTAAGAAATAAGGACAAAACAAGTGGGGAAAAAAAAGAGAGAAAGATATAATATCTACTCACCTCGCAATTCGAGTGGCTGATATTGCTTAGATTCAATCTGAAGATTTTGTCCCTGGAATGAAGAAAAAAAGAACAAACGTTACATCAACACGTTACATATGCATAACGTCGAGTCATATAAAATAAAGTACTGGGATAAAGGATATATATATATATATATATATATATATATATATATATATATAAAGGGACACTAGAAAGAGAAAAAGAAACGAGAGAAGAAAAAAAAAGGAGAGAAAAGAAAAACGAAAACAGGGTACGGTGGAAATAAAAGGGATTGGCTGAAAATGTGAAAATTTCCAAGAGAGACGACAATTTTCATTCCGCTCGTCGAGAAAACGCATTACTCTTCGTACATCGTTTACTTATGGTCGCGTGGTAGCACATTGTGGTACTTTGCTAGGCAAGACGTTCCACGTCGGCAAATGCTCGCGAACGCCACGGAATTTCTATGAGAACACGAATAGGAAGGAGAAGCAGAGGGAAAAGAAAAAAGGTAGAGAAAGAGAAGAAGAAGAAGAAAGAAATGAGGGAGGAACCTTTAAGGTTCTGGGATCTTTTAGAAACCCTCTCGTTCGTGCACCTTTTTTTCCTTTAAACGAAAGATCCTCGCGGGAACTTCGATTGTTCCTTTTTCTAGTGACCGCCTTTATTAGGATCTCTTGCTTGAAAGCACGATCGTTCAACTTGTTTGAAGCTATCGTCGGATGAGAAAGAAAAGAAAAAGAGAGAGAAAGATAGATAGATAGATAGAGAGAGAGAGGGAGAGAGAGAGACAGATAGAAATAGAGAAATGACACAGTAACGTTAATGAAGAGCTTCGAAGATCTCTCTCTCTCTCTCTCTGTCTCTCTATCTTCTCGTTTGAAGAAAATCGATTTTCATCTAAATCCTTGTAAATAGTCGTTCGTTTGAGTTTTCTCTCTGTTCCTTTTTTCATCTCACCATTTGCAAACGAATCGGTATCATTAATATTCGTGACGACGAGAAGGAAGTGCGGAAAGGGAAGAAAAGAAAAGAAACGAGAAGAGAAGGAAAAGAAAACAAGAGAAAAATAAAAAGAAGAGGGAAAACAAGAGAAAGAGAGAGAGAGAGAGAGAGAGAGAGAGAGAGAGAGAGAGAGAGAGAGAAACAAGTATAAAGAAATAAAAAAGAAGAAAAGAAAATAAAAGCTCGCGAACTATTATATTATACAAAATCCAAAGAATAGATCTACAAGAGTTATTGCAGTTTATCTTCGTGAACTAACTCCGCTGTTGGAAAACTCGTTGCTGACCTACATATATCGATCGCTTATCATCATTTTTACTGCGACCATAAATCCCCCTTCGGGGTGATTACTTTCTCGATTTATATGACAAATCGGAACGATAAATAGTGAAAAAGGATAGAAAAAAAGGAACGAAAGAAGAAAAAAAAGAAGAGAGAGAGAGAGAGAGAAGAGAGAGAAGAGAAAGAAAATGATTGGAATCCGAGTTATATAGAAAAAGGTGTGGAAAACTAGCGGGAGTGAGTAAAATGAAGAAGGAAGACACGCGAGAAATGAAAAGAAAATTGAAAGAATGGAAGAGGAAAGATGGATATATATATATATATAGGGAGAGAGAGAGAGAGAAGGTAAGGGATCTATCCTGTCATTTTTCCCTCGTTCGTTTTGTCCAGGAAAGCGTAAAAAGGAAAAGGGGCAAGGAAAAAGAAAAAAAAAAAAAGAAAAAAGGAAATACCAAAGTGAAAAAACAAATCCTGTTGGCCGGAAACCCGTGGACTAGGACGAAAACGAGGACGAAAACGATTCGAACTTTCACTCGTAGAGAAACTTGGAAGGAAAGCAGGTGGGCGACGAACTGGGAAAAAAGGGAAGAAGAAGAAAGAGGGGTAGAGGGAAAACTACACTCCTTCTTTCTCTATCTCTCTCTTTCTTTTTGGTCTACTACGTGTCGACTCGCGATCCCTTTGCCTCGAAGGAAGGAAGGAAATTCGTGGAGGGTTGTACGATTTACACGCGGGACTTGTCGCAAAAGTGAAACCTGCGTTCTCGGTTATTCGATAGGATCATTTCGAAGGGTGAATAACGCACGTCTCAAAATAATAAGATGTGACTTTCCTTTTATTTATTTATTTATTTTTTCTTTTGTTTTGCTCTTTTCTTTTAATAACGACGAAAGAGGACGTTTTATCTCTTTCTATTCTTTTTTCTTTTCTTTTTATTTTTTTGTCTCTTTATCTTCTCTCTCTCTTCTCTCTCTCTCTCTCTCTCTCTCTCTCTCTCTCTGCCTCTTTCTCATTTCTGTTTTCCCTATCGTCAAAGTTTCTTTCGACGTACTACGTACTTAGGCACATCGGCTCGTTGGTAACTTTATGTTACCACGTAAAGATAAAGGTTCTTTTCTAACGATGTTTCAGGCTAGGAAAAACGTGAGAAAGTGAGACGGAGAAAGAAAGACAAGGCTCCATCTCGTATTTTAATCGAAAGATGTAAAACGGCGAAGCGCGCAACGCTAAAGTCGATTTCTTCTCTTTTCTTTTTCCTCTTCCTCTTCCTCTTCCTCTACTTCTTCTTCTTCTTCCTTATCTTCTTTGTTCTCAACATCGTCGTCGTCGTCGTCGTCGTCGGCATCGTCGGCGTCGTAGTAGAGTCCTTTCTCGAAACTTTGTTTTATTGCATGGAAATAACGCCTTGTAACGATATTATTTCAACGACGACATCGGGATGTTGCATCCTCTTCGCATTTTCCCTTTTCGAATATGCAAAACGACTTCGTGTCGTAATAACGATCCTTTCCCATTTTCTTTTTTTACTTCGCGTGGCCGTACTAAAATTCGCATTACGAGTTTGATGAGAAATTTCTTTGCCCGTTTCAACTAAGGAGAGAGAGAGAGAGAGAGAGAGAGAGAGAGAGAAAGAGAGACAAAGAGAGAGAGAGAGAGAGAGAGGGAAAAGTGCATTAACGCGAAAAGGGAATTCTATGAACGAAAATGCACTTTATCCGTGCACTTCTTTTTTATTATTATTATTATTATCATCGTCGTCATCGTCATCATCGAGGAGCTAACGTTCCAACCGAGAGGTACTAATGAAGAATTAGTATCGACGAATATACAAAATGTAAATTATTAGAAAACGTCGGATACTTTTAGAAACATCGATCGAAATAAAAATTATTCGTATCGTCGTTCGTCGACGAGTGTAACTATGTAATAGGTCAAAAAAGGAAAGACAGAGAGAGAGAGAGAGAGAGATAGAGAGAAGGAAAAAAAAGGATCATATAGTAAAAGAATAATGTAAAAGAACAAACAATTTCGTTCGACGAGCATATTCATTTTACACGTTTGTTCTTTGGATCGACGAAAAAATCGGACGGGAAATAATATTGTTATTTTGCTATTTTTGAATACTTTTCCTCCTCCTCCTCCTCCTCCTCCTCCACCTCCACCTCCACCACCACCTACTCCTCCTACTCTTTCTCGCTCTGTCTGTCATGTATCTCTTTCTCTCCCAGAACAGAATATCAGCGCGATGCCTGACCTGCTGATAATTGGAAGCGTTCAATTAGCGTGCCTTAATTGCAAAGCGTACCGCAACGTAGCCGTCGATTCTCAAACTACAATTAATGGGTATCACCTTTCTAATTAACGAGGAACGATGCTCGCACGAGTATCGATTTGTGCGATACGATAGATGAGCACGTGCTGCACGGATTGGAGATAGACAAAGAGAAGAGAGGTACACAGAGAGAGAGAGTGAGAGAGAGAGAGAGAGAGAGAGAGAAGAGAAAGAAAGAAAAAAAAAAGGTAAAGGGAGGCATCGAAGAGAGAAAAGGGTTACGTATGTACATGCATCACCGTGTGACCGTGTACAAACCGCGCGACGCCAACTTCAATGCGCGTCGAACTCTCTCTCTCTCTCTCTCTCTCTCTCTCTCTCTCTCTCCCCGTGATATCCAACCCATAAAATGGTGTTCCTCCTTTCGATTGTTGCTATTGTTGATAAAAATACGGACACAGTTTTGGGCTCATCGAATCGGGCAATCAAACAAATGAATTGTTAGAAATCGATGTATTGCTCTTTTCTATTTTATTTTTATTTTTTCATTTTTATTATTTTTTGTTTTTTTATCTCTTTTTTGACCTTTCTTTTTTTTTCTTTCTTTTTTTTTCCTTTCTCATTTCCGATTACACCTCGACATGCATTTCAGGCGTTTAACGCGGGAATTACAAAATATCTTTGTCGTCGGACTAGTCGCACGAGCGGAAGATTAATCGTTTTGTATATTATCGAAAGAAGAGAGAGAGAGAGAGAGAGAGAGAGAGAGAGAGAGAGAGAGAGGAAGAGAGATTGGAAGAAAGGAAGGTCGATGGTTGAAAAAAGTGTTTTCCTCTTTTGGCCCAGAGAATTCTTATTGGAATTCGATATTTTAGATTGGTAGGTAGGTAACTAGGTATATAGAAAATAAAAGAGAGTAAAAGGGACAGGGACAGGGACAGGGATATAACTCGCTGACGTACCCATTACATGTGTACACACCCACACAGAGAAATAACTTGGGATACCTAGATAACTAAATACAAGAGAGATGACGACACAAAAGTACAAGCACGTGGAAGACGGCCAGGAAAGCAGGAAACGTTAAAATCGAAGTGCCTTGCTTTTCCATAGAAAATGCAATTTATTGTAACCGCGTTTCACCTTCCAACTACCTCCACCCCTCTCTCCCTTCCTCACCTCCCCCCGCCCCCCTCTCTCTCTCTCTCTCTCTCTCTCTCTCACTCTGTCTTTCTCTCTTTAACCTATTTCTATATCTTCTTTTCCTTGCTGAATCGTCGTCCCTTTCGTTTCATCTCTTTCTATCTCTATCTCTCTCGCTCTTATCTCGTTAGAAAAACTAAAAGTTCCTTTAAAGACAAAAGCTTTCATCCGCTCGCGTTTTTTCTTTCTCGTCGACGTCATTACCATAAGCTTCGGAGGCTCCCCTTTTCGACGTTCCCCTTTTCTCTCTCTCTCTCTCTCTCTCTCTCTCTCTCTCTCTCTCTCTATCTCTCTCTCTCCCTCTCTCTCTCTCTCTCTCTCTCTATTCCTCTCTCGTTCTCTTAGTAACTTTCTTTTGATATTTACAGCACGAATTTTTCGCATCGCCCGACGAGAAAGTTGCATATTTATTTTATCGTCTTTTTCAACGACTACGCTCTGGTTTACTATTCAAGGAAGGGATAACGTTCGAGATGCTTCATCCGATTTGAGGAAAGAAGGATTTTCTTCTTCCTTTCAACGTCGGTCGTAGAAAAATGATCAAAATCGTGAAACTTGTATTCAACTTGCATCTCTTTCTTTCTCTACCTTTCTCTCTCTCTCTCTCTCTCTCTCTCTCTCTTTCGCATTTTACAAATACACACACACACACACACACACACATTTGTGCAGCAATTAACGGTATGAACATAATAATTAAGCTGAGGAGTTTCTTCGTTAATTCAGATTTTAAAAGGGAAAGAAAACTCGTGGATATTTTCGTGGATCTACGCGTACAATGACAATTTTATTTTTTATTTTTTTCAACGTTAAATAAATAATATCTTCATATAGATCGAACGAACTCAGTTCTAATATTAATCCCATCCATTGAATTCTCCTCGACGAAGTGAAGGACTTGACCCTTTTGAGAAGTCACTTTATATCTTTTTCACTTCACGAGCAATTTGCGCTGACGTAATTCGACGAACATCCAATATATTATACGATAGACTCAATTCCTTCTTTGAGCAACGTTCCTACATCCATTCTGCGTTAGGAAAAGTCGATACCACTCGAGACACACTCTATCTTATCATTACCTCATGATACGGGATCGATTTTCAAACGAGAGTAAAAAAGAAAGAGAGAGAGAGAGAGGGAGGGAAAGAATATAATGAACCGATTATTCGTACTCGTCTAAAAGCAAGGGCTAAGAAAACGACCTGGATAAAAAACATTTAAGTAAAAAAAACGAGAAGGACAAAAAACATTATATAATCCGGAACATCGATCATATTCGTTATTAACGTCCTTCAAGAAAATCTTTCCTTCGAACACTCAGAGGGAGGAAAAGAAAGAGAACAAAAAGAAAACTGATTAACGTGAAAACATCGTCGTTTAACGAGAGAAAGATAGATAGATAGAGAATGAAAGAGAGATCGATGACGAATTTGAAAACGTACCATTATCATTAAACTAAGTGAGTAGGGAGTAGGATGGAACGTGAGGGTGGGGAGATTGGTGTAAAGGGTTGTAAAGAATAACGATTAAATCAGATTAAAACGAAATCACGAAGGGGTCTCCCTTTACGAGACACGTTAACAATGACACATAGACATTTGTTGACCTCGGATAAAAAAGTTTTGTCTATCTATCTTCTCATTGTTAACGTTATAACTACGGATAAATCATTATTCGTTGATTCGCTTCCAAATGTTCTTCCACCATTGCCATTTCACTCGCCATTTCGTCGACCATTTGCTAACGTATTTCCTTTGTTACACGCTTCCCAATCTCTTCCTCGATCCCCTCCTCCTCCTCCGTCGCCACTCCCACACTCACCACGCCACTGCACTCCACCGACCAACCATACTCCTCTTCGACAATTTCTTCTTCACCCTTTAACTCGGTAAATGCCGAGCAGAATGTTACGCAGTTTCGGTAATGGAGAATCGTCGTTGAGAGCAGTGTCCTCGGAGTAGCTAGAGGCATCTTCGAACCTCCCTACTATACTCCTCTTCTTCTCTCTTTTCTTTTTCTCTTTCCTCTTCTCTTTTCCAACTAAAAGATAGAAGAATCCGAGTGGACTCGTGCCAAACACGATCTCACCAGCACCACCATAACCGATCTCTCCTTACGACTATCTTTTCCTTCCTCGACGACGAGATATTATCGTTATATCTTTCCCACCGTGATCTTCTATCACCAATCGTTATCGTTCATTTCTAATACTTTTTCCATCGTCATCGAACGTTATCGAATGAGTAACGCCCGTTTTCTTTCCCTTTTTATTTTTTTTTATTTTTTTCTATTTTTTTTTTTCTTTAAGTTTGACATCCCGATCCGAATCGATACGGGTACACGCGAAATATCAAGGATACTTTTACTATCGTCATCGAACGTTATCGGACGAGTAACGCCCGTTTTCTTCTCCTTTTTATTTTTTTTTTATTTTTTTTATTTTTTCTTTTTCTTTAAATTTGCAAAATATGAAGGATATTTATTGTCTTCATTCGACAAAGGTGTGTGTGGTATTTGTGTAAATTATACGTAACGCTTTGAATGGAATTGTGTTCTATGATATTTATTCGGGAGTTTATTTGAAATGTAATGTCATGTGAATTTGATATTTACAAAAAGAAAAAAGACAATAATTATCGACGTAAGCCCTTCGGTATCATTTAACAAACGCACGTTCGTTTATCCATACGATCGGTATCACGCGCACTTGAACACTTATTACGTAATTCGGATACTCGAAATAAGGGTACGTAGAAATATCGAAATAAGTATCGGCACGTTCGAATGTCATCTACAGTCACCATCGCACTTTCACACGGTATATGTGTATGCGTTTTTGATAGGGGGAATAAATGAAAAGAGAGAGAGAGAGAGAGAGAGAGAGGGAGAGAGAATGAAAAAAAAGTGTTGGTTTTGTGTGCAGAGGGATTAAATCGAAACGAAACTACAAAACGTTTTGGGTTTTGAACGATGAAACGAAATGAACTGATTGACGGTAAATGATCAAAGTAATATTTGGAAAGCTTTTGCGTGTTTGTAGATACGCCTGTGAGCATACGCGTATTTATCGAGAGTATAATCGATCGTAGGGTAAATCGATTCTGACCAGACGTATAATATCGCTTGAGGTAATTTGGCGTTTTAACGTGATTAATCAAGTAGATATATCTCGACTTTATGCCAACGATGTTAAACGTTTAACGTTAACCTTTGCTTGTTGTCGACGATCGAAATTGCCTAATGATGGATACTAAAAACGAAAAAAAAAAAAAAAAAAAAAAAAAAAGAAAAAATAGAAAAGAAATATGAAAACGTGCAGAAAAATACGCGAATGTATTTCATTTGGATATCAAAAACGTAACGAACGGATTTTGACCGTGTAGGATTTTTTCATACCACAGGCAGATTGCCTCGAACACCGTCGAAGAGAAATAAAAGTCGAATAATAATAATAAAAAAAAAAAAAAATAATAAAGAGAGAGAGAGAGAGAGAGAGAGAGGAGGGGGAAAAAAGATAAATAACATGGACTAAAAGAGAGGGAAAAAAAAAATTAAAGTTTTACTTACATCGCACCAACATAAAGAGCATCCCTTTTACTATCCAGGTAGAGTGTCCTGTAGTAGAGCATACCACAGCTGAATTCTCGTACGTGTTCTGAAAGCAGAAAAAAAAAAGAGGAAAGGAAAATAATGGTTTGAAGAATAAAATGATTAAATTTGACGGCGAGAGTACCGACTGCAGTAAAAATTCATTTTCTCGAATGCCCGTTCGGACGAATGAAGGATAAAAGGGGAGTGGTTGGTGGGATAGAGGAAGGTGAAATCGCTAGATTTTCATTAGGACTTTTACAATAACGTTAGGTTGGGAGTGTGAGAGAGAGAGAGAGAGAGAGAGACTCGGCCTGTCTCGAATGTAAAACTCGTTACGAGAGTTGACTCTTGAACTGACCGAAATGCAAAGCGCACGTTGCCGACTCGACGTGAATTTCTTTAGTTTCTTTTTCTTTCTCTCTTTTTCTTTCTCTTTTTTTTTTTTATCTTTTACTTGCCGCCGATCGGTTCGAGTTTACCTTCGAACTGTCGGACGAGGAAGAACCGAGGATGAAGGGAGAGAAAAAGAGAAAAAGAGAAAAAAAAAAAGAAGAAAAGAAGATGAAGATAAAAGCATGACCGAGCGAACAAACGGTGATTTCACTGAACAATAAAAGGAACGAATGAAAAAAAAAAAAAAGAAAAAGAAAAAGAAAAAGAAGGAAAAACAAAATCATCAATAACCGATTTCTTCATTATTCATGATTACGAGCAATGAAACGCATCACGAGTTCTAAGACCATCCCTTAGACATTATCGAGACGACAGTAGCACGAGTCAGCCCTTAGCTTTCCAACCATCCAACTTCTCATTCTCTCTCTCTCTCTCTCTCTCTCTCTCTCTCTTTTAGCTTTCTCTCAAAGCCGACACTGATCTGCTTAACATATGAAAGAACGCCGCCCCTTTCTAAATACACTCATTCCACTCTAGACTAACAGAGCGCGAACAATACTATATTTTATACGGTATCAGAAGGGGCTGACGTCGAATGAAAGGGGTTGTTCTCCCATACCATGGAAGAAGAGAGAGATAGTACGTCTGTCTCTCTTGCATTACCACGTCTCTCCATCTATCTATCCTCCTCGTACTCGTTACTCCCTGCAACTATTGTCCCATCCTCCACTTTTCTTCTTTCACTCTCTCCCTCCCTCCCTCTCTCTCTCTCTCTCTCTCTCTCTCTCTCTTTCTATCTTTAGCAGACGCACGAATCGCAAAAAGCCGATCTCGCGCTTTATCTACCTTCGAAAGGGTGCCATTGCATCGTCTCTCTCTCTCTCTTTCTCTCGTTCTCTCTCGTTCTCTCTCAGCGTTCCCTTTAATATCAGACTTATTCAAAACGACGTGCTGTCACGGCTCGTTAGATAGGCCCACGCGATACGGTGAAAGTGTTTTTTCTTTTTTTTTTTTTTTTTTTTTCTTTCCGAGGGTATACGAGGAAAAGATTTATATATAGGCATTTATCTTTACAATGAATCCGCGACGCGTCTCGAATTATATTCATTCGGTTTCATTTCCTTACGATGGACTACACGTTTACATTATTTTTTATTTAAGTATACTTGTGGTGATTTAATTAACGAAAAATATCATAACTTTCGATAATATAGGAGAGAACGGAGAATAATATTCGTTCTTTTTTCCCCCCATGTAATTAAATATTTTTTTTTTTTTTTCTTTTACGTTTCCGTACGCTTTAGTTATAACGCATTATTATATTCGTGAGATAGGTTCACGACGAGCGTATTCATATGAATTAAATCCAAACGAGTACGAACGTTCATTAGAAAGATACTCAAAAAAAAAAAAATGAAAATAAAAAAAAAAGAGAGGAAAAAAGGGAAGAAAAAGAAGCGAAGTTCTCACGTGAATAGCTAAATGAAAAAGGAAAAAAAAAAAATCAAAATCTGGGTCAGTCAAATATCATCCAACCAAACGCGCCGAGATTTCTGTAACAAAATAAATGTTGAGGAGAAATAAAAATAGAATAAAAAAGAATGGGTAGGACGAACTAAAAAAAAAAAAAAAAAACAAAAAAAAAGAAAGAAAGAAATAAATTGAAAAAACAAAATAAAAAGAAAAAAAAGAAGGAGAGAAAAAAGGAAAAATAGGCGGAGATAAACAAAGAGAAACTAAAAAGTGAAATACCGCACTTTTTTGTTTTTCTATTTTTGTCCCTTTTTTTGTTTCTTTCAGCGATGCGTCCAGAATTCGTTTTCCATGCGAATCTGCGATATTTGTCGCGATCGAGTGCTCGCGATGCGTTCTATTTGAAAATCGTTAACACGTATTCGCGTAAAGCGAGCAAAGTCACGCGCGAGCGCACGCGAATATAATAATACAAGCTCGCTCGTGGTTCAATGTGTCGATCGTTGTCTATGTGCCTATACATTACGACGCTCTAAAAACGAATGAACAAACGAACGAACGAACGAACGAACGAACGAAATATAAATACATACAGACAAAACATGTGCGCGCGGGTGTGTATGTGTGTGTATATATATATATATATATATATATATATATAAATATATACATATACATATACATAACTAGCTGCGTAACTATACAATGGGCTTTACGTTCAGCCAGCGTAGTCGACGAATCGCGTATAATAACGATCATTTAGTAACGCCGTATCGGAGACACAAGAGTACCTCGTGCTCTAATTACTTTTCATTTTAATTACCCTCTTCTGGATTCGTTCAATGAGCCGAATGTACCTGCCACATATGTGCGTGCTTGGAACAATAAGGAAAAAGAAAAGAGAAAACAAAGAGCAAAACAAAATAATAGAAATAAAAAAGAAGAAGAGATTTATACAGATTCGTATAGATAATACGAGATGAGAAAGAAGTGGTTGTTCATTTTTTAACGATCATGTCTCTGCGATTGATCGAGAGAATTTCCAATTTAATTTCGATTATCGACGCGAGCGTATCAATCGAGAAATTTGTTTTTCCAATTTCCTTCCTCTCTCCGTTGGTTTATTGACACACTTTCCAACGTTTCCCGATCGATCGTATTTATGCTGTAAAATTTATAAAAAGGGCGAAAATACTTTTGTTCCTTTCTTTTTTCTTTCTTTCTTTTTTTTTTTTTTTTTTTCATTAACGAAAAGTGTAATACAAGTACGACGATTTATCCGCGAAATGCCATAGAAATATTCGCCGACAACTAAAACCACGAAATTTTATTCGAGTTGCGAAATCCTTTGACTTAAAAAGAAAATGAGAAGTGGTAAAATGAAAGGGAGAAAGAAAGGGAAAATATATCGTCGACAGTGGTTTAAAAAATTTTAAAGAAAAGGAACAAGAAGAGAGAAAGAGAGAGAGATAAGATTATGAGCGGTGAAATAATGGGAGCTCGAATTAAATTCAAATTTCATGAAGCTTCGAAAGGAGAGTAGAGAAAAGCCGAGAGAGAGAGAGAGAGAGAGAGAGAGAGAGAGAGAGACTGAGAGTGGATTCGAGGGGTGGATTTTTCAAAACTTATTTCACTCGCTGGAACACCTCGATTAAAGTTTCTTTTTTTTTTTGATTCTCACACTCCAGAGACCACCCCTATTCGTTGTCTATTAATAAATCGATCCGCGGGTATGTACAAAGGTACCCAGACACATACATACATATGAGAGGGCGGACGCGCGCCCACATATTACACACAGATATACGTTGAAAGTCAATGGACGAGGATTACGAGCAACCGCACGAGGAATAAAATTCTACTCTCTCGAGTATGCGAATCGCACGATATACATATATCTGCGGTCTACTAAAATTCGAGTTTACCTTCTCCAAGGGAGAGCCGCCGGTCCCGATC
The DNA here is from genome assembly GCA_918808275.2 of Dolichovespula sylvestris. Taxonomy (NCBI): domain Eukaryota; kingdom Metazoa; phylum Arthropoda; class Insecta; order Hymenoptera; family Vespidae; genus Dolichovespula; species Dolichovespula sylvestris. The sequence continues at coordinate 8,962,877 of OU964967.1, forward strand.
TATTTTAAATGAACCTCAACGAAGATTATATTCGAACGATGCTCGTAAAATGGATTTCGATGCTACGAAATAGAATATTTATTCCGAATCATCCCTTTGCGACTACGTCATACTTAACAAATCGTTCAAAGGAGAGATTCTTTGAGATCCCAATTGAGAGATTAATACACGACAACGCAATTATTTATTATCTGTCGTTCGTATAAAATTCGATTGCACGTAGAAGATTGTTTAACCTAATTGCGTATAGAAAACAACGAAAGAAAAAAAATATATTGTTTTATTTGGAAGAAATTTCGATGATCTCCGAAAGTGTCGTTATTACCATCATCATCATCATCATCATCATCATCATCGTCATCATTGATATTATACGTTTTTGCTTTCTTTTTTCTTTTCAATGGATCAACGTCCATACTAAAATAAATGAAGAAAATTGACCACGTAGGAAGGGAAACGTTCGCCTAAAGGGATGCACGTGCATCACCGTTGTGTTTCGCGTGATACAGTTACGTACGACGACACATCACAGTCCTGATAGACGACCCGTCAAGAGACAAGGCACATCGTCTTGGACAGAGTCCTACTTGTGGCTTAGAGTCCTTACGCGGACGTGTACCATCTATCAAGCGAATAGTTTGACTAATGCTCGCGGAATGCAACGGAGAATGTAACTATATCTATGTCTACGTATACCTGTATATATGTATACATACGAAGCTTAATCACCCGTGTCACCGAAAATTCTCGATCATAGATAACAACTTTATCACTACGTAAAATCATGATTAAAAATACGTTAATAAAAGGAAATTACGAATATATTATTAAAAATCAAAAAAAGAAAATGATTACTGTTTATTAACCATTACTCGAAAATAAGGAAAATGGGCCGAAAAAAATAAATAAAAGGATAAAGAAAGATCAATAATACACAGAGAGAGAGAGAGAGAGAGGTATATATACATATACAAGTATTATTCCAGTTAATTCCGAAGCAAGCAAAGATCCTTACAACTTCATCGGGCGATTAAAAGCATCTCGTTATCTTAAAAAAACAGTCGCTGTTTGGGCACGTTTCTCCGGCAAGATCTCAGGGATGGATCATGGTTAAAACGCGTCGACGATGAGGACAAGGACGACCCACTTCGAGCTTACTAAATCCGCGATAATCCAGGGTCAACGAAGACGAGAACATAGAGAGAGAGAGAGAGAGAGAGAGAGAGAGAGAGAGAGAGAGAGAGAGAGAGAGAGAGAGAGAGTGAGTGAGTGAGTGAGTGAGAGAGAACATATATTCCTCTACGGCATGTACAATATATTCTATCCCTTTCGCTCGTATCTCCTTCGTAATACGTGTTTATGTGCATCGCCTTATCGGCAGGCACGATGGATGCGATCGATTCGATTAAATCTCTCTCTCTCTCTCTCTTGCTCTTTCTGTCCAACACAGAAACCATTTGGAGCCTTTAAAGAACGAGGAAGTAGCGCAACGAAGTCGCAATTGAATAAAGTTACGCTTTATGGTGGTGACGGTGGTCCCTCACACGGCTTGCTTGCTTCGCCCTCGCACAATGCCAGATTAGGTGGCCGATCATTTTTTACATTCGCTTGGCTTCGTTCCAAGGGCACCCAATGCCGACGTAACTCACTAACGTGCATAGAGGGTTCTGAGCATATGGCTGGCGAAGATTACGAGGGCACCATAGCCGTGTCCAATTTTCCAACGTTATTATTATTTTAATCCCTGGAGTAGACCGATGGAGTCCCCTTCCACCCCTTCACTTCTTTTTTTTCCCCCTTCGACTCACAATCGGATGGTTTACCTGTATAATACGTACGAGAGGCAGGTGTGATTTTTCTATATATATATATATATTTTTTTTTTTTCTTTTCTTTACTGTTTTTCTTTCATTTTTCCAGTACGAATCTGAGATATTTTAAACTTTGATACTAATATCTTTTGGATCTTTATAGGAGGAAAACTTTTAACGTTAACTTCGAATCGTTTGAAGTTAGAAACACAATAATGAAAGAGACAGAGAGAGAGAGAGAGAGAGAGAGAGAGAGAGAGAGAGAGGGGGGGGGGAGAGAGAAGGTACAAACATGGTAGACGTTGTAACGGAGACGTCAAACTTCGGTGAAATTCATTCCCGTAGGACCGCAAGCATTAGAAAGTGCACGACAATGGTCGGAAGGAATGAGAAGAGGAAAAAGGGCTGCTGGGAATATCAGTGCTCTCGAGGGATACTGATTCGCTATCACTTTTCGACCAAGATACGATGATCGCGTGGGACAGGGCCCAGCTGACGAGTTCCTAGGACCTTTTATCTCATTCGATGCGTGTTTCCTCCTCTATTCTCATCTCACTCTCTCTCTCTCTCTCTCTCTCTCTCTCTCTCTCTCTCTCTCTCTCTCCTTCATTCTCTTATGCAGACCTTCCCAAGAGAGTCGAAACGGAACTGGTCACGTATCTTCTCCCGATCCTGTGGTTTCACAAGAGCAGAACGATTTCTACATTTCTATTAAAAGAGAAACGTGCTTTCAAATTCTTTCCTGCTGACGATCGTATTCCGGGAGAAAAAAAAAGAGAAAAAAAAAAAAAAAAAAAAGAAAAGAAAACAAAAAAATATCCGTAAGAAAGTCGCCGTCAAAGTGACGACGTTAATGGTATAGAAATAGCGCGCGCGAGGAAAGAGAGAAAAGAAAAGAAAAAAAAAAAAAAAAAAAAGAAAGAAAGAAAGAAAAAAAAAAGTAAATCAATCCGATCGATAAGAATTTTTCGATTACACGAGTCAGCAACTTTGTATATCAAATCGTGCGCAAATAAAACGTTAGACTACCGATATTGCTTTCAAAAAGTATGTAAATAAAGTTTCCACGAATAGGGGGATAAAGTTTCCATTCGAATGAAAGCGCATGCATATTAGAACGCGAACAATTTCTAACTCGAAGGAGTACAGCTAAATCGGCGGAAAATTGCTATAATTTTCTAACCGACGATCTCCCTTCACGAGTTTCATTTATTTTCCCTTACTTCGGTAAAATCCGAAATTATATATTTAATCGGTGTATATATATATATATAGTATCTTTTATATCTTCGTCATCGAGCGCAAGTAAAACACGCGAAGTGAATGATTCCGCGAGTAAATTGAAAAAAAAAAAAAAAAAAAGAAAAACGGAGAGAAAAAAGAACAAATAAAAAAAAAAAAAAAGAAAGAAGGAAAGATAATATCCGAAGAAAGGAAACGGGCAACCGCTAACGCAGAGAGAAAAAACGAGCAAACAATACGAGCAAATACCGAAAGAATCGGTAAGGAGGAGGGAGTGGACGGAAGAAGAAAAACATAGGAATAGAAGAGGAAATGGAAGAAAGAGATAGAAAGTGAAACGTATGTTGGCGCTATGTAGGAAGGAAGGCGACAAAAAATGAAAGGGAAGGGAAGTTTGGAGGGAGAGGTGGTGGAAGGAAAGCAGAAACGGCGATGGTGAAAGTGAGAAAATACAGACGTGGAATTTAAGAGGGCGGGGGGAGGGGTGAAGAAACGTGGACAAAGAGAAACGAGGAAACAATACGGACAAACACGTTGCACGAAAAAAGGTTGGATTTCGGATGATAAGAGAGAGAGAGACAGAGAGAGAGTGAGAGAAAGAGAAAGAGAGTATGGTGGGGCGGGAAGAGGAGGGGGGAAGGAGAAAGATGGAAAAGCCGAGAGAAAGTGAAACGCGTGACCAACCACCGTCGAGGAGGGTTGGCAAAGAAATGAAGGGAAGGTGAAGAGGGAGCAGAGATGAAATGGGCCAGAGAGCGTGGCTGGTGCCGCGGCGTACCGCTACGTCACTCCTTTCTCATTAATCAACCCCCTTATTCCACCGTTGCCTGCTGCCCTTTCCATCCCTTCTTCTCTCTCACTCCTTCTCTATTTATTTACCTATACATCTCTCTCTCTCTCTCTCTTGTTTTCCTCTTCTCTCTCGTATTTTCCAGACTTTCATCCAGACTACGAAAATTCGATTATCGAATATTTTAATCGAGATAATAGTTCTGCGATTTTAAGATATTATATCGTTTAGGCTAACCGGTCAACAACTCTCTCCCTCTCTCTCTCTCTCTCTCTCTCTCTTTTTCTCTCTGTGTGTCTCTCAATCTCGTTGGTGTTTTTCACTCGTTAAATCTGCGAATAAGTTAGACCACTTTGCATGTAGATTATATATATATATATATATATATATATATATATATATATATATATATATATCGTCTGATCGTAGTTAACTTGCTCAACGAAGGCTACCAGCAAGAGGCGTGTTGAGACATTAAATATTGTTTAGCAAGAGTGATCCGGGTCTCTCGTGTTGCGTGCCAGTTCCACGTTGACGTGGCCAACGTGGAAGAGGGTGCCAGATCGAAGGTTAAAGTTTAAAGATCCGTCGGCTGCGTGTTCAACGAGGGATGATGAGTTACTTTTAAATTAGATAGACGACGATTGCGTAAATTAACGATAAAGGTTCGAGATTATTACATACAAAGTTGAAGATTAATTATTACAGAGATTTTTTGTTTCCAACGTCAAATTATTTTTACCAAATTTGCCCAGTCAAAATTAATTAATTGATCGAAAAAAATACCAAAAGGAAAAAAAAAAAAAAAAAAACAAATGAAAATAACAAGATAAACAAACGATGGTTTATGTAACAATACGATAAATTTACTTGGGCGTAGTTGTTAGTCCTAAGGAACCGTAAAACAATATTGAAAAGGAGAAATTAGATTATCGAACGTAAACTCGTTGAGACAATGTAGCCACGATAATAGACCAAGCGTAATCTTTAAGTCGAATTTCAACTACGAGTCACGTGTCGATGAAGAGGACGCGTACGAAGAAGCATCCCGTTCATCCTATTTGCCGTACTACCTGTATAATAGGAATAAGATCTTTCTCGATAGTTTCGCTGCGGCGAAACTTTCTTAATTGATAGTACGATATACGAGAGCCCAGGCGAGTACGCCGGCATTATGTTGAAACGTGTTATACGAGTCGTACGACGCAAGGAACTGCTAATTATTAAAGCTAAGGGATGAAGGATAATAGATCCTCTAAAGTCGTATACTAAAATACATCATGCGTTAAATGCGTACGTTACAGAGGAACGGATAGTATATCGAGTAATGATATTCGATAGATTGGATGATACATGAATTTACTTGAATGTCGATTCAGGTATAATGTAAGTTATGGGATAACGTAATTATTAAAGAAAACGAAAAAAAAAAACAAATTGAAATTTTCAGGCACGAAAGTGGTAACTGTAATCGAAGTTTCTTTCATGTCGACGTCCATTATGCACTTCTCTCTCTCTCTCTCTCTCTTTCTCTCTCGGTCTGTCTGTCTGTCTCTCTCTTTATTTTCTCTGTATCGAAATATCCGAGAGTCGTTAGGAACGATACGCTTATTGGCACTTTCGCTAATCTGTGAAATTGATTTACGAGTGCACACGGCATGAAAAAGGATCGAAAGGAGGGGTGAATTAATGGGCGGTACGGAATTCAATGAACATCAATATCAGCGCCCTCCGCATATATATCCTCTTTCTCTCTCTTTCTCGAAGTTCAACGTTGTCGGAGAAACGATACGAGTTTTCCCAGCGTTTATAAACCCCGGCTCGATAATTTTCACGCGTTAATTTGCATTAATAAAATAGCGACGGGCAAAAAAAAAAAAAAAAAATCGGTCAATGGATATATGCGCATTTTTCTTTACTTTTTTTTTCTTTTTTCTTTTTATTATTTATTCGAAACGATCGATCGATAAATTTACGCGCGTTCATTTGCACGATCCTTGAAAAATTCGTGACGTTTCTTCTGTAAGCGTAGCGCGAATAAAATATTATATAAAATATAACATATGTATATGTGTATATTACGTCTGATATATTATACGGACGTTCTACTTTTAATTTATAATAGAAATTGCAATTAATAATCCTCGCTCACGATCCGTTCGTTTCCGGAAAGATTCATAGATCTTTCGATTTTTTTTTCTTTCTTTTCCCCATCCCTCCCCCGAGACCTTCGAAAATTACTAATTGCTTTTATATCCCCGAAAGAAAGGAAAAGAAAAAGGAAGCAGAAAAAGATCATCCACCAAAATTTTATACGACGAAGATAGAAATTTCTGATTGGCTGTCCGAGGGAAGAAAGAAGAGAGAGAGAGAGAGAGAGAGAGAGAGAGAGAGAGAGAGAGAGAGAGAGAGAGAGAGAGAGAGTATGGAGAAGAATTTCTCCAGGATATTTTTTCCGTTTCCCTATGCCCTCTCCCACCCTTTCCAACCCCTCCTTTCGACCGTTCTCAACCCCCTATTACTCTAGAGTCGACGTTACACGGACAGTCGACGTCATTCGTCCGGTGCTTGCACGCTTTTTCGTCCTGGACGGATCTGAAACGGGTTTGAGATTTTATCGTTGGTAATGAAGCCCCCCAGGCCGCGTTGTAACGGGATGGAATAGGACAGAGGTAGAGAAGGATGGCGGGGTAGCTGGGTGGGTTGGGGTGGAGGCGGGTAAGAGGGGGGACAACGCATTAAAATTCTCCCGTCGACGACGGCCAGATTGGTGATAGCGGTGATGACGTGGAAGAGTGGAAGAAATCCACGTTAAAAGAACAGAGAGAGAGAGAGAGAGAGAGAGAGGAAGGGTCGAAAAAAGGGAATAAAATAAAACAGAAAAAAAAAGGAAAGAAAAAAAGAAATCGCAAAAAGCGTTCACCACCGTGGCTGGACCACGAAGAGAAAGAGAGGTAAAATAGTGCAAGAGGAGGAGGAGGAGGAGGAGGAGGTGGAGGAAGAGGAGGTGGAGGAAGAGGAGGTGGATGGAAAGAGGGTAGAAACGACCAGGAGAATGAATAAAGCCTGAAATAAATTGCGTTATCTTTTCGTTCCACGCGTATGGTTTCCGCTGGTATACAGGAGTGCAACTCGCGAGTGCAGCTACACCACGACATACAAGAAGCTAATGCCTTTCCACCCCTAAAGGTCCTGCAGAGAAGAGGAGAGTAAACGAGCTCGGTCGACTTTTTACCTTTCGAGCAATAGGAATATCGTATATGTTACGTTTAATCTAGATATTCTAATACGCTATCATTATTATTATTATTATTATTATTATTATTATTATTATTATTATTATTATTATTATTATTATTTATAATACATTCAGTTGTTTTTAAAAGTTAATGTTAAAAGCATTACGATAATTCTCTCTCTCTCTCTCTCTCTCTCTCTCTCTCTCTCTCTCTCTCTCTCTCCCTCTCTCATTCTCTCTTTTTTCTTTGTTAACGAAAAGATCTCTCTATCTCGTTCGACTTTATAAAAAGACTTTCTCGGAATTAATTTGTAATTAAGAAAGATTAAATCCTGGACTCTCTCGGTATCGAATTTATCTTCACGAGATATACTCCTTTCGTTATATCAAATAATATCGTTCGGAGTAAATCTGGAATGGTCTCCCCCCTTTTCACATGATCAGAGGAGCAGAGGATCATCGAAACTGTCAGCTCGTTCCATTACGGATATAATCGAGCGAAGTAGTTCGATCGACCTACCTGGAAACTGGATTCCCTTCACTTCCAAGCGATAAAACTTTCAAGCCCTTTGAACGAACGCCTTATCACCCTATCGATGGGGAAAAGTAAAATGTTAGCGCGCGGAGGTTCCGTGATCTCTCGGTAGACGTCGATCCTTTGATCGACAGCGAAGATGGCAAAAGAGAAAGAGATAGAAAGAATAAGAATGACAAAGAGAAAGAGAGAGAGAGAGAGAGAGAGAAAGGGAAAGGTAGGGCTCGTGATCGGATCTGCGGACTGGCGTTTATCATCGTCGAGGAATCTACTTCGGGGGCTGTAATCACTTCTCCTACCCTTACTCCGCTCCCTTCTCTCGCTAATAACGAGTTACAACCCTTCCGCAGTGCCGGGCGAGGCGACTAGAGAGAACACAAGAATGAGGGTAGTGAGTGAGTGAGCGAGCGAGCGAGCGAGCGAAAGAGAAAGAGAGAGAGAGAGAGAGAGAGAGAGAGAGGGTGTCTAGCCACCCTCTGACCAAGCTTAGGGTGGGAGTAATTGCCAACGTAATCACACACGTTGCACAAACCGGCCGTCCACCCTTCCTTTCCACCCCCGACATACCGCCATTGACTCTTCTCCTTTCTCTCTTTCCTTCATAGTTAACACACTAAAAAGAGAAAGAGAGAGAAAGGGACGGAGAAAGATGACCAAGGGTGTGGACGCATCCCTCCGGTTTAGGGATCCGTTTTTGAGGATGATCAGATAGGCGACCTCCGCAAAATGTCCCGTGACTTCTATTCTAACTCTCACCCCCTTCACTCCCTCCCCCCCCCCCTCTCTCTCTCTCGCTGGTCTCTGTCCCGTTCGTTTCCGTTCCAATGGAGTCCATTCGTTACGAGGGGTAAACTTGCTCCCTGTACCCAACCCTTGTCCTCATTTTTTTGTTCCTTTCTTTCATTCCTTCTTTCTTTCTTTCTTTCTTTCTTTCCTTCTTCCACTTCTTCTCGTTTCCCTCTCATCTCTTCCAGTGCCCTAACCAGGATACTTTCAAGGTATCTGATTCGAAAGGGACGTGCCGAAAATTTATGTTCCCGGAGATACCCGATCTTTTTAAAAGTCGAAAGAAAGTCGCTTAAACTTGTTGAAAGATCGATACTGTTTGTTTATTTATGAAGAAACTCTCGTTGGGAGATAAAGATCTATCGGAATAAAGAAAGAAAGAAAGAAAGAAAGAATGAAAGAGAAACAGAGAGAGAGAGAGAGAGAGAGAGAGATAAAATTAATGAACCACCAATGAAAGGGTTTTGGCACGTGCCCGAAATTCAAACTAATTAAATTATCTTTTATCTACGTTGAATTCCCATTGTACGAAGGAACGAATAGACTTTGACGACGCTATCACTGCCATGTGATCACTGTCACCCTCTTTCGCAAAACACAGAGACACTTAATGGATTCGCGCGGGCGTAAAGGTAATCGAGCAACTGGATGACCGTAATCCCCTTATAATGTGATCCACACAAAGCGATTTGGGTCGGGGGTTTAACGGCCATCCAATTGATTTGTGACGTTTGCGGGAAGATTCTATGTTGGACAAACGATTCCATTTGTGGACTAGACGGCGGAAGCACACGTGTTATCCTACGAACCTGTTATATTTAAGAACATTTTCTTTTCCGTGTATACGATATATATATATATATATATATATATATATATATTATTTATTATTAAACATTTTATTTACGATAAAGAAAAATAACAGAACTTTCGGATTCGCGTGAAACAAGCGTATACTTTAATTTTACAGATCGTTTCGTTTGCTCTACGAGCCGTGTCTCGATTTATAGTTTGTAAGAGAGACGAAGGGAAAGGAGGAGGAGGAGGAGGAGAGAGAACTACAATGATTAAGGGAGAATACACGAGCACAGAGAGAGAGAGAGAGAGAGAGAGAGAGAGAGAGAGAGAGCACAGAGTTTGGCAAAAGGTCCCGGGAGCATTGCCAGTCTGTTCTGCTCGTAGCAACGGCGAGCGTGCAGCGCGTAATTCGGACGAACAGATTGCAAATGTGGTACAGGTGGAGGAGAGGAGGGGCGGTATGTAGAAGCACCAGGCATTCGAATACTCTGGATAATTTTAATCCCATTATAAAGAGAACAAAGTGATTCTCTCGTAGGCCACCCTTTTCTTTGCTTTCGTTCGATGATCAGATCGGTTCGAATTTGGCCTTCTGATTGCTCGAAACGTAACGGGATTGTTTGAAAGGACTAACGATAGGATTGTTATTATTGTTACATCAGTACTAAAAAGAAAAAGAAAACAAGAGTGAGAGAGAGAGAGAGAGAGAAAGAGAGAGAGAGAGAGAGAGAGGGGAAGAGGAAAAAAAAAGAGAAATTATGGTATCCCTTTTTATACGAGCAACGTACAAGAACTCGATTTCAATGCAACCATACCAGTTTGCTGTCGTGTTAGTCATAAACGAGATCGAGGTCGAGGCTATCTTCAGTGATCATATCCAACGGAAGGAGTACTCAAACATTGGATAATTGTAATCCCCTTATACTACGATACTAACAGAGCGATGTTGCGGTGAGATCGGATCGGCAGGCTATACTCTGATGCAGCCGGAGGCCTGCTGAACTTGATTGACAGTCCTACGTAGAGACAAGGAGATAGCGAGGGAGAGAGCGGGAGAGAGAGAGAGAGAGAGAGATGGAGAGGGAGAGGATTGTAGAGCAGGAGGTATGAACGGTCGGCTAATGAAACATCAGTATGCACACACAATACCAGAGAATGGGCAGGGTCGCCAGCCGCTATTACACCGGCTTGTTTACATGCTGCAAGAGACCTGGACTCTCTACGACGGCTTCGTAGATTTCCAAGGACACTAAGCATACTCCGAACAAGGTGTTACCATCCCGCAATCTGTTAGCCAGTGCGATTATTTTTATCCTGTGCATTTATCTAATACCGATCGGACATTTCGAGCGAAGTTCTAACTCGCGTTACCTTGTAATTTAACGATCAACGCGATGTGATATATGTACGACGAATCGTCACGTTAAATAATCCTTCGTTTACGCCCAATCGTTTTGTCAACGAAACACGAGAGGATACTCATTTTGATAAATTAATTAACGGACTATTAAACGGACGAAAGTGATTGATAATTATGGAAAAATACAAATTATTTATAACGAAGAATAAAAAAAATATTCGAGGATTTATCGTTTGACATTATTATTTCAATTTTTGTCCATTAACGTAAAGCGTTCGATATATATATATATATATATATATATATATATATATATATATATTTATATTTATATGTGTGTGTGTGTGTGTGTATTTACATAGATAATAATAAACTTGTAACGCGCGTTTCGGTGTCTGAATTTATCCGGCAAACGTATAATTTGTTAGAGAGACCGGATTTGTTTGCGTTGAAGAGCCAAACATTTTGCGGTTATCGTCGCGACCAGTCGTAAATATAACGTCGGCTAGGTATCGCAGGTACGTGCAATAAAACACATTAATTTATTATAAATAATATGAAAACGTCATGTGCGTGCTCAACGAACGATAAAGTTTATGCGCGTAACCGACGTTGATTTTGATTTAATAAGGCGTAAATGAAAAAAAAGAAAAAAAAAAAAAAAAAAAAGAAATTCGAGAACGTACTTCGGAGAAAAACCTCTTTAGTCCGTAGCAATACGATCCTTCAGGCTTATCTCTCGTGAGAAAAATTAATACGATTATTAAGATCGATGTTATTATCGGATATTAAATAGGAAAATATGAAATCTTAGTAGATCGTAGTAGTTTCTTTAAGGTGACTTTCTATGAATTCAATGTCGCTATTGTACTCGGCTTATCTTAGCACCCGGCCCTTTCATAGCTACAATCGGAAATGCTTCGGGTTTACCAAAGGAATGCTTTTGACTTCAGTGTGCCATGGGTTTCGAGTGATGCGAAATTACGGTTTCAAGGCAACTCGATATTCTAGCCGAAAAGCAGTGGTCTTGGCGTGGTTTACATCACCTGTATATATTCGCTCTATATATAACTATCTACCAACACGTTTCTCCGTAGAACGTAGTAGTGTAAATATGTGTGTGTGTGTGTGTGTGTGTGTAGATATTATCTACATGAACGTGTTAACCGATACATACGTGCCAACATACTTAATAAAATTGCTCAACGTTCCCGAACGTCGATCCGCCATCGCGAACGTTTTACATTATTACACGTATAAAGGGGCTCCGTGTATTTAGCTCATCATTAATCATTATGGGAACGCATTTGGTGGATCGTTAATCAAGACCTGCCCTTCCCTTTCGTTTGAAATTGTTTCTTTTAAACGTTCCTTCGTTCGATTAGCAATTACGATCGACAAATCCTCCACGACCCTCTTCTTCTTCTTCTACTTCTTCTTCTTTTTCTTCTGATCGTTTATTCTGGATATTAAATAGATCAACGGGTGATAAATAATGTGTCTCAAATACAATGTCGTGTTAGAATTCCACGTTCTATAATTCTCTTCGTTCGATTCAATGTCAGCTAAGAATATTCCCCCCGTGATAGAACTTTATTTGCTCGTCACTGATAAACTATTAAAAATTGATATCTGTTTAATCCTCAATAATTTTCCATCGATATTACACTGCTGAAAATTCGTTGCCATGGGCGATCGCTTTTGGAATCATTATTATCAGCTATTATCATATATATTGTTCTTCGCGAGGGTCGTGGAAATAGAAGAGAGAAGAGAAAAGAGAGAAGAGAGAGAGAGAGAGAGAGAGAGAGAGAGAGAGAGAGAGAGAGAGTAAGGTATGGGGGTGCTAACGCATTTGATTTAGCGCTAATAAATAACCATTATTGTACGAAGGCTCGGCTCTATTCGCGCCCCGTATGCTCCGCTTTCTGGGACTAGCAAGAGGGGGAGGCGGCTTTGCACAGGCCGGCTTCCCGAGGGAGGGAAAATAGAATCGACGACGTAGTTTCCATTATTGCGACCGATAAGGTGGGGAGAAGTTATGGGAACGTCGGCGTAACTTAGGAATATATATATATATATATATATATATATATATATATATATATATATATATATATTATAGTATGTGCGAATATTTTCTCAATATATAATAATATTACTAATAATAATAATATTAATGATCGTCCCCGAATTCGATAATTAATTTCGATTTATTTTCGAGGGAGCGGAAATTATACGAGTCAAACGTATGAACAGATATTAGGCCTAATAACGAACGGACGAACGGGGGACGAGGAGTAAACAAGGGCAAACAATTTTCGTTCGAGATATATACGGAGTCCAATGTCTCTAAGCGACACGAGGCTTATCTCGACCTTGTCAAAACCACGAATTTGAGTTCGTGTTCGGTCAAGCATGACGCTCGGAGAAACACAAATATAGATTTCCTAGAGGTTATACACCGAGACGGGAAGCAAAGCACGATATTTGGTATAGAAGTGGTCGGTATCGTTGAGATCTCCGGACGAAAGCGTGGCTTCCCAGACATCTGCGGCACCTAAATAGTGCAAGAGTGATAGAGAGAAAGAGAAAGGGAAAGAGAGAGAGAGAGAGAGAGAGAAATAGATAGATGCATGCACTCTGTGTCAGGATAGAGACACAATCGTGGAACAAATGGTGACACACAATACGTGGCATGTGTCCTACTCTGTGGAGTATTTGCGGTTCACGGATATGCGTACTGGCTCTTGGAGATCTTGGCTAGCCGCACGACTATAACCCTCGTCGTCTTAGCATCAGATAGATCAAGTGAGTAAGGAGATATATATATATATACACATAGATATAGATAGATAAATATATAGATAGATAGATAGATAGATAGATAGATAGATAGAGAGAGAGAGAGAGAGAGAGAGAGAGAGAGGGAGAATTTGAAGATGGATAGATAGAAGGATAGAGAGTGAGAGAGCATCTTCGTGAGAACAGCACGTCCGGAAGCGTAATGGCACGAATTTGCATTCTACTCTAGATGCTTGTTAATGTCAAAGACATCGATTCCCGCTTCGACCGATGACCACTGCTCCCGGCTGTACGATGATACGTCGTACTCGGACGTGCTCCAAGAATTTTGATGTCGGTCGATGCAACGATGAAAGGATATCACCTGGATCCCCTTTGAGGGATACAGTCGAACGAATAATTCTATTTATCGTTGAGAATAATAAATCAAAGAAGGTATGCACGTAGTAAGAACGATACTTGTCGGATCACGAAAAAAAGAAAAAAAAAGAAAAGAAAAAAGGAAAAGAAAAAACACCCTTCTAAAGAAGAGAAGACACGCTTGTGTCGGAGAAAATCACGCGACAGGAGGAACTATGGTGTAGTTTATTGAGTTAGCAAAAGCGACCCATATAGGGAGGAAGAAGAGAGAAAGGTACGATCGGGAAATGATTAAGTGGAAGGTCCTGTTTTTCTCTATCGTTCGAGCAATATCCTGAATCCTGTTCTACATCGGCAACACATCCTATTCTGCTAACCTCATCCCCTTGAAACGGTAGTATGATTAGTGGGCAGTGTTCGGCCTCCGCTTTCTGGACTTTCTACGGCCTCGACGAGGTCGAAAACCATCCTCTCTCTCTCTCTCTCTCTCACTCCTGATGATAGATAATTCAATCCAGTCTGGTTCTTGCAGGCCAAGAAGAGAAACAGAGAAAGGGAAGCTTTAGGGAAACTAACACAGGAACAAATCAACGAAAGTCCAATAATCCAGGTCCTGTCGACACCTCTCTCTCTCTCTCTCTCTCTCTCTCTCTCTCTCTCTCTCTCTATCTATCTATCTATCTATCTATCTATCTATCTATCTATCTATCTAACATAGAAACGCACACAAATACAAGTATTCAGTACGTTTCTCTTTCAACATGGAAGCTTACTAAGCTTCCAGACCTTTCTCCTTCTCTCTCTCTCTCTCTCTCTCTATCTATCTATCTCTCTCTTTCTCTTTGATGCAAGCAAGCATATCGCTAGGCCCCTCCTGTCAGATTTGACATCAGACGAGATATCGCACGTTACCTCGTCGGCTTACTATGTGCTCCGGACGGGACAATGTGGTTCAGGTAATGGCATCGGCCTGTCCACGAGATTGTCCCACGGGACAACACGACGGGACGGAACCTGTCCGAAACACGCTACTGGTTCGTCCTTCCTGTGGTGGATCCACCTCCTCTTCCCCCTCCACCACTATCTCTCACGACAGCCTTTAAGTCTTCCATGAAATTCGATGCCGTTGATTGGTCGGCGTTCTTACGACGATAAAATGGTTATTTTGGTTGACGAATCGAAGAAAGGTTCTTTAACTGTCCTTAACTTGACAAAAAAAAAAAAAAATTCATTGCAATGATCTAACGAAACCGAGGAAAAAGAAAGTATTCGTCTTAAGGCATGTAAACGAAGAATTCTATACGTTCTTTTATCCAATCAGATCATTCGTACTCTTCTGTACGATCCTTTCACTTTCACTCTCTCTCCCTCTCTCTCTTTTTTCTGAAACTATATCCTCAGCTCGAAACATCTGCTCGTTACAAAATCAGACGGAGTTCCAGAGTTCGTCTAATACTTGATATAACTAAACTAGCCCATGTATAACATACTGGTTTGTTACAGTATTAAATAAAGTGTAGCTTGCAAATATTTGCCAAACGAGAAAATCCACTGCCTATATAAATTGAAAAACAACGAGTTCTGGACAGTATTTCGATAGTACAAAAAAAAAAAGAAATAACAAAAAAAAGTGAAAGAAAGAAAGAAAGAAAAATGAAAAGGAGCGAAGTAAAAAAACGAACGAACGAACGAACGAACGAACGAACAAGCGAACGAACGAACGAACAAACAAACAAACAAAAGTGCAGAAAGAGAAAAAAGAAAAAAAAAAATATATATATATATATATATATATATATATATCTCACTCTCCCTCCCACTCCTGTCGTAAACTTTACACTCTTTCTCTTTCACGTTTGATTCTCTCGTCGACACGGCTAGCAGGCCGGCAAAACGCGTTAGAGTTACGTATATGCATGCATTCGTCATATCTGGCGGACAGGTTTGCTCTCGCAACGAGAGAAAGAAAGAAGGAGAGTGGGATAGAGGGAATTTATGTGCGTTTTGATATTCTTTCCCAGCCTTTTTTCGCCGTCCGTATCGCGAATATATTAGAGTTCCGTACGAGCTAGCTAGCTAGCTAGCTAGAGAGAGAGAGAGAGAGAGAGAGAGAGAGAGAGAGAGAGAGAGAGAGAGAGAGAGAGAGAGGAGGATAGAGAGCAGGGAGCAAAACGATGTTGCAGATAACTCTAGAGTCGTGTCGACGCACGAAAGAGAGAAAAGAAAAAAAAAAAAGAGAGTAGGGTTGGAACGGGTGGAAAAGGGAAGGTGGGAGGAAGGGAGAGAGAGAGAGAGAGAGAGGGAGAGAGGAGGGGGTGGGTGGTTGAAAGAGACGGGGAGAGGACAGAAGCTACGAAACGGCTGTTACCCCCTAATAAATTTGAGTCTCTGATCCCATAAAAATGCATTGGATTCGTCGAGGCTACATTTTTCTCTTTCTCTCTTTCTTTCACTCCATCTCTCTCTCTTTCTCTCTCTCTCTGTCTTTATTACTGATAGAAACACAGATAGAATGGAAGGAATTTTTGCTTGGGATAAAAGAAAAAATATTATAGAAAGATAGAGAGAGAGAGAGAGAGAGAATTTCAAGAGCCACGTGGCAAAATCGGAAGTAATGCATAAGAAATTCGATGTCCTCGAGAATTCTAGCCACTCTTTAGGATATAAGAATCGAAGGGTCGTGATACGTTAAGGGTGAGTGGAATACCGAGAGGATGGAGGATATCTGGCAAACGCCTCGTAGTACTTCCCGAGATAGCTCGAAATACTATAAGACTTAGAAGAAATCGAAATAGAAAAAGAAAGAGAGAGATAGATAGATAGAGAGAGAGAGAGAGAGAGAGAGAGAGAATGGGTAAGAAAAAGAAAAAGAAAAAAGAAAAGGAAAGAAGAAAAGAGCGCAACCGGTGGATTTTTATTTCAATTTAAGAAGCGATATATTATTTGCAACGCTATCGAATTTCCTTCTTTCTGCTTGATCTCTTGGCTATATATCGTGCGTGCGTATACATACGTACATGGATAGATAGATATACGTGTGTATACGAATGCGAGTACATATACATACATACACATATGCACACATAATATATATATATATATATATATATATATATATATATATATATATATATATATATATTTCGAGATCGAAAAGGCGAAGGACTACGTTGAGTTTTCCGTGCGGAAGAGAGTGCAACCTCCCGGCGAAATATTTTCTATACATGAGTAACGATGCGAATAAACTTTATATATCTCCTATGATATCCTCGTTTCTCATCGATATCGGTCTATTCCGCTTTGTCTACACTTTAACCTTTACAAATATATGCGAGTGTGTGTGTGTGTGTGTGTGTGTGTGTATCTTTTCTTCTTTTTTGTTACAGAAGATTGAAAGAAATACAGAAAGAGAATAAGCAATCTTGACCCGATTTGAAGCGAAAGATTAGATGTCGAAGAATAAAGCGGATCGTTCGTTAGGAAAAATCATTATCGTGATACTGGATCGATCAAATAACACGGACGATTGAATTTATCGCATTTAATAAATATCTTCAATCGTTTTTACACGATCTCGTCGGCTCGAAATAAAAAATTTAACGTTTCCTCTCATTTCTTGTTCGTCCACTTTTCTCTTTTCCTTTGGTCGTGTATGATCAATTTTTCTTTTTTTTTTTTTTGTATTCTTCTTTTTTCATTAATTTCTCGTTCACCGAAAGATTGCGTGTCATTGACCAAAATATAAGGAACAATCGAAATATCCAAATATTTTGTCATGCAAAATAATCCTCGTGGATTAGATTTCAAATACGCGGGTACACCGATATAGAAAATCCTTTTAGAGATAAATGAGAGAGAAAGAGCGATAGGGAGACAGTAACGAAGCTTAATTAGGTAGTTAAACATTCTTAAGATCCTCTTTAACGGCCGATAGAACGCAAAGTTCTATCTATCGATGGAATTCGCATCTCTCTCTCTCTCTCTCTCTCTCTCTCTCTCTCTATTTCCTTTCGCATTGGTATTTACGCTAACGAGTTCCAACGCGCCAGCGGCACGCTAAATCGAAGTAAGCTAGTGCACTAGAAGCTTTAAAGAGGGAAAGAGAAAGAGAAGGAAGAGACTATCGTCGTCTCATGGGACGACTTCGGACGATAAATGGTATTCTGTTCGCGGGAAGTTTCGAAATCGTCGTAGGTACACGGCCGTAGAGACGATAATAAATCGCGTAGAACGATTAATTAAGTACGAAGAGAAAGAATGAGAGAGAGAGAGAGAGAGAGAGAGAGAGAGAGTGCCTGCGTGTGTGTATGTGTGTTTAAAAGAGAAGCTGTATAGAGCAACGATACGGAGCATTGTACTATATAACACACTAACGCTTTAAAATATGCCGTCCTACTTTTACCTAATGCCGGAAATAATTCACGGAACGGTTTGGGATTTGCCTAGAAGAGGACCTGTCTGTTTCTCTCTCTCTCTCTCTCTCTCTCTTTTTCTCTCTCTCTCTCTCTCTCTCTTTTTCTCTAAATCGACGAACTGTGCAAAGCAAGGATCTTCTTCTCTCCTTCGCTATCCTCTTCTAATTCTGCGAGCAGCACACCGCCATTTGCTAGGTTGCTTCCCTCACATTTTTGCTCGTTTTTTCTTTCCTTCCCAAACTCTATGTTACTCTTTCTCTCGAGAGCAAAGAGAACTCGGCTCGTTGGCCACGAGACTACTACCGCGGGATGCGGCGACTGCAACATCCGACCGCTACGCTACGTTGCGTTTATATATTTTCAAGCGAAGGTCCTCCTCCTCCTCCTCCTCTTTTATTTTTCCTTTCCTTTCCTTTTCTTTCCTATTTTTTTTTTCCTACCCCCGTTCAGTTCCGTAAAAATTTTTTTTATCAATATTTCGTACGAACGAAAGAAATACATTTGGTTAAAATCGTGCGAACGATAGATACAAAAGAGAAACAAAATAAATAAATAAACGCGAATACATAAACGTCGAAATACGATTAATTAACCGTAAGAGTACTCTATATATATATATAGCGTAATTAAACGTCTATTGTATGCATGTTTTTGAGAGAGAGAGAGGGGGGGGGGGAAGAGGTAAACATAATACATAATACTGAAATCACGAGTAGAAAGTGGGTGGATAGGGAGGTGGTATCAGTGCAAACTACAACGTTTCATCCTATTTCCGTTGCTGTATCCGTTTAACAGGCACCTCTCTCGCTCTCACGGATCTCTGATACTCGGTCTTCCTTTCGACATCCGGATTTAGGGATGTTTCATAAGCGTAATGGATCTCGCTGGTCCCCTTGAGTCGGAATGGTAACTCTCACCCGTCGTTTTCTATCTCCCAAATAAATCGATAGATCTTGAATCTAGAAATTTCGTATTAAATGTCCGATATCATTCGAGATTCAACGTAACACTGCTTGAAATTCCGATATGGATTCGGAAAACCGGAAAATCTTTGTTGTATAAAGGCCGCATGCGATTAACGTGTTCCCCGTTATTTATCATTTGCAACAGTGTGGTGATTAATGAACGATATCAACGTGAGTCGTATAAAATTAATGGAACGATTTGTAATGATACTCGTATATATATATATATATATATATATATATATATATATATATATATATATATACACATACATACGTGCGAAAATACGTATTACGTGAATGTCCACGTGTACGTGAATATTCGGTTCAACTGTTTTTTTCCTTTTCTTTCTTTTTTTTTTTTTTTTTTTATTGTATTTTATTTATTCCCTCCATCTTCGTCGGTCGTCACATTTACAAGGTAGGTAAATCAATGAATAGAGAGTCTCCAACGAGAAACGAATCTATTTTCTATCGACCAATACTATCGGCAAAAATCATTTCTAAAAGATTCATTCTGTTGGAATAAAATGCACTATGGGTAACTGAAGTTCAACCGGTCGAAAAGAAGAGCTCGCTTAAAATCCTTTGTGAATTGCTTGCAAATATTATATAATTTTCGAGGAAAGTAAGCGTACGATATTACGCGAGAGCTGTTATTCGTATTTGACGTAATTACTTTACGCGTTGGAGAAACCACGAATAATTCGCGCTAAGCGGCTTAACGAGAGACGATGAAGATTAAGACATAGTAATGAATTTATTATTTTTTCTCACGGATATTCTTAAAAATCACGTACATTTTACCGTACAATAACTCGTATCAATTCTTTTCGCATGCTTTAAATGAAAAAGATTGAAATAAAGGGGTGGGGGGGGGGGGAACAAAAATTACTGCCTCTATGATCGAATCAAAGAGAAAGAAAAAGAAGAAGAAAAAAAGAAAGAACGAAGAAAAAAAAAAAAAAAAAGAAATAAATCGAAAATAAGTTTCGAATGTCGGTGTAGGATTCGATCGGGGATGAAAAAAACTTGGCCGAATAAACAGTAATTTAACCCCCTATTAAATTCAAATTAGTCCGACGTTGCTTCCGAAGTGCGATAGATGACGAGGAAATAACATGACGTGGAAAGGAGAATGGAAGAGAAAGAGAGAGAGAGAGAGAGAGAGAGAGAGAGAGAGAGAGAGAGAGAGAGAGAGAGAGAGAGAGAGATTGAAAAAGGTATAAAAGGGAGAAAGGGTAAGAGGGTGTTGGCGGTACACCAACATGTTCTAACCTCTTTTCGACGGGCAGCTCGATCCATCAAGCTCCCGACAAGTTTACATCAAGCGTCAAGATTCCCTAACGGTGCTGCCAAGCAATCTGATAAAACGTAGGTAAGCGGTCGTCCTGAATATGCATAGACCCTTTTTCGGCTTTTAATATCGCTAACCAATATATCACGAGATCTCCGCGCCACGTTATCTTGAGAAGCCTTCTAAAAAAATCTTCTATCCTATTTACGAACCGCTTCTCCTTCTCCTCACCGATTTTCCATCGACTTTTCCGATTCTACACGAGGTAACGCAAAAGGACAAGAAATGGAAGAAGAAGAAGATAAAAGGAACGAAAGAAAAAAAAAATTATGCACCACGATCCCCATCATTTTTCAATCTTTTCACCTATCTAAAGAGTTCGATCGAACTCGAAGAAAACTTTTTATCGTTCGAGACAAATTCCCTATCGCTTTTTTTTTTCTTTCATTCTCGATGAAATATCAGGAATGTAAAATTGAGCGGAGCACCTACGCGATTATCATAAACCTCCGAACGATTTACATCTATTCGAAGATGAGTTAATCGGTGAGGAGATCGAGAAAGAAAATAAAATAAAAAAGAAAGAAAGAGAGAAAGAAAGGGAAAGGGAGAGAGAGTGAGAGAGAGAGAGAGAGAGAGAAACCTCGAGTAGATAGAGAAGAGTCATTGTCGCGAGTGCACATACGTTAGCGTATAACAGTATTCGTAGGGTTCCCTGCCTCCGTTCCCTCTACTTGTCCCATGAGGATAAGCCCGTGGATGGTCCTGGGAGGCATGGCCATCTTTATTCGAGGACGGACAGGCCGAGAGGGTAGGCATCGGAGCGTGGTAACTGGCAGCCCTAGAGGGAGCCGTTAAACCTCGTCCCAAGCCACGCTGTAGCCGGTTACTATACTGCATCAACACACAGACATTCAACACACGAATGCACCTTCTCTTTCTCTGATATACGACCGATCTCTCTCTCTCCCTCTCCCCCTCTCTCTCTCTCTCTGTTTTTCAACCTTTAGAGCTCTAGAGCATCCCACCCACTCGAGCGACGTGCTTCGCGATTGGCGAATGTTCGTTTTTACATTTCGAGTGGGAGGATTATTTTTGATCGTATCCTTGATATTTGTTCAAACGAGATATACATACGATGATAACGATTTAAAAAAGGCGATTCGATTCAGTTCTTTTCTTGTTAATATTATCAACTTAGGTGTTGCCGTACGTTAAAATATTTCTTACTTCCTTCCTTCTTATTTTAATCGGACGTGAATTTGCCGGGATTGATTCGATCGACAAGAATAGAATACTAAAAAGAGATAAAGATATTATCTTGGACGTGCAAGACAGAAGGATAGGACATGCATCGTTTAATATGCAACGTTCGTCTCGAACTACTTTTGGTGAAACTGGTAAAAGAATCCCCTGGCTCTTCTGACTTTCCCCTTGTAAGATCAGCTAAACCTTAGAAATGGAGACGGACGTGCATAGACGAAAGAGAGCGAACGGATAAACGGGAAGGACGACGGTTCTCCCAAAAAGCGTCTTATCTTTCGAGTTTGGGATGATCTTCGTGGATTCGTTCTGCAAACGAAAACTAGTTCCATCTCCAGTATTTTCAAGACCATGAGTGCCCCGAGAAACCTACCGACCCACAATTCGTGATCTCTACTCCGGAGCACCCTCCTCGCGATATATCAAGAGAGTTATCACCAAAATGAGATCATTCATTCCGTTAAGACAGCCAAACAACGAAACATTCTCGAAAACGGAAAGGAAGACTCTTCGTTCGAACGAGGGTTCCAACGGCCGGGCTCACCATTATATCCGAACTCTCTTAGATAAGAGTAAGGGAAAAAAGTTACTCTTCGGGAGTAAGTGGATCTTACGATTTTTCAAATCTCTTTCCACAATTTTATTTACCTCTTAACCCCCACACATATATATATATGTGTATATAAATTTTTTATTTTCTTCTCGTTAACGAACAAACTTGACATAGAGTATTTTGACGTCAGTTAAAATCTATGTTTATTGGAACGGACATTGTTCGATCTCCGTGGTAAATGTTGCACGTAAAAGAATGGAAAAGAAAAGAAAATAAAAGAAAAGAAATGAAAATAATCATAAAACGATAACTGACATCTCCTATTTATTTAAAGCAGTTCCTTGTCCCTTTGATTAATTATTATTAACTTCTCCGAATATTTCACTGATTCGTTTCGTTTAAGTACTTTCGTGCGAGGAAGCACGAAACCCTCTTCTTACCTCCACCTTTAAGAATCATCTACTTCCTACTCGCACTCACTCTCTCTCTCTCTCTCTCTCTCTCTCTCTCTCTCTCTCTCTCTCTCTCTCTCTCTCTCTCTCTCACTCCTCGCCCAACCTTAATCACCGTCATATATCAAATGGCGAAATAAATAAGCTACTTAGAGTTCTTTGACGTTGAGAAGCGCGAGGTACTTATTCAGCAAGCTTTAAATCCGTCATCTTTCCTGAAAGATACTCGGAGCCACTGAATTAAAGTAATGCGAAGATTATCTCGGCTGTCACACGAGATATCGAATTTAATTCCATTTATAATCAAACAAAATGCTAACTAAACTAATTCTTAGAATGACAAAAGGGCATGCAGAGATGAGAAATGACGAAACAATTAATCGGTCTTCATAACTTATTTTTTAAATTAATCATATAATCGATGCAGACAGATGCGTGAACGATCCTAATGAACGTTATCATCCAAGTAAGTATCTTTGTTTCCCGTCTAAACCGATCTCCGCAGGTGATAAGCTCGTCGACGTCGGCCGAATGAAATAAGATCGACGATCCACGCGTACCGAAGAGAAGACGAACGAGCTGTGATTTCCGCAGGCTTGATTCTGATTACGAGGCAAAGTACGAGAGAAAGAGAGAGATAGAGATAGATAGATAGATAGAGAGAGAGAGAGAGTGAGAGAGAAGGTGCTAGTTTCCACAAAAGCCACACCGCTGTTAGCTCAAATCCTACGGTCTGGCTTTCGGTCTGTTCGTCTGTTAGAACTTCGAGACTATATATGTACAGTAAAACGTGATAGTTCGGACTATCTGTTCGCCTCGAAATTATCTTCGTTCGAAGATCGAAAGATAATAACAAATGATGTTTTCAGGTCAATGAATCGATTCTTTCTATTAAACGATAAAAAATATTTACACTTCCTTAGGAAAAAAAAAAAAAAAAAAAAAACAAGAAAAGAAAACTAGAATGCAGTGAAAATAGTCGCTATTTAAAACGCAATGTGTAAGATCTCTATCAATCCCGCGTAAACGTTTAGGAATAGACAAGGATAGAAAGAGGATTTGTCCTTGCACCGCCGTGAGAGAAACGAGTATTGTGCAACGTAAGAATCGAGATTATCCACCTCTATTCTCCACTCATTCTGTTCCTCCACCTTCGACCCTTTCCGGAAAGAAGTGTGGGGTATGAAAAGGGATAGATGGATAGAGATAGAGATAGATAGAGAGAGACCTAAACGAAGCTCGGAGGTCTCGAAACAGGCGGCCCGTGAACGAACGAACTGCAAGGGTGTAAATCTGAAAGTTGGCTAAACTGTCTGCTCTCTCTCCCCGTTCTAACTCAGCTTTTGCTTTACCCTCACACCCCCACAACCACCCTCCCGGACTTGGTCCCTATTCAAGTCGTTTGCCCCGAGGGCTTCGTCCTGATGCCCTTCTCTCTCTCTCTCTCTCTCTCTCTCTCTCTCTCTCTCTCTCTCTCTCTCTCTCTCTTGCTCGCTCGCTCGCTCGTCGACATGAGAGAAGGAGAATGAGAGTCGTGGAAAATTGGAAATTTTTACTACCGTTTCGTTTCCATTTAACACCAAATCGGCTTCTCAAAGTGAGAGAAGAGAGAGAGAGATAGAGAGAGATCTTGGTAGCATTCATCGAGCAACCCCTCCGTAGAGACGCTAATGCGTTTTTCGATAGGCCAATAGGTAGGTAGAGAAGAGCCATCACCTCGATGTTTTATATCCCAAATACGAGGGCGTTGGAATGCTTTAGGAAACAGGCTACGGATACAAGTAATTACGCGAGTAAAGGAAGTAAATCCTAAAAATATGAGAAAGAGAGAGAGAGAGAGAGGTGGTTGAAATCATCGAAGATTTTCTACTCAGCGAAAATTCACGAAGGATTTGAACGACGACCACGAATTATATCACGCGAGAGAGGATATAAGATTTTCCAAGGCGAGTACACGGTTTCCTTAGAACGAAATCGCGAAAGGAAGGTGGCTCTTAGCCATCCCCTAAAACTACTACAATCAGCAAGAGCCACGTCGGCAAAGTTTAATTATTCTCTGCTTTCTCTCTATCTGTCTCTCTTTCTCTCTCTCCGAGAGAGAGAGAGAGAGAGAGAGAGAGACCGAGAGATAGTCTGGGTATCGTAGATCTACTTGCTACGCCGGCCAGGCTACGATTGAGCAATTATACTTGCTTACGTACACACATTTTGCATCACCACTACACTTATACGTACACATAGTATTATATCTGTTAAAGTGTATAGGGGAATGCAGATGTGGTATTCTTGTAGTATATACAACGAGGAGTCGCGCTTCTCACGGTGGATACCCAGAGCCAACTAATTCGCTTGAATTTTGATTTTCAATAAGGAAAGAGAGGGAGAGGGAGAGAGAGAGAGAGAGAGCCAAAGAGGTAGACTAAAAGACGGAGAGAGAAGGAAATAGGGAGGGTAGGAGAAAGGACAGACAGGGATAGCGAAATAAGAGAAATGCGATGAGAGAGAGAGAGAGAGAGAGAGAGAGAGAGGGTGAGATTGAGGGTTAGAGTGAGACAGATACAGGAACGATGCCTAAATGCGAAATAGAGAGAGAGAGAGATAGAGATAGAGATAGAGATAGATATATATATATATATAGAGAGAGAGAGAGAGAGAGAGAGGAAGAAGAGAAGAGCCACGCCGGAGACGCGCGTTGGGATTTAGCTTCCGCGTACAGCTGTACCATGCCGGGGTTTGAATATGCATGATGCATGGGCATTAAAGCCCTCCCTCTCTCCCTCGGCATCGACTCCACCAGGGCCGTCCTCGTATGCAAATACCCGCTCGCCACCGACGCCACCACCTCCGTCACCTCCACTAGCAAGCACAACGCTTGCTACCAGCATCACAACGTCTCTCTCTCTCTCCTTCCTTCCTTCCCTCCCCCCCCTCTCTCTCTCTCTCGCTGATTGTATCTATCTATCTATCTATCTATCTATCTACCAATATATATATCCATCTATCTTCTCTCTTGTTTCGTCGAACGTACGACAAAATTGTTACGTACGTGTACACAATTTTACGTGCGCGTATGCGTGTTCGAAGATATATATATATATATATATCTGTGTGTGTGTGTGTGCGTTTATGTGCGTGTGCGTGTTCGTGAATTTTCGTCAAAAAATATATAACCGTTAATGCCAACCACGTGGATACGCGAAACACAAAAAATGCTTCGTCTCTCGCGAGGACCTTTCGCGAGGGAAAATTGTTCGGTGAAATTTGGCGTGACAAAATGGATAGGGAATGCAGAAAGAGAGGCAGTGTTAACACAAAGAGAAAGAGAAAGGAAAAAGTGAAACGAACGAGAGAGAGTGTGAGAGAGGGAGAGAGAGGAGGTAAAGAGAGAGAGAGAGAGAGAGAGAGAGAGAGAGAATCGAATAAACGTATATAAATAATGAAATGTACATTAACAAGATTACTAATTATAGGAATTATCTTTCAATTAAATCGTTCCCGAATGAAAATTCCTGTTTTCAAAGAAAATCATGGAAAATGTCAGCGATCTATAGCGGTATTTCTCGTTTGTCATAATATACTTTGTTCTTTTTTGCTTCCTTTTTTTTGTTTTATCGGATTTAATTTGATAATTCGATTAAATAAGATGCATCCTTCCGAAAGCTGATCCCAGAGATCATTTCCGATCTTCCACGTAAGTTCGAATATTTATTATCGTACATTTCTATGACCCGTGCAGATCGTAATTATGATTATCCGGAAACGAACTACGAATGAAGAATAAAAAGAAAAAGAGAGAGAGAGAGAGTAAGGAAGAAAGAATAACGAAGCTAGAGAAAGGATCTCGTCAGTATTTCTCTTTTCTTTCTTTCGTTTCGATTCCCGACCCTACCGAAGTTAAAACAAAAAAAGAAAGGAAACGAAGGGTTGACCGACAGAGTCGTCGGTTATCCGTCTCAAAGTCATTAACAATCTAAAGTTAATTTCGACAGAAGCAAATAATTGGCCCAGAGAGGGAAAGGAGAATGAACCACCACGAAGAAAGCCGGTCTCTCTCTCTCTCTCTCTCGCATAATGACGTTGAATCACGCCATTTGGCGAGAGTACCTCGAATCACGACTCGATGTGGTTATAATACGAAAACGGAAGAGGGGTACATTTTCTGGAAGGGTTTATAGGGACCACGAAGGATCGGCTCCCTTTACCAATTATTTGTAATTATTTCGTCGACGGTGAATTACAATTGCCCTTTTTCCCCCTTTTGTCGTGTACAACGATTTCATAAGAAATACAAATAAATGAATGAATTATTATGCAAATAAATAAATAAATATGTGAGTAAATGAATAAATAAATAAATAAATGAATAAATGAAACGGACAAATCCTACTGCCAATTATGAAAATGAAGTTACGTTGCAATTATCTATATCCGGTTAAATTGTAATACACATGTGATACGTGAATTAACTGTTGATGATTAAACAACAGAACGATAAGAAAATCCTCTGACGGATATCCGTTAAACAAAATCCAACATTTCGAGGAGTGTCAAATGCGATTGGATGAATATATATATATATATATATATATATATATATATATATATATACACACACACACACACATCGATACACACGCCCGCACCCTGATTATGCAATTTGCTGATCCAACACTATCTGATTCTATCGTTACACAGCGACAATACGCTAATTGGTTCGTTATGGATGCAGAACCGCACCGTTGCCCCGGTACTATATCGATTAAAGCCTAACATAATTCGTTATTATCCTATGACGTGTGCATGATTGCTACGTAATGTTGATGCGCTCGAAACGATTATTCGCGATCGTACATTTATCCTACCTGTCGATACCTTTCACCAATGTAAAGAAACCATTAACGGGAAGGGTTAACAATTCTTTTCCTGAGAAGGGATTGGGTATAAAAATAATAATAATAAAAAAAAAAAAACCAAACAAACAAACAAACAGAAAGAAGAAAGAAATAAGAGAAGCCAGTAGAGTACTACCGAGTGGTGAGATAAAAATTTCAGAGAAATGGAGATGCAAAGTAAAGATGGAAAGGTGCGGAGGAAGTAAGTAGGAAAGAAAAAAAAAAGATCAAACAAAAACAAACGCGAACGAGGTAGAAAAGTAAACGATAACAAAACGAAACAAAAATAGATAGTAATATTACAAAACGAAGTCAGGCGTAAAAGCGAAGTGGAAGAAGATCTAAGAAATGAAAATAATTCGTAAATAAACGGCGAAGTAGAAAATTTGAGAGAATGATTACGATGAAAGGGACGGTAAAGCGAAGACTTCAAAAGAGGAAGGTATCCATCGTTTTTTTCCACCCTTCGAACACGGTCAGGGATGAGAGAGGGAGGAAGGGATCTAAACATTTCAAATAATAAACCCGCCCCTCATGGTAATACTATCACCTCTCGTAATTATCTAAACGTTCGGCTGATATCTCTCTCCTCCCTCCCCCTTCTCCCGTATCCTACGGCTAAGGTCATGGCTTCTTTAATGAAACCCGAGGCCGTCTAGAATTTCGAAAATAAGGCTATGGTGCTTAGCAGGCTGGTGGCACGCGTACCAACGAAGCACGCACCCCGAAGAAGATATGAGTAATAGGGGGAGGGGGGGGTTGGGTGGTGATTTAGTATTAGGATTTATTAGGGCACTCACCCCTCGCGGCTGGCAACGGTAACGGTTACGAAGGGCGAGGGTAAGACCTTATGATTTCTCCTGGGGACCCATACACACGACTTGGACTAATGCACCTGCCGTCCTTAGTCCTAGCCAGACTCCCTTCTGTTTTTTCCACATTTGCCGACAAAGAAAGAAAGAAAGAAAGTAAGAAAGTAAGATAGATAGAAAAAAAAAAAAAAAGTAAAAAGAATAAGTCTCGTGACATTTATATTCGAATGCGGCGTGAAATTTTCGGCGAGACATTTTGATATCCGCCACAAGATACGCCTCGATTATTTGTCATCCACCTCTTTCAAGTTTCTCCTCTTTCTATCTCCAGGGGAAAGGCGCGAGAGCATGAATGGATAACCTGCGTAACAAAAAAAAAAAAAAAAAAAAAAAAGTAAAGAAAAGAAAACTCTCAAATCACCATACCCAACCTATCTCCTGTACTCGTACGTAATGAGAAAGATTTCGATGATGAAAGATTTCTTAATTCTTTTTCATTTTCTACTCAACCGAGATATTCCAGGGGCATTTTCCCTCGGCGAAATCGATTAAACGAGTAAATACGCTTGAGAGGGCGTGGAGCGGGGCAGGGGGCGAGGGAATCTCCTCTTCATCGTTCCGGTACTCACCTGCAACAAAAGGAGAAGTCACGTTAGATGAGATTAACGAATTAGAATTGCGCAGGAAATTATTCGGTAGGAAAGTGTAAGCACAGACTGATAAGAGATAAGCGTTTCTCGTTAGCATTAGAGAACAATATCGTAAACAGGAGTGTTTATACAAGGCTCGGTCTCGGCAAGTGATACGTGACACGCATAGGGCAGTGCGAACAGGGACCAAGGGAAACGTGGAGAGCGCGCGCGAGCCAGCTGGATTCACGAGGTGGACTTAAATTTCCATTAGTTACGCGACAATGGCGCCGAGGCAGCTCGAGAGACGCATAAACGTGAGGTGCTCGCCGGGGATTACTAAAAATCCGAGGCATGCATCCGCCGTTGAATACACGCGTTTAAACTCTTCTCCGACGTTCTCCGGGAACACCGACGGGAAACAAGCGTGTTGCTGCTAGTGGATGCTGGAAAGGGAAAGGGAAAGGGAGATGGTTACGACGTGAAACGAGGTCGGATATGAATGTATATATGTATATAGATACATGCATACATACATATATATATATATCTTGTTTTTCTGTAAGTTTCGAGAAACGTTACGCTTTTCAATGTGTTGTACTTCTTTTATATATATATATATTTCGACAATCCTCTCTTGAAGGAAACTCTCTGAAGTTGTTTCACTTTCTTACCACATACATATATAATAATAACAAGACTTCGAACTTCTTTATCTTCGGATTATTTGTACGATTCTAATAACACGTGAAAAATCCTACGGGAATGAATATTTTTATCGCGCGAATGGCTTTTTTTTCGAAAGTGTCGATGTAAGTCAGACATCATAATTTGATAATAATCGCGAAGAAGAAAACGAATAGACCCGCGCGTGTGTCTCGTATAATATTAATCCAAAAAAAAATATGCACACGTATATTGGACGTCTCTTTAAATTGCTTGTATTGTCCTGAATATTGCAAAGTCCTGCACGTGACACAACCACACGCCTCTGTAACGCGTAAAACCATAACGCAAGTGACCCCTTCGATGACGGAAGGAAGGAGAGACAGAGACAGAGATAGAGAGAGAGTGAGAGAGAGAGGGGGGGGGGAGAGAAACGGATGTATTTGGACATGTCGCGGAGAGTGTACACGATAAATAGGGGAGGTAGACAGGGGGTTGGAAAACTCGCGAGCTGGTCTAACAAACAGAATATCAAGACAACACGTGCCGTGGCACGCAACGAATATCCTAGGAAACACGCATCTCCACCCTTAACCCCCCCCCTCTCTCTCTCAAATTCCCTCGTCTCTCGATAATACAACCCTCTTTTCGATCCTCCTCCTCCTCCACCCCTTTCTTTCCCATCCGTTTCCAAGTTTCCTGGAAAACTCGACTCCTCCTCGCATTTATTTCTAACTATACCTACATCTTTATCTATGTCTTTTGACCATCGAAAGTATGGCGTTTTTATCGTGAAGGGTAACTACCCTTCTTCTGTCTGAACTTTTCTGACGTCTTCTTTGGTCTTCAAGTGAGAAATGATCGGGCTAATCGGAGTTCCCGAATCCCCTACCAAATAAATTTAAAAATAGTGTTACCGACGAAATTAAAAAGATCGAAATTAAAACGAATAAAACAAACATTAACGAAAGTAAATATGTTCAATCTTAATCAGACCTATTCAAAGGCGAGTAAATATATATTTGTGTTCGTTATGCAAATTGAAACTAAGTAGAACTATGTAGGTCTTTGACACTATTCCTTTGGATATTCTTTTATCGATTAACAAGGTACAACAAACGTACTCATTAGAAACGTATTATCGCGTTCAAACCGTTTACTACCACATATATGCGTGCTATTTCAATAATCTCGTCGACAGAGGCCAATTGTTCTCGGAAATAACAGCTTTAATATATCGATAAAAATGTTGTGGCGTAACAAGATTGAACAAATTTTTTGAAAAAGAAAAGAAAAAGAAAAGAAATAAAGATCTCAAAAGAGACATTGTTTTTTTTTCTTTTTCTTTTTCTTTTTTTTTGACAATTCCCAAAGAATAGTTGACCTAGTAAAATTAATTGCAACAAATCTTGGATATCCACATTGATCTCTCTCTCTCTCTCTCTCTCTCTCTCTCTCTCACGGTTTCACTTTCTTTTTCGTTTTTTATTAACGAGAACCCGTGAGCGTATTCGCGTATTTTTGCTCTCGATTATGTCGACCGGCATTATGCTACCACTAGCCGCTGCTACCGGCTCGAGCCTCGTTGTTGACAAGGGTCGAACGCGAGGGTTGGCTTGTTTGCGCGGTGTCACCCTTATCTCGGTCGTTGCCCCAATTTTCACGGCTCGAAATAAAAGGGGTTGAAACTACTACGCGTTACGACCTTAACTACGTGCCGACGCTCACGTGAGTTTTCTGCCTCTCTCTCTCTCTCTCATTTCCTCGTCAAAGAGACTCTTCAACAATACTTTCTTTGTCTTTTTCTCTTCGCACGATCTACATATATATTTTATTTTATTTTTATCAATGAAAATCCGAAATAAACCTTCCGATATAAAATATTTAAATCATTAACTTTCAAATATATACACACACACACACACACACATACATATGCATACGTTTATGAAACTTGAAGAATTTCAAATTTATTCGCCTTTTGATCTCCTCCTTTTTAATTCACTTTTTTTTCCCCACTTTTTAATTAAGGGTCCAGCCATAAAGTATACTCCACTTCTCGATGGGAATCACCATCCGTGGTCGTTTTGCGTAACCGAAAACCCGCTCACGGGCTGCCCTTTAAAAAGAATTAAAATGAAAATATGAATGCATAACGAGATGCAAGCCTCGAAAGCGAAGGGAAGAAGAAAAGAAGAAAATCGGTTCGTAAGAGTCGGAGCGTGAGTGTCGGTCGAAGTACGCTCGAGATACTCAGA
This sequence comes from Dolichovespula sylvestris, assembly GCA_918808275.2. Taxonomy (NCBI): domain Eukaryota; kingdom Metazoa; phylum Arthropoda; class Insecta; order Hymenoptera; family Vespidae; genus Dolichovespula; species Dolichovespula sylvestris. The sequence continues at coordinate 8,994,804 of OU964967.1, forward strand.
GGGATGAAAAATTCACTGGATATTTATTATTCCGTGCATAATTCGAGCTAGAAGGATAAGAGAAGGGAATCATCAACACCGAGCGAATTTTCCTTCTACGTATGCCCTATGAACGCACGCGCGCGTGTACGTATACGTATATATGTATGTGACCTCATTAAATCGCGTTAATACTTAATAACTAATTTATACGAATTAATTAAATTTAATCTCGCGCTTAGAGGAGGACGTCGGTTGCATTCGGAAAATAAAAATTTAAGAACGCGTAACTAACGATGATTATTTATGTCTTTGGAAAATATGAAATAGTAATCAAAAAAAAAAAAAAGAAAAAAAGAAAAAAAAAAAGAAAATATCTCTATACCTAAACTTTCTTATTAACTAAACCTCTCCTAATTTCGTAAAAGCACGTAAAGCCACTAAACAAAAGGTGGAATAATTAAACGCTCGAGAAACAGGAGCGACGTTTCACGCATCGCCGTCGAAACTTCGAGAACATAAAACTTGCCTGTAAAATCATCCCTCAAGCGACATCTCCAACGAACCATCCACGTTCTCCCACTTTCGTCGCTATCGTCGTTTTCGTTATGTCACCGTGTGGTTCCGTACGAGGACCGAAATTTTACGCGGGAACTTTAATGAGAGAACTTGAAGAAAGTTACGTAAGATCTTAGGAGGGCCAGGATCGATTCAGGAAGAAGGCCAAGGAAGGAAAGTATAGAGGGAAGGAGCGTAGAGGACAGGACTTTGGCATACTCATGAAAAAGTGTGTGTGAGAGAGAGATAGATAGATAGATAGATAGATAGATAGAGAGAGAGAGAGAGAGAGAGAGAGAGAGAGAGAGAGAGAGAGAAGATAGATAACACGCGAACGAGTCGAACTAGCCGCCATTTTCCTTTTAGCGTTCCTACCTCTTTCACAAGCCGACAAAATGGCGCTTCGCGAAGCGCTTTATCGGTATAAGCCAGCACGCGAGGAATATCGCGGTCGAACCCCACCTTTCCTATCAGTTATCACGTTGTAAACCTTATCTCCCACGGAACACAATACGTGCTCTCTGAGAGAATGAGAGAGAGAGAGAGAGAGAGAGAGAGAGAGAGAGAGAGAGAGAGAGAGAGAGAGAGAGGAAGGGAGAGTGAGAATTTCTCGTGCGTGGCTACGTGTATGTAAACGTGTATTATATGCCTTCGTGTGTGCATCGTTATTAAGGGTAACCGACGATCGTGTCGTGGAATATATATTCGTGCCCTCGGCGCTTGTTAGAAATTGGGACGACGGAACACTTTTATGGTGGTTTTAACGATTTTTCAACCCGTTACGAGCTGGGACACGTGAAATTCGATAGTTTTTATTACGAAACTACAAATCCTTGTAAGAAGCTTTTATAAGATCTTCGTGTCATTCGACGTCCCGATCGTATCGAAGGCAATATAATTGTTTCGAATATATGAAAAGGACAATAAATTTTAAGGGGACACGCGAAAACCTTGAAAAACTTTCTAAACTGGGCGACATAAAACTCTCTCTCTCTCTTTCTCTCTCTCTCTCTCTCTCTCTCTTTGTCTCTTTTCTCGGCAATTTTTTTTGTTTGCTCCCCTTCCTTTTTACCTCATTTTTCTTTTTTTTTGGGGGGGTAAAAAATAGGAAAGAAAAAAAAGGATAACATCGCCGTCGGGTGGACAGGAATTCCGCACAATGACGAGCGTGTAATGGTAACGACGGGAAAGCGGTTACGTTGGCGCGTTTTATATCGACTGTAATTTTAACGTCCTGTTTTCTCGTTGCACCATCGCTCGCTACTCCCCGTGTACAAACTTGCGAAAAAAGTGGCAAAAAGCGTCGTCTACGTGGATCCGTCGAGTGACCGCACACGTATATACGTAGGCACAAACACGAGGGCACACACGGCGGATACAAAAAAAAAAAAAAAAAAAGAAAGAAAAAAAAAACAAAACAAATATGACACTGGCCAGTATCGTTTTGGATAAAAGGGGAAACGAAACGGTTAGCGTTTGTGTCCCTTTTATGTTTCGCATCAACGAGATATCGAGTTGAACCTCCGACTTTTCCATTCTTTTCCCCTCGTTTCTTTTATTTTTCCTTTTCTTCTTTATATTTGCACGATACATCGAGAGACGGCGAGAGAGAGAGAGAGAGAGAGAGAGAGAGAGAGAGGATGAGCAAGATAAAAAGAAAAGAAAAAATAAGGGAATAAGAGTCGAAAAAGTCGCGTAGAAGATATCGTTTTACGAATGCCCTTAAGGTGGTTATTATGGAACGTAATTAGGATGCACGAGTGGCACGAATTACGCTTTTAAATGCGTTGCTTTGTATAAATTAGATCTAGCATAATTACTAGAATCGGAAAGAGTCGTAGTCGCGTAAGGAAAAAAGAAAAAAAGAAAAAAAAAACAAGAAGCGAACAAAATAAAAATAAAACGTACGAAAGGAAGAGAAGAAAAGGGGAAGGAAAATAAAACTCTTAGCGGTGAAGAAAGAGGATACGGAAAATGGGATAACCTCGAAAGAGTGAAAGAAATAAAGAAAGATGAGGATAGTTTAAAGTGAGCTGAGAGATGCGGATCAAAAGTTAATTGCAAGGATTCAGAGACGTGAGAAATAAGTACGAGGATGAGAGAGGAAAATTTTTGAAGAAAGAGAAAGAAATTTCATGAGACGCGTGTGCAGGTACGGGGGTGTAGACGCTGGATCGTTTTAAAGAAAGCTACGAGAGAGAGAGAGAGAGAGAGAGAGAGAGAGAGAGAGAGAGAGTGAGAGAGAGAGAGAGAGTGAGCTTGAAGAAAAAGTGCAATAAGCGAAGCTCGGATATGAGATATCGCGGGCGAGGCAAAAAAGAAAGAATTATTATCGAGCGAATAATCCATTTGTTGAAACGTTTCGAAAATCTCGAATCTCGTGCTCTAGCGTACAAAATGAATAAAAAGAAATTTCTCTTTTACTTCTTTGTATTCGATTAACAATTATTAATATAATTATTTGTTTGCTCTATAACATCTATAATATAAGCTTTTTAAATGGACCGAATTTACGTTATATCACGTTCTCTTCGTTCTCCTTTTCATCGTGTATTCAAACGTACTCCTTGAGAAAAAAGAGAGATAGAGATAGAGAGAAAGAGAGAGAGAGAGATTTCTTCATCCTCCCCAGTATCTCCACCCAGCCCTCCTCTATCCTATGCCATCACTTTCGGTACATGACGATCCGCAAAATATTTTTGGCATACAAATTTTGGTGGGAAAGAACCTACTCTTGAGTCCCCCTATCTTTTTTCTTTCTTTTTTCTTATTCCATCCCGACGACCCTCGTCGTACTGTCGTCAAGAAGAGAAGAGGCATTAGCATAAATCGACGTGTATGAATAGTCGTTTTATAAGGGCGTCCCACTTTAAACGTCTCGCCGAGACAGTCTTTTGCACGAGAGGAAACCTTTAATTAAACGTTTCATAAATCACTTAAAACCTGCTCGACTTGGATTGCTGCCGAAGGAAGAGTGAAATGGGGTGGTGGTGGTGAAATTAATAAGATTAATCGGTTGACAGTTCGGGGAAACACTTTTGATATCGCACGACCTTCGACTCGTCCTCTTCTTTTCGCCACTGTTATCCTTTTTCTCTTTTTTTTTTTTTTTTTTTTTTTTTTTTTTTTTTTAAAGATGGATACGAATAAAATTTTTTAAAGCAGAAATATATTCACTTTTCTCAATTATGAGAGTTTCGTGGAAGCGGGGGGACGGGGGGACGCGGGGAAGCATTACTTTTTTTGTCGCGAAATTAGAACGTACCTCGCCAAACATAATTACAAATTTTCATATAATATTGGATCACGGGATTATTTTTTAACATTTAACAAATAATTTCAATCGATCCGAAGCGGTGACTACTTGCGGATGATAATTATTTGACCAATATAACGGACGTTGATGAAAGAACGACGATTATACTTTATATCAATAGGTATGAAATTTATTTTGGGCAATGATCATATAGCTCTACTCGTACGAGACCCATCAAAATCACGACACTTTGTTCATATACTTATCAAAGTACAAAGACTCTTCGTGTAACCTTAACAAAAAAAAAAAAAAAAAAAAAAAAGAATACGTATATCATAAGAATGTATGGATAAGTGCAGGTGTTTGGTCGATGGCCAATAGCGTGAGGATCGTCAACGTTTTAAGTGAAAAATGGGTATGCGAACGATTAGTAATGCGAGACAATAAGGGTATATGTGTATCGTGATTCAAAGGGATGGAAAGGAATAACGTGGTGGCGGGGGTGGATACGTCGCTTCGATACGTCGATACATCGACGTGCGATTTTATCTAGACACGCTAATATGCTTCGACCCCCTCACCCCACCCCACCGCTCCTTCCACTGTCCTCCGTCCACCTTGTTTGCCACGATAAAACGCCTTTGTACTCATTTCCTATTCGCTTTATCACCATAAACACGTTATAAATCGTACGGTTCTAGCAGTACTTCAACGAAAACGTCCACTCCTTCTACATCTAATCTACCAATCCGATCGACAATAAGTCTTGAAAAAAAGGTCTGCGATTTTTTTCTTTCCTTTCTCTTTTTTTTTCTTTCTTTCTTTCTTTCTTTCTTTCTTTTTATTCTCAACCCGAATTAAAATAAAATATGTTATCGTTCAAATTAATTCGCTTTTATGTCTATTTTTACAAATTAACTTTCTCAATCCCACTCGTTCATTTCCAACGTAATTATTGGTTGAAATTTCGTATTAGATGGACGATTAGAACTATGAAGAGACGACGATGAAACGAGAGCTAAATCTAATAATATGCTTTGGAAAAAATCCGTTCTCTCTAAGCATTGTAATCCGAGTTATATTGTTCTTTGCAAATACTACATTTTTTTCCGTTTATCTGTTCTTTTCTCTCTCTCTCTCTCTCCCTTTTTCTTTTTTTTTTTTTGTTTGATATAACGGCGATACACGCAAACGATACGAGTGAGCCATTGTTGATGCCGTTGGCTGCTGATTGTTACTGTTGCCGATGCACGTAGCGGAGAGAGAGAGAGAGAGAGAGAGAGAGAGAGAGAGAGAGAGAGAGAGAGAGAGAGAGAGAGAGAGAGAGCTTTGAAACAAGCCCGACGAAAAAGCTCGAAACTCTCGAATCCATCCGAGAATACGCTTGCACTTTTGTCCTGCACGCTTCTCTCCTTTTGTTGCACTCGCGTAATAGCCAACACGCGCGTTAAAAACACTGCGCGTTTATGGTAATCAAAGCGTTAGCAACAATCCGATCGTATCTGTTATGTCTAACATAAGGAAAAAAAAAAAAATAATAATAAATAAAAATAAAAAAAGGAGAAAAATAACTTAATCCCTCTACCCTTTTCTCTATTTGTTTTGAAACAACAGATTCATCGATGGGATTCAAATTTGATAACATAATTTCAATTCGAATATAATCATATATGTTAAACGTTTCGACGATGAAATAATAATGATGATAATGATGATGATGACGATGGTGATGATGATAATGATAATAATAATAATAATAATAATAATAATAATAATAATAAAAGAGAATATATAAAGTAAAACATGTAGAACTCAAAACGTTTATACCGATAACATTTCAAAAGCAGAATTGAGACGAGAAAACCAGCTAATAAAAGATTCGCTTTTCTGAGAACGAATTTATGAATATTTATTCAACAACGAGATAAGGGTGAATCACGCGAAGGCTCGAGTACGAAGGGAAAGAATTAGCTTGATTCTCCACTCGAGTCTTTCTTTCTCAGCAAGAACGACAACCGTGATATCTCACGAATCGACCGTTAAAAAAAAAAAGAGAAAAAAGAACAGACGAAGAAGAAGAAGAAGAAGAAGAAGAAGAAGAAGAAGAAGAAGAAGAAAAACCCCTGTTCGATTTGCAATTATTCGAGAAGACTCATTACTGTTTCGAGTGTACCTAATATACGTACCGTAAGTACTTACTAGACAAAGATTCAAGTGGAACGATGCATCGTACGTAAAGTACATAGTTACCGCGTCGTTCCACGGCTGTAATATTGCAACAACAATTTACCGTTCCATTAGAGTACACACAACTAACGTTATTATCGTTTGACAATTCATTGAATTATCATGGATTTAAAATTAAGTAAATTAATTTCAATCTTGTCCCTTTTTTTCGTGACAATTAATTCGTTTAATTAATGATTATAAAGTAAAAGATAGTTGATAGCTCTGCGGTGTTTATTTTCTTTACTTTTCCCGACCCTTCTAGGAATTTAAAGAAAAGAGAAAAGGAAAAGAGAGAGAGAGAGAGAGAGAGAGAGAGAGAGATAATTCGAAATCCGATCATTTTAATAGCTCTCGTTTAATGACGAAAACAAGAAGAAAGAAAGAGAGGAATTATTCGAGGAAGAAATTAATTAAAAAATTTCCGTGAGAGAATCGATTAAAATTCGAAGCTTGGGCGATGTTAAACCGCGAGGAATTAAATTCTTTCGAGACAAAAACGACAGGTCGCTTATTAAAGGCACGGGGAAATAATTTAACCGTCGAGTCAATATAATGTTTTATATCGTAGGTATAATAAGCAACGGGAGAGTAGTCCGATCTCCGCCCTCTTTCACTCTCTCTCTCTCTCTCTCTCTCTCTCCCTCTCCCTCTCTCATTCTTTCCTTTCTCTTTTACCCCGGGACTCTTCTTTTTACAGCTTTCTCATTTCACTACCAATTGCATGAGAGAGAGAGAGAGAGAGAGAGAGAAGGGCTGCTTAAATAATATGTAATACAAGGGACACACATGCATACATACATACATATATATATATATATATATATATATATATATATATATATACACATATTGTCATGACACGTGGCAGGCAAATGAAAGAGTCTTTTATTTTTTTTAATTTGGTCGTTCGGTAACATATGTCTTTTGTCCTCGGAATTAACGCTTTGCGCATTGATCGAGACGGATAAAAATTTCAACAGGGGAAAAATTTATATCTGTCAAATTCCAATTTTCCCAACGTGCCCGATAAAAGATAATTATATAGTAAAAACAATATAAATATATGAAAAATTTCTGTTATCATGAATTTTCCATTGTTTCTAACCGTAGAGAAAGAGACCGCATGACACACAATATTGAATCGGTTTTTCCGCCAGCTTTTCAATACTTTTTTTTTTCCTCTACCAATAATTTTAATCGATAAATTCTTTAATAAATTGTCCCAAATCGTCGGTGAGGAATAAGACTACAAGGAAAATAAAATAAAATAAAATAAAATAGAATAACAATAAAAAAATAAACCGAAATAAAAAAAAAATTGAAAAAAAAAATAAAAAAAAAGGTAAATAAATAAAAGTTCATAAAGTTCGTGATGTATAGATCTCACGGGGGTTACAAAGGGCCGAGCAACATCGGCGACGATCCGTTTAACAAATGATCAGATCACAGAGAGCGCGAGTACGTGGTCCAGCGATCTCTAATCGTAAAACGATCGATATAACAAAATAGAAGAGAAAGAGGACGAGGAGGATCGATGCATAATTCGTGCGGCGTCACTCTTGTGGACACAATACCCCATACGCCGCTACTTCCTCCTCTCATCCCTCTACCGTTTTATTCCGGATTGGCATTTTCGATCGATCGAAAGCATTGGCCACGTTTTAAGGGTACGTTGTGCAGCGTGCATTTATCCTATGGACGCGGAGAGAGAGAGAGAGAGAGAGAGAGAGAGAGAGGAGTAAGCGAGGCCGAGCATAAGTTCGAATAGACGTCACTCCCGGAGGCACTGCATGTTTCATCGGATCGATTTCGAAGTGACGTCATATAGCTATTAACCGCAGTCTAACTGAATTATTAATTTACGTATATGTATATATATATATATACACACGCACAAACACACACAGGTACACACATAAACGCTGACACAAACACAGATAGAAACGGATGTGCAAGCAACCTGACGTATAGAGTAGCACATAGCTAGCCTATACCCATTCGACGCCATTTTCCATACGATATCGTTCCATTTTAATAGAAACCATCCAGTCCTTTGACCTGTCAACTTGACGTACAGACGACGTAACTGTGGTGGTACGCACGTACGTACGTACTTACGTACTTTGCGTACAATGCCGCCATACAATAATCGTTTCTACGTACGCCACTTGGAAATCTTTTTTTATCTTATCGATCATTCAAAAAAAAAAAAAAAAAAATCAGCTAAGGTTAAAGAAATCGTAGTCGAGAACACGTTCTTGACTCGAGAACACGATTCGAGGGACCACGATAAAACGTTCACGTTAATAATGACAATTTTTTTTGAAGGCATTCGTATACCGCTAAACGGTATATTATTATTTCTTAAATTAAATAAAATCGATTTGTACCATTTTGCAATCCGTTTAATAATATTATATTCGGTCATACTCATTAAAAGCGCCGCGTAATATTTCTCTTTTCAAAACTTAAGCTTCTCGAGACTATGTCAGGTAAATGTTGAGTCAAAGTTGAACGTGTCCCTGTCAAGTAAGTCAAAACTTTCCTTAGCCGTCGTAGATGAATTAAATTACAAGGTACAAAAGATAAGGAGGAAGAGAAGGAGGTATAAGTATAGAGGGTATATCGTGGCGAGAGACAAGAGGTTAATTAATAAGCGCTGCCATAATATCGTGTTTTCGTTCGAAGCACAAATGCCGTGCCATGTGAACGCACGAGCGCCTCACTATTTTCGTCTCTCTCTCACTCACTCTCTCTCTCTCTCTCTCTCTCTCTCTCTCTCTCTCTCTCTTTCCTTCCCCCTCTCCCTCGGCCTCTTGTCTCTGTCTATCCTTAAGACCAAGATAATATCCCGAGGTACAGTGAACTACTTGGAGAATTTCTTACTGTTATGCATAGAGATTAGTAATTAGATATTTTAATGAGGCAATTAACAGGATTACACTCAAACCGTTATATCCGTGGAATTAATGAAAGAATTATCATTAAAATTGATCGTTCGTTCGATCGATCGATCGTAACTTTCTAATAAAATGGACGCAAGGAAATAGTAGAAAGTGTTGTTACCATCGAAATGTAGAGAGAAAGAGAGAGAGAGAGAGAGAGAGAGAGAGAGAGAGAGAACTTCACGATCAGAACGAGATTACCGTAATACCTTATACTCGTGAGAAAACTAGGAAAACTGTGATAAAAATGGAGGGTTACTGAGAAGGGTAGTGCTGTCGGTGGTGGTAGAGGAAACGAGACGGGAAAAGAGAAATAGAGAGAGAGAGAGAGAGAGAGGGAGAGAGAGAAAGGAAGAAAGAGAGAAGAGAGTAGAAGAAACAGGGGAGGGTAAGATATACATGTACCGGAACGCCCTTATTGGGATTGCCTGTAATTTAGGGTTACGTCCGAAACTCCGAAGATTTCTTCGTTTCCTCGCAGGTGGCTAGATTGGAGGAACCAACCGGTCGTTCGAGATTGTAACGCGAGTTATTGTCTTTCTTTCTTTATTTCCTTCCTTCTTTCTTTCTTTCTTTCTTTCTTTCCTTCCTTCTTTCTCTCTCTTTCTCGCGAAATTTATCGTCGAACGCGTACGCGGCTGCGTGCCTTAGGCCACATCAATTTCTCTCTCTCTCTCTCTCTCTCTCTCTCTCTCTCTCTCTCTCTCTGTAGGCGAGCACAAGTAATCACCCCTTACGAAATGTCCGTCGAGAAAAGATTCCAACTTCAAGGAGAGGAGGAAGAGAGAGAGAGAGAGTAGGAGAATAACGGACCACGTTAGGGATCTGACAGAGAAGAGAGAAGAGAAGGAGAGAGAGAGAGAGAGAGAGAGAAAGAAGGGAGAAGAGAAACGTCGTTAGGGGTTTAACGAAATAAGGGAGAGACATTTTCCGTCGTAAATTTACCCTTGTAAAATTGGTCGGGTGTCCGAGCGATTAGTCTTTTGTAACCGTGATTAGTATTAGCGTGGGTCTACTTGAAAGGTCGGCGAGAACGCGAAAAGAACGATTAAATCCGTTGCGTGACGATATATATCCTTGCGTTTATTTTCTCAGTTCCATGAACATGAAAAATTGCCAGATATATATATATATATATAATATATATATATATATATATATATATATATATATATATATATTTCGTGTACGTACGGTACGTAAATAGTGTGTTTTTGAATATTAGTGTGTTTTTGAATATTTGCAAAATGATTTTGAGAAGAGAAAAGTCATTAAAAAATGTACGGACTAATGTTATTTATGTCATACGTAAGATTACAAAGTTCAGATGCGAATCAAAAATGTGTTCGCCTTAGCGAAATGATTAAACATTTCGAAACGCTTCATGAGAGGGTTAATTGACTCGATATATCGCGGACGATTAAATACAGATCAGTGAGTAGTAAGTAATAAACACATAAATCCATCGAACGACAAATACATGTACATATACAATATGTATATGTGTATGCATATAAATATATACATATATATATATATATATATGTATATATATGCACACACACGTACATATATCTATAGAAGTTTCTATATGTTCTCACGAACGAGTAACGTTATCTACGGCCTGTGACGTTCAACCAACCGAGAATCGGCGAAACAACTCGATTTATATCCGCGATTAACGGCCGATTACATCGCGCCTGGAGCGTTACCTGTAAACGTAACGACAAACCGACCGTGAGAAGCCGAAGCGAATGCAAAGCTCTTTCGATGCTAACGCGAGATAACAGTGGAGTCACTTGTTCGTCCTTTTAAAAAATATTTTGTATCGACAACTTTTTGAGAATTTCATATACATATGTACTTACGTACGTACGTACGTATGTATGTATATATGTATGTATGTATGTATGTATGTATGTATGACGATGACGCCTGTGCTCTATTTAAGCTTTCTGTTAGCGAATTTCTCTTTTAAAAAGAAATATATATATATATATATATATATATATATATATACGTGTATATATATATAAAAAAAATTTATTTTATTCGTTAATCCACTTCTCGTTCGATTAATCGACTTTGGTTAACATCATGCTTGTAATCGAAAATATCTGTGACAATGTTGTAAACGATTATTAAAAAAAAGAAATGAAACAAAGCAAACGAACGAACAAAAAAAAACAAGAAATAGAGGATGAAGGAATAATTATTATAAAAAAAAAAAAAAAAAAAAAAAAAAAAATAATAAAACTACGGGCGCGTAAACGCGTACAAACCGTATGGATGCGAGTTGAATAAATTCAAATGTCAAAAGTCCATTGCATTGACCGAAAAAAGAATCGGCGGTGGGGTGGAGGGGAGCGGCAAGGTGAGGCGAGGGGAGAAAAAAGGAGAAAATAAAATAAAAATCGAGGATTCTCTGACCGATCGTAGAACGGGTTGTTCCCGTGGGACAAAGTAACACGGAGAGAGCCATAAACTGGAGAGCGTTAATAGTTGTGCCGTTTAAATGAATGGAAAAGAAGAAGAGAAAAAGAAAAAAGAAGGGCAGAAAGAAAGAGAGAGAAAAAAAAAGGAAAAAGCAAAACAAAAAAAGAAAAAAAAAAGAAAAAAGGAGAGATTCCCCAGAAAGCCGAACGAGAGCCAGTCATTGTAACACCTTCGTGTAGTACAACAAAATACTACCAACTACGTTAACGATTTTTTTTCGTTCCACTCTTTTTCGACTCACTCTCGACGCATCCACGTACTTTTTTGGGGGGAGAGAGGAAGGAGGGGAGGAACGCAAGCATTGTCACGAAATAGAGTATCGAAGTGTATGGCGTTTAATCCAGGGTGGTAGGTGGAGGGAGAGAGAGAGAGAGAGAGAGAGAGAGAGAGAGAGAGGGAGGGAGGGAGGGAGGGAGGGAGGGAGGGGTAAAAACGTGGTCCCACCACCCACGTACGAGCAACTGTTCCGAAGCACTCTTTTTCAAATCTTTTCTTCTTGCGCTTTTACATATTCGAAACTCGTACGCGAAATATTTCCACTTTCTGTTCGCAAACGTGACGAATTCCTTCGCTTTGCCACGTTGCCATCGTAACGAAAACGAAATTAAAAAGTTTAATATTGTTATGATCATTTCAAATATTATTACATAACATGTTGAACCGATTAATCGTCCGTATATTTTATTGTTGAATTCGAGCGTATTTATAAATCTCTCTCTCTCTCTCTCTCTCTCTCTCTCTCTCTCTCTCTCTCTCTCTCTCTCTCTCTCTCTCTCTCTCTCTCTCTCTCTCTCTCTCTCTCTCTCTCTCTCTTGATTTATCCCCAGACCACTTACAAACTCTCGAATTGTTTCCATAGTTCTGCAGCCGGACAGATTAACGTCGACGTGTCGACAACTGACGGAAGAGCTTGAATGCCACACGGTATTATCGTTCGAGTAATCGAAAATCGTATCGAGGGTGGACGATAGGCCATGGGTTCTCTCGTTCGGTCGATCGTCGAAGCACACAGAACGAGAATTTCATGGGCTATGTGGCTCGAACGGAAATGTTCGAAACGATTTTTAGTCAGCCGCGGGGGTGACTAACCCTTTCATATATATATATATATATATATATATATATATATATATTTTTAACTCTATTTCTTTTTTCCTCTTTGAGAACACGACCGGCTCTCGGCTCGCCTTCCTACAACGGTATCGTTTTCGAGAAGTCGACGGATTATTCTTCTTTCTCTCTCCCACTCCCTCTTCCATCTATCACTCTCTCTCTCTCTCTCTCTCTCTCTCTCTCTCTCTCTCTCTCTCTCTGTCTCTCTTTTATTTTTTTGCCAAGCACGCTCGAGTGTTTATTGAAATATCGAGCAAAGAACGTTTCAGAGTTTTTTTTCTGTTTCTTTTTTTCTTTTTTCTTTTTTGTTTTTTTATCATCGTACGCGTCTATTCGCGAATGCTATCAACTAGAAAGAGACGATAAATATCTTTTTGTTTTGTTCGTTTGCATCACCGATAAATGAGAAGACTTTCGAGAGATCGATCTAGAGATAACAAAATACAGCAGAGAGAGATAGAGATAGAGATAGAGAGAGAGAGAGAGAGAGAGAGAGAGAGAGAGAGAGAGCTCGTAATTATGCACTTGGCGGGATCGATTTACAATAAAATACGGACGTAATAACGGTCCGGCGGCTATTTACGAAAGAATTTCGACTATCGCAACAACGAAGGCTTGTTTACGATTCCTTTCAACGAATCAAACAAAAAACGCGTGTCCACGTTCATCCTGACAACTTCGCCGCAAGACTTCCTAGAAGCTAAGGACGAAGGAATCCACAAAAAAATTAAAACAGAAAAAAGAAAAAGGAATGAAGATAACGTTAACAAATAAAAAAAAAAAAAAATAAAAAAGAAGAAATAGAAAAAGATAAATAAAAGAAATAAAAGAAATAATGCACAAATAATTGTGGCTATTACGGATTCATGATCGCACGAGGTAGACTTGCAATCCCGCCCTCTTTTTCCTCGTTTCGTTTGGTTGACCGTCCCGATGCTATCAGATCCGCTATAATACGCTTAAATGGGAAAATAATAGCACTTCGTTCAACCCGTCGGCGTCGGTGACGTGTACTGTCTGGATGTGGGTTTGACGCGTTGCCTTTCCGGATCTACCCCTCGTCCATCCCCTCCCCCCCCTCTCTCTCTCTCTCTCTCTCTACGTGACAATGCGATGCAAACGGTAAACAGTATTGTAGATTAAAAAGAAAAGTACAACAAAGAATAAATAAATAAATAAATAAACAAACAAACATGTGTGTTACGTGCTCTCTTTTTTAATGTAAAAAAAAATAATTGGGGTTCTTCAAAAAAAAAAAAGAAAAAGAAAAAGAAAATTGCAGTGCGCAAACAACATGACAAAACAATTGTTATGTCTATTTTTCGATAGACATCCTCTTGGTAGGCCCATACGTGGGCCTATTTATTTATTCATATATTTATTTGTATATTTATTCATTTATCTATCTATCTATCTATCCATCTATCTTATTTATTTTTTTTTTTTTAAGTTGCACGAATGCAGCCAAGTTCCAATAGAAAATTCGTAATTTCCTTCGGAGGCAATTCATCTAAAAATGAAAAAAAAAAAAAAAAAAGAAATGAAAAAGAAAAGAAAACGGGAAGAAACGAAACGCCGAAAGAATTTTCCATCAAACGGTATATGATACAAAAGAAAGCGTCGAAAGAGACGAAGAAGGGATACGAAGGGAAAGAGAAAAGAAGAAAAAGCTATCGCGTTCCTCGTTGAAAAGTTCGGCAAAGTTTTTCCTTCCTGGTGCCGTGTGCCGGGCGATATCAATGGCGTAGCGTCCTCGAGTTTCAAAGTTTCGCATATACAGGCGGCACTGACGTTATAAGGGGTTGATGATGTGGGATGGGAATGTGGGTGGGCGGGCACGTGGGGGGTGGGTGGGACAAAGAGACGCGCTAAATCGTATTTGTAGGCGCACGCATATGTACGCGTTTTCGTGTAAATTCGGAGAAACGCGCATACGCGTAAATACGCTATGTACGACGTACACGTGCGCGCACATATACACGATTAAAAAAAAAAAAATAATAATAATAATAAGAAGAAGAAACTAGATCCATTAGACCTTACAAAATTCTTCCATCGTGATCGCAATAAATTACAAAATTATTACCGTCATTAATAATTATCATAAATATTTGAGGGTATCGATCGAAATACAACACACTCTTCTGCATATACGTGCATGTATAGATAATTCACATGTTATTCACGGAATGATACGCTTTTGTACGCGTCGTTTCTCGTTACTGCAAAATATACGTATAGAACTAGAAAGATACATACATACACATATACACACATGCGCGCGATCGTACACCCACACAAGCATCCTCTTTTTACCAGCACTATACACTTTCGCAAGTCACACACTCGAGTTAGAGCATTAACGACGAGCTACGTTCGCGCCTGAACGAAGCTCTTCTCTTCTCTGCTCTTCTCCTCTCCTCTCCTCTCCTCTCCTCTCCTCTCCTCTCCTCTCCTCAACGAATGTTCTCTATCTTTCTCCTTCTCTATCTATCTATCTCTCTCTCTCTCTCTCTCTCTCTCTCTCTCTTACAACAAGATCTTTCCGGAAAGTGGGTTAGCCGACGAGCTCGCCACAAACTTCGGTGGCTTTGGAACACGTAATTACGCGTATTACTACCCTCAGATACTTCTCGGGACTGGCTTATTGTCATCGCGTTAAAAAGAAACATAGAGACAGAGAGAAAAGGAGGGAGAGAGAGAGGGGGGGGTTGGCTTAACACGAAAATATTTGAAAGGATTGAAAAAATCTCGAAATTCGTCGCGGAGTACGTTCACGAAAAATTTTTTCGATCGCTTTCCAATTCGACAATTTTCGATCGAAATTTCGTACTAATTTGGACGATTTAAACGAATGGAAAAAATAAAAATAAGAAAATAAACAAAATAATTGGCAAGGATTTGTCGTCGAAAGTCATCGTTAATCCCGGTACCTCGAAAGGGAAATGTTCGTTAAAAGCACGTTGCGTTATTATCAAACGGAAAACGTTATTTCTAATGAATATAAAAAAAAAAAAAAAAAAAAAAGTAAAAAAGTAGAAAAACGTCGAATGAGAATGCTCGTGTGTGTGTGTGTGTGTGTGTGTGTGTGTGTGTCGAGACACGGACCGGTCCCGATTTGTAACTGGCGTTGTTTCAAATCCTATTTCGCGAAAATTTGGCCGAATTGTTTTCTACGTGCCCGGAATATTCCGACCTTCTTGTCTATACACTTTTCATATAACGCGAAGGAGAAAGAGAAAGTTCAAAATCTCTTTTTCCAAAATTTACTTGCCAAGTAGAATATGTGCGGTCTTTTCAAAATGTTTTCATACCAACAATGCGGAGAAAAATCTGTTTTTTTTTTTCTTTTGTTTCCTTCTTCTACCTTTTCCTCTTCCTTCTTCCATTTCTTCTTCTCCTTCATTTCTTTTTATGTTTTCACGCAACAACGCGATTCAACGTCGTATTTTTTTTCGGTTTCAAATTTACCCATACTTCGCGAGTAAGATGTATTCAATAATAACTCGACGTATCTTTAACGAAATATTTCACAACTTTTGATCGTAAAATGAAAAAAAGAAGAAGAAGAAGAAGAAGAAGAGGTAAAAACAACTTTCGATGAAAAAATCGTCGATTTAAGATATTTTCTTTCTTTTTTTCTTTTCAATATATCGATTATCCTTCGCGAGAGATATTGTTAAACGAGAGTCCACCGGATAATTCTGACTCGGTCGGGCACAGAGCAGCTTTTCGTTCGTCATAAAGTGGAGATTTTTTATTCACGACACTCGTCGTTCTCGAGAACGGTGATCGGTCGAAATAATTTCAACGGAAACGAGATCATCGAGCGAGATCCAAAAAAAAAAAAAAGAAATGGAACGATTGTATTGAATGATCGAACGAATAACGCGAAATCTTCTATGTTGATATTTAACAGCTTCCGAGATACAAACGATTACGTTTGTGTATTTTTTTTTTTCCACTTTCATTAATAACAAAAACAAAGAGAGAAAAATAATTGACGATTTCCCCATCGAGAGATCGAGCCCACGAAGCGATTAATTTCGATTAAAAGTAATAATTGCACCGATGAAGATACAAGTGTGGTACTTTAGATAAATGAATGAATATATAATGTCTTTCTTACGATTAAACGTACATGGGTACGATGTCGTATCGATAAATAAATAAATAAAAAAAGTCATAACAATTTATTAGTCGGTGGTGTTACACGCGAGCTTTTATCGCTAAACCGTTGCGTACACAACAAAGCCAAAGAGCTCCTTTCGACCGTACTCGGGTGCGCGCGTTTATAGGTGTTCGCAGGTGGCAAGAGATATGATGCTAATAAAAGTAATAGAGAACGATATCATCACCGAGCAAAGTAAGGAAAGAAAAAAGAAACGAAGAAAAAGGGAAAGGGAAGAATGGAAAGGCATTTTCTGCACGCGTACGACCAGATATAACGCTACGAAATGATACTAAGGTCTAATAACTGTACTGTACCTTCGTGACGCGAGATATGTGCGAGTAGAGCAATAAACGGCCGAAATAGATCCTCGATCCTTTTCACTTTGAGTTAGAAAGAATGATATACCATAGAGATTATTGCTAATTTCTTGTGTCATCTCGACTTTTTGTTGAGTAATAGGTAAATGTAAAAGAAAAAAAGAAAATATATACAATTTTCTTGACACTCGAGTATTAATAAAATATCAATCGAACTATGGGAAGTATCTTTCCTAAAAATGTAATATTAAAATAGAAAGCGATGTTTGTGTGTGTGTGTGTGTGTGTGTATATATATATATATATATATTAATATGAGCTACCGATATTGGGTATCGCTCGGATGGTGATAAAAAATAAAATGAAATACGAGAGCTGTCGAAAACGTAATATCGTGACTCGAGATAGACAGGATTTGACGATGTTATAAACATCCAAATATAATGATTGCCACATATATATATATATATATATATATATATATATATATATATATATATCATGACTAGTTACTCTCCCCTTTCGCTTTTTCTGTAAAAAAATATAACAAGCAAAAGAAAAATGAACAAGATCAAATGGCGGTACGTCTGAAGTTTAGAATATCGACGTTAAACGAAAGAGGAAAGGAGAAAGAGAGAGAGATAGAGGTTTCCAAATATCTCGTATGCGTGTTCGAATCAAAACTAGCGAATAGCATGAATACCGTAATTACCTTTTCGAGTGTACTGTTTGCACGCTGAAATCCAACCGTTTGAAGGGGTCGCTCGGTGGGGTGTATGTGCGTTTGTGTACGGACTAGAAAATACAGCGAGTGTATAATTCCAAAGCTAATACACGCGAACGAAGTGCCTTCTTCACGGATCGATTACGTTCGGTAATTGTTTCCATTGTTAAAACCTTACGTAGATACATATATAGACAGAGATGGTTATGAATCGATTTTCATTCTACATATTTATTTGTCAATAATATTTTTGCACATGTATACATATTCAAAGTAGATTTACCAGAGCATCTGTGTTATTTATATTTATCTTTATAATATATAAAATGTTTCAAGAAAGAAAGAGAAAAGGAGATAAGAAAGGAATGAAGATGGACAGAGACGAATAGAGTGGATGCAGGTACGCAGATTTAAACTGATAAGCATGTATGCGTATGTATATATGTGTGTGTGTGTGTGTGTGTGTGTGTGTGTGTGTGAGAGAGAGAGAGAGAGAGTGCACATTGCTCGAGGCAGCTCTTACACAGATCCATCCATGCATATATCAGGCATTGTGCATAGCTGCTCTCACCTCAGTTATCTTAATTACATCTGTAATGCACACCGCAGTACCTGCAATGGGGCAAAGCATGCGTTTCTCTCTCTCCCTCCCTCCCTCTCTCTCTCTCTCTCTCTCTCTCTCTCTCTCTCTCTCTCTCTCTCTCTCTCTCTAACCTTCTCAACACGTTGTATGTATTCGCAGATATGGCGGTCCTACTTGCTCCCCAAAACCTAAAATACACGAATATATTCGTGCTCGTTCATCGACATGCGTATATACACGTAATGTGAAATCGAGCATCGTTTAAGCTCCATTTGTAGTCCCGATTTCTGACGTTGATCGTGAAATAATGAGTGTGAATATGGATAAGCGTTTTACTACGTTTAAATCCCACCCCGAGATCGTGATATTCTCCTCCGATCCTTATCTAACTAACACATCTTCTGACATTGATATAATAAAACAAATTCACTTGATTATTTATGAAATAATAATGTCAATAGATAAAATGTCAAGACGAATAAGCATTCTTTGTATAACTATAGGAACAAACTTTTCTTCTTTTTTTTTATACATTCAAAGTTTTTCGTTTCTTTCTTCTTTTTCCTTTGGTATCACAGATACATCGAACTAATGTAATTGATTTATTTAATTTAGTTAAGATATCTCCGATATATATATATATATATCTATATACATACATACAAATACACACACAGACACACGTAAATATATATATATATATATATATATGTATAAAATAAAGAAATAAAAGAAAGAAAGGAAAAAGTGGAAACCAATATCGATAAGTAATTCCCATCGTGAAATTACATGAACGTGGAATAGATAAGAGAACTTCCTATACGTCGACGTTTGTGTTGATTCCTTGTGTATGTGGAGTCTAACACTCTCTATCAAAGACGTACACGGAGTGTTTTGCGTGAGAGAGAGAGAGAGAGAGAGAGAGAGAGAGAGAGAGAGAGTTGAAGGGAAGGTTAGAGCGCACACGCGACAAACTCGTACAATCAAGCAGGCTTGACGGAGTCTTATACGAGCGTGTATGCACTCTCCTTCCCCTCTCCATTTCTCCCTCCTACTCACTCCACCACTTCCATGCTCTCTCTCTCTCTCTCTCTCTCTCTCTCTCTCTCTCTCTCTCTATTGGTGACTCGTATTTGCTTCTCGGCTCCAACATAAACTCTAGTTTAACGCTCCAGTGTAATAACATAGATATCTGTGACCCTTAAGGGCAATGCGTGAGAATCCCTTCCAAGTGGATGCTTCTCCTTTCTCATGGATTATGCGACTTCGAAATGGCCCGGAATTATTGAATACAAATTGTAGATACGTATGTAGATGCATACAAATATTATCTCGATTCATAAATATATATATATATATATAGGTATTTATATGTACATGTAAGTCTACCGTAAAAAATAAAATACATATGTATATATACATACATATATGTAATATATCGTATACACGACATGTACAAATATAAAAAATAAAAATAATGATTTTATAAACGAAAAATAAAGAATTTAAATAAAATTATATACATTTCAACAATTTCATTCGAAACAATGTGTGTTTGAACAATAGTTGAGGAGAAAGGACACGGACACAGTGACATTATCGGAAATATCGTTTCACGTTATAACAAAATACCACGGTCTTTGCAGTTTGCAAAATGGAATTGAACGAGTGGCATTTGTTACCGCGAGTGTACGGAACGCGTTTCGGTTAGTAGCAAATAATCGACCGGTTTTCCGGTTAGCTTATTAGCTCGCGTATCCGGCCATTATTTTGGAAGATAGAAAATGTATCTATAATATAATAATATAATCGAACGAACGAGTACGTAGCCGTGCGCGTTACATTATACATACTCTCGATGGAACAAACAAATGATTGCTAAATGAAACACGATGACACTCCATATTCGTTGTTGTTGCTGCTGTTTCGAGTCCTATAAATCGCTCGTTAAATTCTCTTTCGAGTGTTTAGATGAAAAGGGACGACACTCGAATAGAGGAGGAGGAGGAGGAGGAGGAGGAGGAGAATAAAGATAAAAAGAGGAGAAAAAAAGAATGAAAGGATAAAAAGAAAAAGAATTGTGGACTACGCTGATATTGTGACTTTGCCGTTCTCTATTTGAATAATAGATGTAAAGATATTTTTAGCTCGACAACCTCGAATTAAAATCTTTTTGTCTAGTGCCCTTCCTCCTCCTTTCTCTCTACTTTTCTCTTCTTTTCTTTTCGATAATTTCCAAACGAATAAATCGAACACTTGCTTTAATCACTTCTCCATCAATATACATGCATATATAATTAATATAATTATTATCGAAAGCTAATCGTGCAGAAAACTACGTGGAGAAAAATAGAGAGAGAGAGAGAGAGAGAGGGAGATAGAGAGAGAGAGAGAGAGAAAATACAAATAAACGAACTTAGTTGATCCGCTTGAAAATTTATTTCAACTGAGCAGCTTTAATTCTCTATAATTTTCCCATGTTGCAAATCATCAAGCAGGTAACGCACAATGTGTGTGTATACATACATATATATATATATGCACGCATACATACGTAATTCGTTATCAATGCGGTAACCGTATATAATTCTAGTTAATTACCGAACGAATTTTGAAATTTGCATCGAATCGTGACACACATTCGAGTACCTCGCGAAATGAGAAAGATTGGAGAAAGAAAAATCACGGGAAATAGAAATAATGACGTCAATTGAAATTGAAAACTGTTCGTATTTCGAAATCCACCATCGTCTTTCACCATCTACCCCCTATTTAATAGCAAACTCAGCCTCACCGTTATTGTTATGGATATCAATATCATTTGGTATGGTGGCTTTTGCTTTCGTCGAACAAAATTATTCCCTGATTTTTCCTCCTCACTCCTGTCCGCGAGTATTAAAAGAGAGTAATTATTTCAACGGGGAAATTAATCCGATGAGTTATTAGAAAAGAGGGAAGAGAAAATATCCGTCTGAAATTACGCTTAGTCTTGCCAGTTTGCTCGTCGCGATACGAAAATAACAATTTTTTTTTTTTTTTTTTTTTTTTTTACTTTAGGGTGAATAGATATCCAAAGGGAGATATTATTGTTATTGCAAAGTTTGTTAATTAATGATCAAATAATTAATAAAATTCTTTTGAAGAATATCTATCGTACTTCTCTCGAATTAAAATGATATCATCATGAAAATCTTTCAAATACATTTAGGCGCAACTAACGCTGTTTTCGGGATATCGACAGAATCGATTTGATTATGTCAATTTCGCGTAAACTTTAAGAATTCATGCAGGTTACTTTGCCAATGTGCATTTTATCAATGAAATTATGTAGGTCAATGAATCACCCTGACTATTTGTATTTAAAATTAGAATTCCTTCGAAACTAAATCTCGTAGAGACTTGAAACGGAAACCATATTAAAGCGTACATTTGGCTCTATCATCCGATCATATTGTTAACAAACGATGAACGATTTGTTATAAACAGTACCATTTAAATCTGATATCTTTCTTCGAGAAACAAAACAACGAAACAATAAAACGAAATACTTCCATTTCAGACTTACTCGATTTCGGCACGTGAATATTCTAATCGGACAATGATGCGATATGATCTCTTACCTGAAACATAAAAAAACAAATATATATATATAAATCATTAGTTACATATCCTCCTAATGATACAATACTATGCACGTGGTATATGGCAAGGGACCAAACAAAACAAAAAATATACAGTTTCAGGCATTACGTCAATTAGAAATGTTCTTTATTTATCGGAGGACAAAAAATTATTCGAAACAATACAATCGACTGACATTAATCAGAATTCTAATCGAACGAACGTCTCGTTTCGATTCCGTTCGTGGGAAAAAGTCACGCGAGTACTAAATGATATCGATCGTGAAGAGATAAAATTCTTTGTTTTTGGTAACGTTGAGTCAGAAGGATACCGAGGTACACATTAACAATTTTGGAAATAATACAAGTGATAGCATGCGAGTGCGATGAGGACCTTGAGATAATTAGCGAAGCGTCGATGATGGCGATGGCGTGTTGCACGTTCAGCAACCAGGCAAACGTACACCCTATATTTAAGGTATGATTAATTATTTATAGAACGCCCTAGAAAGAGACGAACGACAGGGATAATTTTCCCTCGGCGAGAGGGGGCTCTTCCATAATTACTTTGTTTCCATCACGAGACCAAAGGCAATTAACCAAGGATACTTACACGGGAGTAAACAGTGCAACGGCTGGACAACACATGTTACATTTTCCTAATTCAAAAACGTTCGATCGATAATTTTAATACTTTCGAAGGGGTCGAACCGTTATTCGAACAAGACATTTTATTAATTACTATCACAGGCTCTCTATGCGTTTCAACTTCGATAAAAAGCCAAGTGTCTTAAGATTCCTGATAATCATAAATACAATTATCAACGACGTGATTATTAATTGGACAAGTCTGATATATTAAACTAAGACGTAATTATTCAAAAATATTTGACACGTGTGTGTTTCATCGAATATCTCTCGTACATTCGCAATTATTATTACTTTGAGATAAATGATAAAAATCAAATAAATAACCTTATAAAAGGAGTTACGATCTATATGGAATACAAGGTATGCATTATATCGCGTATGATATACACATATATTCGCTTATTCACCTCAATTGCAGCATATCTATGGCTTTTGCTTCCTTTATGTCCGGTTTATTGTCTCGCGATAAAGAGCTTGGGGCGAATAGAGGAGAAAGAGGGAAAGAGAGAGAGGGGGGGGAGGGAGGTAGGGAGGGAGGGAGAGTTGAGTGTATAAGACCGATTATAAATATCGTAGACGGTGCTTGCACTTCGGGCGTGGTCATTCTAAAGCATTAATCACTGGACTTTGGAGAGATGGTTGGAAGTGGGTGGCACGTGATAGGTGGTATGTAAGTAACAGAATTAATCCCCCACGAACTATTCGCTCGACTTCTAACCAAAAACTTTCACGTCCAACGAGAAGCATGCGGTTACAACGGACGATTTCTATGAGTCACCATTTGATTCGATTTAATCGTCCAGCAAATCGTGATTGAGTCGATAACGTTCGATATAATTTAGACAAAACGGAGTGAATGATTAAATCGTCGTGGAGATTGTTAAAAATACTAAAAAAAAAAAAAAAAAAAAACAAAAAAAAAAATAAATAGAAAAAGAAAGAAAAAAAAGAAAAAAATTTCGCCGAAGGTAAAATGATTTCTTTTTTGAAAATGATAATGATAATAATAATGAAATTTGTATCATCGAAGGTTCGATACTAATTCAAATCCGATGGATGATAAATAGCTTGAGGAAGGCCTAAGTTCTGTGTTACCATATCTCACGAACAATATGTAAGTAAAGTTGGCGTAAAGTTTCATGTTGGACCATGTCGCCCAAGCGAAGTAGGCGGTACTCTAGGAAAGAGAGTAAGAGATATAGATAAGAAGGGTAGGTTAGAGAACGGGAGAGTGGGGAGAAGGTAAGGCTGGATGTCGGCTTGCAGGTTCTTGCGGCATGGCTGAGCGGTTTAAGCAAGGCGTTAAATAGCTTGCAAGTTTCCTCGCAGCAAAACAATGTGGTCCCGAGTGTGAACCTGGCAGCCGTGCTTCATAGAAAGTTCCCTTGAAAGCGACGTTACAAGTTACTGCCTGGAATGTCTATGCGATTTAAATGCATTTAAAACCCATCAGAATCTTCTCCTAGGTATTTGATTTGAATAAAACGATTCGTCATAAGGGTATCCGAATTTTTCCATAAAAAATAGAATCGTTATCGTTATAGGAAGGATAAGGAAAAGGCCAAGCGACGATCCCGACGACGTCGAAAAGGAATCTAGGCACAATAGTTAGTACTAACTGGGAAACTGTCGGACAGGTAGAACGAATGGTCTTTGCATGTCATTATCACGAAGAACGTGGCTAATCTACTTCTCGAACGAGCGCGAAACCCCCCTTCCCCACCCCCCCTCCCCCCGAAGAATGCGAGACACACAAACCCAGACGACATCAAAGTCTTCCATTGGAACACTTAGCGGAGTCGAACGAACGAGATCCGGCACGAGTAGCCGGACAGAGGCATTAGGAGTCTCCTCAACGAAATTATGATCCCGTTTGGTTTGCACCGGATCGCGCTGAGGGGAGAAGGCTAAACGTGATTGCATAACAATGAAGGGGATTCCGGGAATTGCTTTTACGTGTCCGGAATTACTGCGAGGGCTACAATAGTCCGCGAAGCTGCATACCTGCAGCCAAGCACTGAGAGGGCGAGACGAAATAGCGGAAGGGAGTCGTGGAGGTGAGCGAGCGAGAGGACGAAGTGGAGGAGAAGTTGGAGGAGGACGAGGAGATGGTCGTGGTAGCGATGATGGTGGAGGAGGACTATGCGGGTGAGCATTATGCGTCATTGGGTAATCTGGCGAACGGTTCAATTGAAGCGGCTGGCATGTCGGGCATGTGGACATAATGGAGCATCCGTCTCTGGACGATAAGCGTGTAGGAGGATGAGGAGGTGCGTGTATATGCGTGTTCTAGTCTTCCTCTCCAGCTTGTTCGGATCTCGGCAACGGAAGCGGCATATCACAAAACTGTCGATTTCGTGAACGTCTGCCGAACTGAAAAGTTGCTTCACCATTATATTCTAGATACCTAACTGTAGATAATAACGTTCCGCCAATACTATCAGTTCCCTCTATCTTCCGCAAATATTTTCCTCTACGAACGATTCGACAAAGAATACGATCTCGACTAGAGCGATATCATTAGCAGGGTTATGATCAGCAGTGGATAGAGTTCCCTGGTAATTTAGCAGAATTCTCGATCCCTCTCACGGCGGGAAGCCGTTCTCATTCGTTATTCGTTTGAAAAGCATGTGCGCTTTGTTTGCTCGAATATTTCGAGTACCGGGGCGCTTTCTACGAGCGATACGTAAGTACCTATAATCTGATAAATTATGTTTCATGATCTCGTATCGCTCGATTGTTCGTCGAGTACCGGCTCTACGCGTTAAGGCATATCTCTGGGTTTTAAAGGGCACGTACCGAGAGAAATTATTTCGATAATCGTCAAATATTTAAAAGATCGAGAAATTGATATAATTAGGTAATCGCGATAACGACGTTAATATATACCCTCCTCGAATTATCGCTTCATTCGAATGTAATAAAATTCTTTGAAGTATTTGGGAAGAGATAAGAGAATCAAGAGTCGTTCGCTAAGATAATTTCAATACTGCCCGAACGTTATATATCAGAATTTGCTGGTACAGCGAAGTAAGGAGTAGAGAATCTTCTTCGATATTCGCATCGATGCATTCGTAGGCTGCACGTATACGATAAGGGAAACCTATCCGGTGCACTTACGCCGATCAAATGGCTCGTTTTTACGATTCCGGATGGTCCATGAGAGGAATTTTATTCCCCGTACAAAAGGCTATTTCTTATCGGAAGTGGAAAAGGCTTTGCTTCCTGAAAGATTTATGTACCACATCTTATATCGGCACCGTTTAACTTTTCACGGGGGGAAGAAAAAAAAAAAAAAAAAAAGAAACGAAAAGAAAAGAAAAAAGAATAATATCTTTTTTTTCACGCCGGTCGACTATTATCATTCGATATTTAAATAAATTTTGACACGTCGACTTTCATATTTATTACTTTTCACTTATTTATTATTATTTTTCTTTCATATCGATCTGAAATGGAATATCTATTACCAATTCGCGATCGGCTGGATTTTTCTTAGATATTTTTTTTTTTTGTTTATTATTCTTCTTCTTTCCTTTTCGCTCAAAAACGCCGTATCACTGATAACAACGTTTCAAAGCACGTCTCGGTGCTTTCTACTGTTAGTCCGAAAGTTAACGGTACGGAGTTCCGTCATTTTCCGACGTATACATTTAACTACGCGTTATCTGTACAGACGTGTGTGCGTATGTGTGTGTGTGTGTGTGTGCGTGGCTCTTGCGATTGCCAGTATGCGTGTTCAATTTCCGATAGTTACGGCAGCAGCGCCAAAGGGTCGGTAAAGTTCAATTTCACCGGCCTAACTTTGAACTCTCTCTCTCTCTCTCTCTCTCTCTCTCTCTCTCTCCCCCCACTCACTCTCTTATTCTATCTTTTTCTTTTCACACGTACATATATACACATATATATATATACACACACACAGGATACGCATACTTTAGAAATACTTTCTCGCGTGTATATGAGAGAGAGAGAGAGATAAAAAGAGGAGGGGAGAAGGGTGGGAGGGAGGGAAGGGTGCTATCCTTTTGTCGGAACCGAACGCTTGAATTTTACAAGTTTTCTCGACGGAAATAAGAGCGCGCGATATTCGAAGAAGAGAACGAACGTGCGACTTTCGGGAGTAAAAAAAGAAAAAAAAAAAGAAAACAAACGAGAAGAAAAAAGGAAAGAAAGAGAAAGGTGAACGGGGGAAAGGAAAAGAAAGTGGAAAAAAGGAAAGAGAGAGAGAGAGAGAGAGAGAGAGAGAGAGAAAACTGCTCGTTTTCGTGTTCGCTCTCTATATAAAAGCCTTGTTTTCCAATTTCGTTCAAAGAACCGACTACTCGGGTTCGACGTGCTTGTCTCGAAGTACTTCAAGGTTTCACGGATTCGTCTATTGCAAATTTACATTATATAACGGGGGGAAAAAAAAATATGTAAATAAAAAAAAAAAAAAAATGCAGAAAAGAAAACCAAGAAAGGAAAGAAGAAAGAAAAAGAAGAGAAAAGAAATATATCCAACGGACATTTTCATATTTCCATAATTTAGGTAGAAATCACGACGTGGCGGCCATTCTCCACGGATAATATAATTCTCCTATTACACCGCAGACCCTTCTTCCACGTCATATATTCCATTCCAATGTCCCAAAATTTGCTGGAACAAAGCCTACCGCCCACCCTCTATTTTAACACTGCCCATACATCAATGATGCAAACATGTCAGTTCCTTTTTGATAAAGGGCGCGTTATACATTGTACCAAAACGTATCTTCCCTTGAAAATTTCAAAGGACAAAGCCCTACTGTTCTTCGACTCGTACGTATAGGACAAACATCCATGCGTGCACACACACACACACACACACACACACACACACACACACACACACATATGTATATGTAGGTTTAAAGATAATAGGTGAGAATAGATAGAGTATAAAGTAGGTAAACGAGTAGCAGCAATTTCCAAAGGTGTCCGAATAGCGATTGGAAAGGAAACCTAGAAATCACTAATAGTAAGATTTCAATCAGAAGCCATTACGACGGCCGGTTATGTCGGCATCGAGGGGTTCTCGACTTTCCCTTTGGGGTCAGTGAAGTATCTACGACCTCAGATGGAAGGAGAGAAAGAGAAAAGGGTGATAGTTTTCATGATGGTGTTGGTGGTGGTGATGGTGATGGTGATGGTGATGGTGATGGTGATGGTGGTGGCGAGGTCGAAGGGATGGAAAAGGGCAAAATCGCCATATTGAAGTTGTTACTCATCGTCTGGAGACCTTGGCAAACATCATCAAGATATTTCGAGTAGTACAATGGCGACTTTCCTCTTTCTTTCTTTCTTTCTTTCTTCTTCTTCTATCTTCTTCCTTTCTTCCTGCTTTTCCTACTCGAAAACGAAGGTCACGACGGTATACTCGAATCAACCATCGTGTACTAGCCTATTTCTGTCTATTCCTCGAGCGAAAGAGAAAGAAGAATGAATAGAGAAGTCCCATGGAACGTGGAATTCGAGTAATTTAGGTATGACATCGTGGCCCACGCGCTGCCGAGTTTCAATGGAAGAATATATGGAAGGAAGGAATAAAAGTTGTTGAATACCACAGGGGTTCGGGGTCTTATGATGTTACAGAAGTATTCCGATTGTATGATGTGAGATTTGTTTGAATTTCGGTGAAACAGATCGGACGACATTTCTCAAAATGTTTACCATAAATACGAATGATCGAAACGGTCCTTAAGGAGATAAGAAGACAAAAAAAGTACAAGAAGGCCCCTCCTCCCCATCCCCTCCCCAAAAAAAAAACACACACACACACAAAACAACGAACGAAAAATATCGATTGGCAACTTTTTCAACTGATTTTTCTTGTCTTGATCGATGAACGTGTAAACAAAAAGGGAATAAAAAAAAAAAAAAGAAAACAAAAACGTCGAGCAGTGAAAGAAAAACGGACCTCTCGAAAAATTAAACTCGTTCATCGAGTTCACTCTATATAATATATATATATATATATGCACACACACCTCTCAATGGTTCTCGATAATTTTCAAGCGTCGCGCGAGGTACTCGAATTGCACTCGACCGCGAAGCAATTGGACGGCTCGCGCCCCTTGTCTCGCCCATCTCGTACGCCCCTTTGCCGAGGAAAAAAAATCGTACCGCGTTATCCGCCAGCTACGCGGAAAACAATTTCTCGTTCGCGCGAAAAAGCTCGCCCTCGCGTGTCCCTCCCCTCCCCTCCGCCCCTTCAGCTAACCGATTAATCCTCCACGCGTTGGTATGGAAAAAAAAAAAAAACAAAGTATACACGTGTGTCGCGAAAAAGGGAATTGTTATTGCGAAGTTTGACAAACTTCTTCAATTTTTTCTCTTTATATTGCTACGATAACGTACGAATAATGACGTGAAAGCAAAAAAAAAAAAAAAAAAGAAAAAGAAAAGAAAAAGAGAAAAAAACAAACAATTCTTCGATCGGCTAATCGTAAAGGTTAGAGGAATAAAAAACATTCCTATATCCGTTTTCTCAAAATTGATATAAGAACGAACAATAGGTGTGTTATAGGCGGAGAAAAGGAACGACGAGAAGAAAAAGAATAAGAAAAAGAAAACGATCTCCATAAGATTAAGAACCCCAACGAAGAAGAAGAAGAAGAAGAAGAAGAAGAAGAAGAGCCGATGGAACGGACCCACGTCAAGTGACGCAGAAGAATTCGATATGGCCAACGTCCAGGGTTTCGCTTTGCCTCTCGAAGGGCAACGAAATTACATTTCCATTGTGTCTCGGGACATTCGCATTCGAATCAGAAGCGAACATAGAAGATATATATATATATATATATATATATATATATATATATATATATATATATATCCACATCCACGTTTCAACGGGACGTTAGCTGTTCCTCGCGCCCAACGCAAATTCACTAGTCCCTCTACCCGGCCGCTTGTTCCTCAGCATCCTACTATCGTTCCCTATTCCCTGACTAGTTCGTAGATGCTAAAAGTAGGCGCGTAGAGACTAACTCCCAGAGCAAGTATTACCAGGAAGGTGCCTGTCGAAAAGGTCCAACCGAGCAGAAGCAAACTCCAGCTTCCATAAGTCATCCGCCTACGATATTAGCGAGCGAGCACACAGCATACGACCCTTTGGAATATTCCTCATCTCTCCCCACCCCCTCTCTCTCTCTCTCTCTCTCTGTTCCTGTCTTTCTCTCTTATATATTTCCCTTTTGCTCCCTATAGTCCAGTTTCCTACATTGATATCGAACTAACCGACGTACCACGTAGCTACTAGCCTGGCGGCCACGTATGGAAACCTATCGGAAGGGTCGAATACAGGCTGGTAGGACCATTGCTATAGAGGGGTATTAGTTGATGTCGCTGAGACCCCTGAGAGCCATTTATCTGGCATTTGCGAGAGACAACAACGCGAGAAGAACGCACTGGGCCATTGACTTTTATGGATAGCGTGTTACTACTACTACTACTACTACTACTACTGCTGCTGCTGCTGCTGCTGCTGCTGCTGTTGCTGCTGCCACCACCACTACCAGTTATGTACGTTCCTCAGCCGCATGGTGGACAGACACGTTGTTGTTGTATCTACCATGTCGAGAACATCCTGAGAATCCTCCGCGCGAATGAGACAACTTATATTGCCGCCAGTGCGATACTGTGAATGAGTCTTTCCGTCTGAGGCCGGAGAAACGGAGAATTGCTTTGGTTTCTTCGTTTATTCCCCCAGACGTTTTTGGTTTTGTCATCGAAGAACACCCTGCGGAGTCATTCTTGAAATGGGCATTGAAGATCCTCGAAACTTTCTTTCTTTCTTTCTTTCTTTTTTTTTTTTTTTTTTTTTTTTTTTAATTATCATTTTCCACGCGAATTCTAACGAACGAATTTGTTGCTAATATCCGGAATTGAAAATGTTCTCTAACTAAACTCATATTATATCGAGACAAACAATTGATATATATATATATATATGGTAAGAAAAATTCCAAAAGTTATATAGACCGTCAGACATCGGCACTCTTAGAGACATCGCTCTCGAGTAAAATTAATAGGATCGAGAAGCGTGAGGCGTAGTGGTAACGTTGCAAGGAAACCTCGCCTTAATCCGTCGGCTTATCACGGTAGAATAAGTACGCAACGTCGTGTCATCCGATCTTCTCATGCAATGTGATGCTATATATATATATATATATATATATGTATGTATGTATGTATGTATATATACACACACGTATACGTGTGAACCGATGCAGGGAATCACATGCACCAGTTTTCCCTTGGAATTCGGTCTTTGATGCGCTCGATCCTACCCACTCATTCCAGTAAAGGTATATGTTCGCCTAAAGAAGAACTACAACTTCCATGAGAATTATCCGAAGCGGTGCACGTCGACTTACTTGCTCGAAACTAATATATTCCTCGACTCTTTTACTTTCACGGATCAACGAGAAGATCTTCAATATAGTCTTTCTAAACTTCTCGAATGTTCGTTCGGCTATGACGATGGAAACAATTTTGAGAAAATTTCTTCTTCCCCTGGAATATCATTCGGAGAATTACGAGAAATTCGCGTGGAAGGTACGTCGCGCGAGATATCAGAAGGAAAGAAAAAAAAAAAAAAAGAGAGAGAGAGAAGAACAATACAGATAATATTTAATAATAAAATTATCTTTAAATTGATAATATCTGGGTATTTGGACGCGAAGAGATATTACGGAAGCAAATTTATCCGGTTAGAAAAACGAATCCTGTCTTTCGTTAACAATCAAATAATAATTTCATATTCAGGAAGGAGGAAAATATAAATTCGACCGGAGATATATTCTGACGAGTAAGAGAGTACGTCAGTGCAAAAGGAGGAAAACTCGAAACGGCGTGAGAACGTTAATGTGACTGGAATTAATGGTTCTTATATCGCGGTATCAAGAGTACGTTGCTACCTAGAGAGATAGCGAAAAAGAGGGGGGGAGAGAGAGAGAGAGAGAGAGAGAAAGAAAGAGAACATTCACCTTAATTATTGCATCCGTTATAGGAGAGAATACGTTCGTATTTTCGAGGTTACTTCGGTCCCTTTTACGTTCCTCTATCTTCCCTTTTCTACTTCTTTCTTCTTTTCTTTTACCTACTCTCACCGAACTTCGAGACGAGCGGATGAAAACAGATTGCCTTTCGTCCGACTATATACTCCCACTTACCAAAGTGATATTAATGGACCGTAAATGGTAGTACCAAAGCTCTCTCTCACCTACCTTCTTAGAATTCTTACGAACATGGAACGTGAAAAGAGAATATATGTGGAGAATATGTGAGGGAAAATCTTCACAGATACATCGAGATACGCACGCACACATACATACATACATACATACATACATACATACATATATATATATATATAAATTCGTCCGATATGTCAGAAAACGTAAAACGACACGAAACTAGTCTCATAACGAAGAGGAAGTCGAGAATATTTCATCTATGCAGTCTACGCGGAGCCCTTCCTATAATCTCTCATTCTCTCCTTCGCCATCTCGTTCTTTCTTTTCCTGAGCGATCGTCCGTGAAGAACTTTTATCGTCGAAAGTAAGTCTTTCGATATCGAAGTCGATTTATTAAAGCGACTAGCAGTAGCAGCAGCAGCAGCAGCAGCAGCAGTACGTTGTTCCTTTCGTGAAACACGTCGCCCATTGTAATCTGTTCGTTACACCGGATTACTATCGATAAAGGGGAAGCGAAAAAGAAGCGCGTTATATTGTCCCGGTTTACGTGATTTAAGAATCGAGACGGCGATGGTTCCGCGAATAGTCCCACGTATTTCGCCTATAGCTATTTTGCGGTTTTCCTTTCAAACATGACTCACCGATTATGTTCTTCCTACGCGAAAGGAATCGCGAAGAAGTACTACCACTTTTGTTAGTTTTAAATCTCTCGACGTCCAACAACGCGAATCGATGTCACCTTTTTTATACCGCTTCTCGAACAAATCCAACGACTTTTTTTATACCTGACGGGAGCTCGATTTTGTGTCGATTCTTTCTTTCCCTTTCCTTTTCTTTTCTTTTCTTTTTTTTTCTTCTACTCTTCATCGTTACACGTACACTCGACTTTGTTTGTTTGTTCGTTTGTTCTTTTTTTTTATTTTGCTTTTTATTAAAAATAATGCGAAACGCGGACGGTGTAACACGGAACGGTGGACGATTTTGTCGAAACGTATTATCGACATTTTGTCTGCAAAAATAATAAAATCTCAAGGATAAAAATAAAAAAAAAAAAAAAAAAGGAAAGGAGTAAAGGAGAAGAGAAAAAACGAAGGAAAAACAAAAAGAGAGAGAGAGAGAGAGAGAGAGAGAGAGAGAGCAAGAGAAAACCCGAAAACACAATAGAGATCAAACCCTTTCAATGCAGTCACACCGAGTCGAACACGTAGCTATCGCATTGTTAGGACGGTTACCACGACACAAAAGTCGTCATCGATCCATGCGTTGAAGTTGAACGTGGTGGCACCCTCACTAATACATACATATATACGTACCAGTGCGAAACAGAGAGAGAGAGAGAGAGAGAGAGAGAGAGAGAGAGAGAGAGAGAGAGAGAGAGAGAGAGACGCTGGACAGAGATAGATAGGAAGGACATACGAGAACGATCAACGACGTGGCATAAAAGTGGGACAATATTGGCAAATGAGACGGTACATTTACGAGGCATCACGGGGGTGACTATGCAAAGGGAGAGGGGGAGGGGAGGAGGTAGGTGGATAGAGAGGGCGGAGGAGAAGGAGCGAGTTGCAGACTATCGTAATTGCGAGCATTGTTTGATGCGTGAGTCCGACTCAAATCACGCGGACTCGAGACCCCTCTATAGTTTTTCCGACATTTTTTTTTGTCCCTCATCCCCTTCAATACTTCATTCTTCGTCAATTCCTTTTCCGTTCCTTCTCGGTTCACTTTGTTTTTCTCTCTCCCCCCTCCCCCCTCCCTCCCCCCTCTCTCTCTCTCTCTTACTCTTTCTTTCTCTTTCTCTTTCTTTACGAGGGTGTTATTGCGCGTGAAACGAAGTCCCGATGATTTACTTCTCCTCCTCCTCGTCGAATTATTACGAAACGTCCGAAGGCAGTCTCGCCTTTCACGATACTTTCTTCTGTACTCTACTGTCCTCGATGAATCATCGCGAAGGTAATGGACCGTGAATGATTATTGGCGAGAGGTGACTGGCCCGTCCGTCGATAGCCCCCCCGCCCCCCGTGTCTCGTGTTTTCGAAGAGAAAAGAATGTAAAAAAAAAAAAAGAAAAGAAAAGAAAAGAAAAGAAAAGAAAAAGAAAATGAAAAATGATGACAGGGCGGTGGTGTATGGTCTTGTACGAGTCGAATTACGAAGTCGAGATTGGAACCAATGGAGTGTTTACGCGTTATTCTTCTTAATAATGATTAATACGAGAATTTTTTCTTTTTTTTTTTCTTTTTTTCCCTTCTCTCATAGATGTTATAATTTTGTTATTGAAATAAAAAAAGAATATAGGTTGATACGAAACGGCAAAGAATAGTCTCCGACTGTTCTCACTGAAAAATCCGTCTTACTCAACTCGAGAGGATTAGATCGCGGTAGAAGAAAAATTCTCATCCAAGGAACCGCAAAGAAGTGCTCATCGAAGAGGTAACGTTAAGGGCGCGAGGTCGTAAGGTGGCCGAATGACCTGGGTACCGAGAAAAGCTCCAATCTCGTCCTTATCTCGAATCGAGACGACACCACCCACCTTAGAGGCGACCCTTACCAACGAAAAGCTACTCAAACTACGACGTTCTTCATTGCCCCGCGCTCCCCGAAAGAAAAGCTAAGAGACAAAATCGAGAAGGAGTAAAGGAGAGAAAGAGATAAACCTATCGCGGAAGGAGAAGTACGAGGCCGACAGGCAAAAGCGCGACAGTCTTGAGACTTCGCGAGATGGCAGATGGGTGGATGGGTGGATGGGGTGGAGAAGAGAGGGAGGAGGATGCCGAGGAGACATCCGGAGGGCTCGTAAAGCAAACGAGCGACGGCCTTATCGCTCGGTCCATCTGTATTCACGACATTTCGGTCTTATCTTTGGAGCATTATCTCCCTCTCTCTCTCTCTCTCTCTCTCTCTCTCTCTCTTCTCGTCGTAGTACAAGGAGTAAAAGAAAGAGAGAGAGGGACAGATACGTCGTGTACGTATACGCAAAAAGGAAGATAGAAGCCATATTGTTATCCCTGTCTATCTTTCTCTCTCGTATAGAGGTTACAGTCAACTCTAACTCCTTATCCCTCTTCTTTCCTCTTCCTATCCATCCTCTCCGTCATCCGACTTTCTCGAAAGATCACTCTGACTCGAGGTGGTCGCTCATACCTCCACTCCATCACATCAGCATCTCTGTTTTCCACTCTATCGCCCTGTCACATCTATCCCCACTCTACCATACACTAGTAACCCCTTCTCCTCTATATCCCCCTCCCCTCTCTCTCTCTCTCTCTCTCTCTCTCATCCTTCGCGAGTTTCTTAGCACTCGCCGCATCAATCCGGTCTATCATCCTATCTCCCTCTCTCTCTCTCTCTCTCTCCATTCCTTCCTTCGTATTTTTCTCTCTTCTTTATGTACTTCGTGTGCATCGCACACACACTCTCTGTCTCTCTCTCTCTTTTCCTCTTTTTTATTTTTTTTTTTTTTTCTTAGGGACACCTCCGGACTTGCCCGACGCGAGAGTAAGGAAAAAGAATGGAGAGAAACGAGCAAGAGACTCGAGATGGAAAGTCTCCGCCGAAGCCAGAAGCTATCCACCGCTAATCCTACTTTTCTCTTGGAAAGTCATCCTGGATGTGGCCGTTGCCGAGAGAATCTGCTTCCTCCCTTATATCTCTATTTCCACCCCCCCCCTCTCTCTCTCTCTCTTTTTCTTTCTTTTTCATTCACGACAGACGGCTTTCCTCGCAAATGCCGTCGGATTAATCTCGAGGTTTAACGAATGATCGAACGATCCCACGCTTATATTTCCACGGCTTTCTAACGCTCCCTCGACTAGACGGAAAAGTGTTTCTCTTGAAAATAGGAGAGGTGGGGGGCGGGGAGAGTGGGAGAGGAAAGAATGCGAGATCGTAAAAGTGGAGTAGGATGTGTAATATCCCAGCGTATTTCACCTTCCATCGCGATTATTCGATTATTCTCAAGATCTCGAATGATCTTCTGAATCGTATTATTAAAATGGAAAATAAATAAAAGAAGAAAAACCCCTTCGAAATTAGACTTTTATTGTATATCGATTATTTACGTTGTTTTACAAAAAGACAAAATAAATGAATGAATGAATGAATGAATGAATGAATGAATGAATGAATGAATGGATAAATAAACGAATGAACAGAAATCGATCTCTCGACAGAATCTTAAGACGAGAAAATAATTGAACGAGAGAGGGAGATAACTGTAACGATAAAAGGATAAGTGAGAATGTTACCGGGAAGGAACGGGGGTAAAAGTAATCGAACGAAACTAGAATAAAATAGTAGATAGTGTTTTATAACACAGAGAACGTGGTTCTACCAGCAAGAAGAAGGTATACAGGAACGATTTTTCGGAATGGTTCAGATAGAGAAAAGGAGAAGGAGAGAGAGAGAGAGATAGGAAGAAAGATAGAGAGATAGATAGATAGATAGATAGATAGAGAGAGGGGGGGAGAGGGAGAGGGAGAGAAAGAGAGATCTTGGATCCCAGCTGGTCTAAGAGCGTCTAAAACGAGCGTACCACTCGAGAAAAGTGTCCATCCAAGTAATCTCCCATGCCATTCTTCCAATCTTTTGTGGCGAAATTCTGTCGGCAAAGTAGTGGACGCTGCCTCCTCTCTCTCTCTCTCTCTCGCTCTCCCTCCTTCCCTCCCTCCCTCCCTCCCATCCGACCCACTTTCCGGTCAAGTACTTGCGACGAGATTACCCAAAATTACCTCGAATAAATTTTTCGCTTTTGCGATTGTACCTTCTATAAAATATACGTATGTATATATATATATGTGTATGTATGTATGTATGTATGTATGTATGTATGTATGCATGTATGTATATTCGATCTCATAGAATCCTCGCGACTTTAACGATTCGAATACAGATGGAGAACAGTGCTCGGCTTGGCCACAACCCAAGATTCTTTCTCCTTTATGTTTCGTAGAAAACGAACGGGTTAATTCGTACTAGTCGAAGTTGGATTAATCTCAATGGATGGAGACGACGAATCGATCTTTACGATTCATCGTCGTCGTCTATGCGATTTAATTAAAATTCAACGAAGTATCGTGATAGAGGAGAAGAAAAATAGGACGATTTAAAGCGTGACTTGGTTTACCAAAGGGGGAAAATAAAAAACAATAAGTAAATGACTTTATCGTTCGTTCGATATTACAGATAGGATACGTAGAGATACGTATATACGTACATACATATATACATATATACATCGAAAATGGATTTAGACCCAGTCATCCTCGTAGAAGGGAATCCGAGGAACAAGCTTCGAGAGAACAGCTTGGAATACCGATTTCTTTGTTCGCTCGAAGGAGGAAGAAGAGAAAGGTAAGAGATAGGCGGAAGAAAAATAAGAATAAAGCGAGGAGAGAAGAAGAAGAAGAAGAGGAGGAGGAGGAGGAGGAGGAGAAGGAGGAGGCGACGGCGAGTCCCGTCCATCGGGACCTCCCGTAAGTGGTATCCCAAGCCGGTCTGACCGGTACTCGCGACTGGTACTTTAACGTCTCGTACGAACTTGCTCGGACTAACTCGGAGAACTCTACGTTCTCCTGGTCTTCCTCCCTTTCAAAAACTCGCTCTCTCGTTTCACTCGAAAAGTTTTTAGAAATCTTTCCTTTTTGTCATATACATTTGACTCACATCGAATAAATCGCCGTTAAAATATCGATCTACTACGAAATAATAGAGGCGATAATATTTCTCGTATTCGTTGAAAAGAAAATCTGATAATTAACACGCACGTCGATCTAACGTAAGATAACGTACGTACTTTTTACACACTTGGCAATCGTAAAGAAAGGTTAGAGAGTCGTATAGAAAATAAAAAAAAATAAATAAATAAATAAATAAAAAGAAATAAAGAAATAAAAGAAGGGATCAATAAATTGTCACGATCGATCGATCGATTCGCCCGTCATTAGGTGGAATATCATAACCATTAATTTTACGGGCAATTCGATGAATCCGTAAAAAAGCGAACGACAAAAGTTGATTTCAGGTATCGGTAAGACTCAAAGAAAGCCGATTCGAGCAAACCCGTTTCGTCACTTTCACCGTCCCGATGACTCGTCGAAGAGATCACGAAAAAGAACGCGCGTGTGAAGATCTTCGTTTCTCTTTTTCTTTTTTTTTTTATTTCTCTCTCTCTCTCTCTTATTTTCTCTCATTCCTTTGCTATCTTCACGTCCAAAACTCGCTCTCACCTAATAATGTCATTCCAAGCTTAATCGTTGTCGATTTGGTAGCACGAATTAACTTCGGCCGGTCTCTCTCCTCTTTCACGAAACCGGTAATTATGACATAAAGTCGTTGGGAACGACCGGCTCCCTGATGAGACTGATGACTTAATTGCGTTGCCGAACGATAGTAAACCCTTCAAACGTTTTTCTCCGTTCATCTTACTCGCGTGAATTATGCATAACTCTAATGACTTCCCCAAAAATTTACGACGAGACACGATCGATGAATTTCAAAGTACCGCGATCTTTTATACTCTTCGAATTTATCGAATAAAACGAAACTCTTTGGCAATACATTTCCAAATTTAATTGAACGTTAAGTCGAAACATTTTCTAATCATGGCGATTCCTATACAAGTATCCGTATTTTGTATATACCTGGAAAGAGAAAATAGATAAAAAAAAAAGAAAAAAAAAAAAAATAGAGAGAGATAGAGAAAGAGGGAGAAAAAAAAATTCGACCTCATCCACTTTTATACATTAACCGTAAAAACGTGAACGATATATATCCAATGCCGTATCGACGTCCGAATAACTCGTTGGTGGTGTTAGTAATGGTGATGGTGGTGGTGGCGGTGGCGTCGATCGAAGACTTTCCTCGAAATTAGACCGTGCTACCAGGGTACAAGCTCTATTCATGTTCCGAAAAAGAAGAGAGAGAGAGAGAGAAAAGAAAAGAAAGAAAAGAGTTTCCTGAATGCGTGACCGGAATTTTTGGCCCGCTAAAAATCACGATTCATTTGCGTACTTTAATAAAGGGAAACGTGTCTATGAAAAATCACGAAGAGAGGATGCGAGAGAGAGAGAGAGAGAGAGAATCAAAAGTAAAATTTTTCTCTTTCCTCAACTTTTTTTTTGTTTTATCTCTGTCTATACTATTGTTTCCTATTTTCCATTCTCTCTTCTCGCATGTCAAAGCAATTCGTTAAAATTGAAATGGTTCTCGGTATCCAACGATAGCTGATCAAAATAAGATCATGGATCATTTATTCCGATTAAATGTTACCCAATCCTAGGTTTCTCTTTCTTCGTTCCTTATTATCGTAGGAAATCAATGAAGGAATATAGGGTAAATGCTGTGTTGGATGGAAAAAGATTGATTAGGGATAAGGAACGTGGATAAGAACTACAGGAAGGGAACGTTAAAATGTAATAAGGAGGGTAAATATATATATATATATATATATATATATATATATATACACATACATGTACATATACCTAAAAGATTTATTATTTAAACTAAGCTTTCTCGGAAGAAATTAAGTTTTTAGATCGTGAGGAGAAAAGAGACGTAGAAAAGATTTCTCGTAATGTGGATAGTTCAAGAAGCTAGTTGTCCGTGACTCATCAATGATATTTCGTCGTAAGTTTGCGTCTCGATAACCACACTTCCTGGAGGCGTGTAAGTTCAGGAACCCTGGATAGCGAGATAGAGAGAGAGAGAGAGAGAGAGAGAGAGAGAGAGAGAGAGAGAGAGAGAGAGAGAGAGAGAGAGAGAGAGAGGGAATAGCCTGTGCCCTGTCATTTCGCAAGAGGCTAGACGAACAGAAGGAGGAGGTAGAGGAAAACGTTCTCCTCCGTCCTTGCAATTCGACGCCCTTCGATCGATAAAGCGAAGGAAACGGATAGCGATGGTTCGACTATGGTTACGCGTTGGTACGTGCACGGCCACCAGGATTCATTGCCCTCGGCAATAGCTCGGCCTTGTCGAGGCCTAAAATCGATAGTTTCACGTGACTCCTTCCAATAGTTAAATATACAAATCAAAGAAATCGAGATTGATCGATCGATAAACATTGATCGACGTTATTAATTGCAACGATATATTTGACGGTTACACGCTTTAGAACATTGAATATATATTTCGTTTCTATTTTTTTTTCTATCTCTCTTGAACTCAAGTACGTTACTCGAGATATCGAACGAATGAAAATTGAAATTAATCGATATATATATATATATATATATATATATATATATATATATATATATATATATATAATGGCTAGAGAGAAAGTTACCAAGGTTTGAACCTCGAAAACTAAGAAAACCCATCTACGAGGATCTTAAGTCCCTTTGTCCTGAACTTTGAAACTACCTTCGGTGTCCATGAAAAACAACTCGAAACTAAAACTTACCGTCACACTCTAATCTCGAGTAAGAATAAGACAAACGTCTTCGTACCGTTAAAAGAAAAGTTATTATTTTTTTTTTTTTTCCACTTAAACTAAACAACGAGAGCAATGTACTTCCCCTCCCACCCCCCTCCATCTCGGATTGTCCGAGAGAACGCGACGGCGGCGACTCGCTCGAAAAATCTTTGACCTTTTCATAAAAAACAACGAGCTTACTAAAGTACTCTTGAAAAATACGTCCATTTGGACGATCGGATAAGATGGACGATTAAATATCTAAGGGTGATAAGGATAATCGGAAGAGGAGGAAAAAGGATAAAGAAATATTTAGAATGAAGACTGAAGAGTGAAGGAGGAAAGTGAAGAGATCGGGGGAGAAAATAGAAAATAAAAGGGAAAGACGAAGAATGGCAAAAGTGGAGAAAAGAATAAAGAATAGGAAGAGGAAGAAGAAGAAAGAAGCAAAAGAGAAAGAAAGAAAAGAAAAGGAAAGTAATTTCAGGCTGTAAGAAACGTAATTACGAGTCGACGGTAAGAAAACGTACAGATTGCAATTGATGCAACAGCAGCGTCCCATCTTTTCTCTCTCCTCTCTTTGTCTCTTTGTCTCTCTCTCTCTCTCTCTCTCTCGCTCGCATTTTCACGCATACAGTTTTACATTTGCAATTTTAGGCTAGTAGATCTTTTATACGAAGCGCCACCAACATCTTCGAAGTCCTCGCCTATTCCTTCACGTAACCACCAACCACTACTGCTTCTCCTCCTCCTCCTCCTCCTCCTCCTCCTCCATCCCTCCCCACTCGTCCCTCCTCCTTTTCCTCGTCTGCGTAACACGAGGGAGGATTTAATTAAGGCGTTAATTGGAAAATGGCGAGGCTTAATCGGGGCCCATTTCCTCCCCGTGAAAAGCTGCGACGATAACGACCAACTTTCCACGGTCGACCCCTGACCCCTCCGGGCGTTTCCTCTTCTCCTCCTCGTTCTACTCCAAGTTGAGTTTCGACCCCATCTTACTCGGCGTGAAACGTCCCGAGAGATTCTACGATTGCGAGTTTCCAAGAACGAGAAGATTTTTCTATTTTCCATCATTCTTTCTTTCTTTCTCTCTCTCTCTCTCTCTCTTTTTTTTTTTTTTTTGATAAGATCTATTGAAATTTCCGTTCCAGACGAAGTTATGGTAATTTATCTAATTTGCCTTGCTGAAATCAATCAGATGATCTTGTCGCTCTCTCCGTATCGATTTCTTTTCGAATTATTTAATTATCTTAATAAAATACAGAAAAAGAAGATATATATATATATGTCTATATATACGCATACCGAATATCTACAGAGAATAAATCGTGAAACTCGATCGACTTTACTTATAAATTCAATAAAGTCGAGATAAAGAAAGGAAAAAAAAAGAAGAAATAGAATGTACATGAAAATTAGTAAGTAAATTCTGTTAGATTGAAATCTTTAATCCATTCGATATTATATATATATATATATATATATATATATATATATATATCCATCGATCGAATTCTTTTATCGCGAAAATAATAAAAAAAAAAATTCTTCTCTCCATCTTTCCCTACCTATATCTATCTTTACCTAGACAAGGGAATGACCCTTTTTTTACGTCGTTTCCTATATAAAAGGGTGCGTTATCGATGTACAGGGATAATGTTAGTCGCGAGAGGAGCTTTACGCGCGCTCGCTAAGCTCTATTACTCTCGACGATGGCAGTAGCCTTTGAAACGAGAGAAGCGTATGAAAATGTCCGTATCCTTTGTCGGTGATCCAGCATGGATATACCTACATGTGTATACACCAACGGAAAGAGAAAGAGGAATCTGGACTCAGCTGTAGAGGATGTATTAAATGCGGATTGGTTTGATGAGAAAAAGTTTGAATTTCGCGGGGAAAAGCTCTAGCAGAGTTTGAGATTTATCGGCAACGCGTTTCTGAGTACTTCAAGAAGGTTGGTCACTGTCCTTTTTTCTCGGACAAAAAAAAAAACCTATTCGTATACCAAATTATTTCCACGATAACGATTGCGCTGATAAATAAAAAAAAAATAAAAAAATTAAAAATAAAAAATAAAAATAAATCCCATACCTTTTCCTCGTTAAATCGTTAATAAGAATACAAAGTTAATATAATGGTCGAGCATACAAGGAACGATATATAATATAATACGGTATTTACAATTCGTTTCTTGCATTTGATAAAAGATTTTCCATTTGCCAGATCCTTGCCGGTTTAATCTTAAAATAAACGAACCATATGTTAGGAATAAATTTCTCGACACGTTTTCGACAAAATTCCAAGAGAGAGAGAGAGAGAGAGAGAGAGAGAGAGAGCCGCGTTGTTCAATGCGATTACAGAAATAGAGATGTTATACGTAAAGAAAAATACTTAAACGTATGTACGTACGCGTCCACGCCGATGATGTCGACGAAAGTTTATGAAAGGATGAGAAGAGAGAGAACGTTGGCAGATATTTGCCAAGCGAATTGCCGACAGTAATCATCGGTTATACGGTTTAGCAGATTTGCTTTTGTTCCGCGAA
Source organism: Dolichovespula sylvestris (assembly GCA_918808275.2). NCBI lineage: Eukaryota > Metazoa > Arthropoda > Insecta > Hymenoptera > Vespidae > Dolichovespula > Dolichovespula sylvestris. Next base: position 9,037,630 of record OU964967.1, read on the forward strand.
AGTTAATTGATCTGTAACCGTGACGAGTTTTCCGAATTAACAATCCATAATTCGTTCCATAACGATGTCTATCGCGTCGACTGCGACGCGTTATTGAAAATTGGACGGGAAACGATTTTCGCCGCGGAATAAACTCCTATACAAAGAGATTCGATTACCATCGGAGTTATCTCGTACAAGCTTTATCAATGTAAATTTTGCTTTCCTTTTTTTTTTATTTTGACTTTTATTTTTATTTTCATTTTCTAACTAAACGAACGAACGAACGAACGAAAAATCCTGGGAAAAGATATTTTTGTTATCGATAAACTCGGAAAAAATTTTTCTCGAATTGACGAATTCGTTAACAAATTTCGACGTTATCTCTCATCTTACCGATCGATCATTCTTCTTCCTCTTTTTTTTTCTTCCTCCTCCTCCTCCTCCTCCTCCTTTACTTCTTCTACTTCTTTCTGATTCATCGACCGAAAAGACTTTTAACAGTTTCTTTACGTCTCAGAGACTCTATGTTCCCTGACTATCCGACTATATCTTGTTCAAAGTCCCTTTTCGAGCTTATCTACGATTGATACGAGATTTTTCCGAAAAAAAAAGAAAACGATCTCTACGTAACACGAAATTGAGGGATGTAAGAGAGAGAGAGAGAGAGAGAGAGAGAAAGAGAGCAAGTGAGAGGACGAAGGAGAGGGGTATGACGGACATCATGGCTGCCGATAGTGTCCAACGGTGATTGATACACGCGTGTTGAACACGTGGCGTGATTGATGCTACCAATCGACGTCAATATGCTGTCGAGTTATCTTTCTCCCGACATCGTGCAACGTACATCCAACTACTTAGTTTAGTTACGACGCCGTTCTAAGCTTCGCGGAAGGAAATCGATCGATCTTTCCGAAAGAATTCGAGTTCTCATTTAAAGAGAAAATAAACTTACGACTCCGTACTCGATAACATTAATCATTCTCCTATGATAATCTTAATTCGTTGATCGCTCCGAGAGAAGAGTAAGAACAAGAAAAAGAATTTTATTAAAATCGAATCGTTTGTTTCTTCTTCTTTTTTTCTTTCTTTTTTTTTTTTTTTTTTTTCTTTTCTAATTGGCCCATTGAGTCTTACGACGAAACGTTATCGGATCGAAGCCCCACTCGCCTCTCCCCCGTATATGCCCAACATATAAAGCCAAACGTTGGTACGAGTAATAAAATTTAATTATCGACAACGACTATGACCTTCGGCAATTAAGACATTTTAATTTTCCGAGCATTGGAAGATATATATTTCATTAAAACCAACGATGTAGGACAATGCGGAAAATATGAATAAATTTCAAGATACATAGATAAAGAAACTCGATGTCGAGTAACGACATTTCTAAATTCGTGATGAACCGAATTGCCAATTATAATTCTCATTAATTAATACAATCCTAAAGTGGGAGTAACCGCGTATTAACGAGAAACAGCATCCCTCTCTTTCTCCTTTATACCTATATACGTACGCATATACACATTATCTTTCTCTCTCTCTCTCTTTCTCTTTCTCTTTCTCTTTCCATTCCTGCGGGATCTCTCAGAGAGACTCGGAGCTTCCAGACTTGGCCGTTTACGCGGTCGACTGCGTAATAATTCGGGGCTCGAGCCTATATCCGGATTACAAGCACAGGTCGACTGCTATTTTCACCGATAAAGCTCCTTTCCTTTGTAATTGCTTCGCCGTCGTCGAAACAGCTGCGCTCGATTTCGTATCAACGAAAGCCGTAAATTTACACTTAAACTCGAATAAGCCTTAACTAACTAACTGCCAGAGCCTTCCGGGAATTCCTACTAATTACAACGTTGGAGTTTAAGGATCCAGGTTAATGTTTACGATATTTGTAACGTCGTTAATAAAGAACGATTTATCGTATCGTCTGTTCCTCTTCCTTTTTCTTTTCTTTTCTAACGACTCGAACGTCGTCGTTCCCAGCTGCCAATTAAACGGAAGAAATTTATCTCATAATTACCTTAATCCAAATAAAGGTTTTCGAGTAAACGCAATTAATCGTTAATCGTTCGAACGATCAAAGGGTAACACAAAAGAGACAGAGAGAAACGATGGAAAGAGGGGCGAAGGGAGGAGGAGGAGGAGGAGGAGGAGGAGGAGGAGGAGGAGGAAGCTAAGGATAAAAGTAAAAAAGGAAGCCAATGAAAATAAGGATTCCTCGGGGTTTGCTCCGTCGGTTTGCTTCGTTCTTGGTCCACTTCAACGAAATTCTCTTAATAACTTCGATGATTACGCTCAACGGCTTCGACAGGGAGAGGAGGAAACGTTAATATCCTTTCTCTCTTTGGCCCGGCCCGGCTCGTCTCGAGATGTCTGCGAGGGTAAAGAGGAAAGTAAGGAAGAATAGAGGGAAAGACAAGGAGGACGACGAAGACGACGAAGATGACGATGAACGAGCGAGTCTTTGCGTATCCTTTTTATGAACGATTGACCATTCGCGCTCTTCGAATTCCTCAAGGGAGGGTTACCATGGAAAGTTCGAATAGGATCTTTGAAGTTTTTCCCCGAGTAATGTTCGTCGCGAACTAATTTCGAAGAATTTTCGTATGGACGATCAATCAATTCGAACCCTTCGAAATATCTCTTCCATTTAATACCAGTTTGTAAGCTTTCTTGGAGGTTACAATAGATAATAATCGAATTGGATCCTATGGAAAAACAAAAGGGAAAGAAGAAATTAAAAAAAAAAAAAAAAAAATAAAGGAATGAACAAAATTATTACTCTCTTCCCCCCCCCCCCCCTCTCTCTCTCCGAGGATTAATAAAATAAAGTGAAGTTGAGACTTCACGCGACAGAAACACTGCAGCGAAGTAAGATATAGAAATAAAAGAGAAAAGACGCAGGTGTCTCGCGAATAAGAAAGAATGGAAATAAATAAATAGAGAGAGAGAGAGAGAGAGAGAGAGAGAGAGAGAGAGAGAGAGAGAGAGAGAGAGAGAGAGAGAGAGAAATAGAGAGAAAAGAGGCAGAAGAGAATATCGTCTCTTGAAACGGTAAAAAGGTAAGCGCTTGACGTCTTTGTTTGCCTATTCACTCGAACGGCGCGCGGGCAACGAGCGAGAGCAAGCCTCGTACAAAATGGAACACACTATCAATTCGGGTATCAAACGTGACGCGATCGGCGATGGCAGTGCAAATATTTAATTACACGAAACGCGGAACCAGATCATCGTCGTCGTCGTCGTCGTCGTCATCGTCACCGCCGCCGCTGCTGCAGCAGCCGTCATCGTCATCGTCATCGTCATCGTCATCGTCATCGTCATCATCATCATCATCGCTCGAAACTTCGTCGGCTGAGGGACGAATCACAGTTTGCAATTGCAGTTTTCAGTTGCAATTGCAGTTTCCAATTGCAGCTGCAGCTGCAGCAACGAACAGAACCGATGGATGCCTCCATCGGTTGTGCCGCGAGTCGATCGCAAATAGCAGTCGTATTCATTTCAGAGAGTGCGCGCATGCGCAACGTGTACTCTAGACCAATCACCGTCTCTCCTCTCTCCTCTCTCTTTCTCTCATACATATACGCACACCCAAACACACACGCATATTCATTTGCTCTTTCTCTTTCTCTCTCTCTCTCTCTCTCTCTTGCTTTCGATATCGTCGAATAATCGCATTTCGGATATGCATCCGTCGTTGCTGATACGTTTGATTGTGCTCACTCCGCCGTGGTAACGATAATCGGTAGAATGTGTAATTCTACTCGAGAGAGACAGAGAGAGAGAGAGAGAGAGAGAGAGAGAGAGAGAGAGAGAGAGAGAGAGAGAGAAAGGTTGTCCTCTCTTCCGTGCGATCGAACGTGCGAATATCGACGAACAGACACCACCCTCGATTTCCGTGTACCCTTCGTTAAAATCACTAGTAGAATTTTTCTTTTGTTATCGACCGTCGAAGCTTGTACCTCGTGCTGTCGCCCAAATATTAGTTTTCTCGCCGAAAGATACGAAAGGTTGGGGAAAAAATTATTTCGTAAAAACGTGTTACGATTCTAAAAATAAAAAAAAAAAAAAAAAAAACAAAAGTTATCATAAAACGGTACACGAATACGATCGCAGTTTATTCCGTTGTTCCCGATTTTTTCAAGGAGAAAAAAAAATAAAATAAAATATAGAAGACGTAAAGAAAAAAAAAAAAATAATAATAATAATAATAATAATAATCGACGATTTTTAACACGCAAGTCGGACAAACAGGGACGAAGAATAATCTCGAGATAGTTGGTACAACAAACGTGGGCTTGTCTCGTAACGAGCCGATAATTCGAGGCGGCACATTTCCTATAGCCGACGGAACGACGATTATGTCGCATTGTCCTCGGATTTTATTGTCGATCCGCTGGGAGAACGATAACTAATAGGTTGTTGCCTGTGCGCGACCGGATGGAATTGAAATGAATGATTTAATAATGCCACCCGATATGTAATTATTTATATGAATGCACTTTGATGGAGTGCTTGTCAGACTACGATAGACGAAGAGAGAGAGAGAGAGAGAAAGAGAGATAGAAAGAGATAGATAGATAGATAGATAGAGAGAGGGAGAGAGATGGGGAGAGGTAGGAGGGGGAGGGGGGAGATGAAGGGAAGAGGATAGGAACTGAATAATTCGGGATTGAAATGTGGCCAAGCCGCACGGACGCATAAATTGTCGTGAAATCAACAATATATTCATTGAGCACAGTGCAGATAGAGAGAGAGAGAGAGAGAGAGAGAGAGAGAGAGAGAGAGAGAGAGAGAGAGAGGGAGGGCGGAGGGGCGGGGAGAAGAGATCTAGCAGCACACGCTAGTATTTACGCGATAATATCAATAAATGTAAATGCGTGTGACGATCAATGAGCACGTATCGCGAACCAAGGACTGTGAGAAATAAAAAGTGAGAAAGGACGGATAAAAAAGGGGTTGGGGGAAGACGGCACGGGGAGGAGGGAAAGGAAAAGAAAGGATGGATAAAAACGAACGCTCGACAAAATTTGCAACGAAATAAAAAAGAGAAAAAGATCAAAAGAAAAGAAAAAAGAAAAAGAAAATCAAAAGGAAACGATCGCGCGTATATTAAGAAAATTTCCAGACGAAATAGGATCGGAGTGGATATAATTATAATGACTCGGCATCTTCTTGCGGTCTATAGGAAACTCGCTCGATCTCTTACGAAACGGCGAACACTCGACGCAGCAGCTCGTCGGAGAGGCAAGAGCACTGGTGGGTTCCCTTAATTAATGGAATTAATGACCAGAGAGCGACGTGTCCTGGCGCATATGGTGGATGCTCGACGTAGACTAATCTACTGTCGGCGCGGTTCTCTCTCTCTCTCTCTATCTCTCTCTCTATCTCTCTCACACACACACACTCTCTGATGATCTAGTGCGATGCAATCGTTAAGACGTACGCGCGTTAAGATGGACGACGGTAACGTTAAGACAACGACGTCGATTCAAACAGGAATATATATTTCTTTCATCAATATTAACTCAACCATATTTACCTTATATCATAAATTTTATTCGAAATAATAATAAGCAACAATTTTGTCATTAACATAATTGTATCGAAAAAAGAGAAGAAAAAAAAAGAAGAAGAAGAAGAAGAAGAAAGCGTATAACTAACACCAATCAAAATTATCCTAACGATAAATTTTTTCGTTCGAATGCGAAAGCCACTCGTGAAGATGCATTACGTGAGACTCGATTATCTTCCGCAACGCCATTAATTATACCGTATGAACAAGCACGGCCGAGCGCGAGGGATCATTATTCCGCAAACACGAGAGAGATAGAGGGAGATAGAAAGAGAGAGAGAGAGAGAGAGAGAGAGAGAGAGAGAGAGAGAGAGAGAATATGAGAGGGGAGAGAAACGGTCTCGAATAAATCCGCTCAAGAATTCCATTGTAGCTTTTAATAAACGCCCCTTGGATGTTCGTAGAACCGACGGGACGAGAAAACGTAAAGAGGAGGAAGAGGAGGAGGAAGAGGAGGAGGAGGAGGAAGAAGAAGAAGTAGCAGAAGAAGAAGAAGAAGAAGAAGAAGAAGGAGGAAGAGGTTGAAAGGGAGATGAATCGGATCGACGAGAAGGAAATCTAATTCGGTGCGAAGAAATTCAATCTCGATAAACGGCGAATCGTAAAACGCGACAACGTTTCTTCCTCCTCCTCCTCTGTTCGTGTCTCTTTCTCTCATTCGGCATGACGAAACCTCGTAATAAATTCGACTCGCGTTTAGAACGATCTCCAATCCCCACCCACTCGTTAAATCTCGTAAAGGGACGTCGGAGAGGAGCCAAGTCACACTCTCTCTCTCTCTTTCTCTCTCTCTCTCTCTCTCTTTGTTTCTTTCTATCATTGACAACATCGAGCAACTTCTTGCGAACGAAATATGTAGGTACTTGTTGACAACGTCTACCTTCGATACCATCGACCAATCGACGAATGAACGGAATAGAAAACATGTATACGCGTGTGTGTGTGTGTGTGTGTGTGTGTGTTTGTGTATGTGTATTTCTATGTGTACGTGCAAAAAGAGAGAGAGAGAGAGAGAGAGAGAGAGAGAGAGAGAGAGAAAGAGTTCGTAGTTCCGCAGTAACCCGGATTTGCGAAAAGATTGCACGGTCCACCGGTCTGGAAAGAACAAACGGTGCTCGGTGAACCGTGTTTCATTCGCGAGTTTTCCGCTCTCCCTTCCACCTCCCCGCCCACACCGTTTGCCTCCCCCGTTCACCCCTTCCTTCATCATCCAACCATGCCACGCGAACATTCCTCGGATCTCTATATCGATTTCTATATAGTTTCTTTTACTTTTGGTATACTACTACTACTACTACTACTACTACTACTACTACTACTACTACTACTACTACTTTCGCTACAGCTGCATGCTATATATCCCGATTGCCCTTGTTCCTTTTATTTTTTTTTTTCTTCTTTTTATATTCCAAGACGAAAGAGAAAAATACATTGGGGGGAGGGGGAGAACAATCTTTCTCCCGAAAGATCGTATTCCCGGTCGATGCAAATTGGTTTAATTTATTATTCGAGCGAACGACATGGTGAAAAATAAAAATTATAAATTTGATATTATTATTATTATTATTATTTTCTTTTTTTGATGGGAGGAAGAAAAAAAAACAAACAAACAAAAGGAACAAAGTTTCCAGTATCGATGTAAAAAAGGGTCTCTCGCGTCCACGATTCCAGATGTGACTTCACACGGGCCGCTGAGATATTTCGTGAAACGCAACGAGCGTGCTCCCAACCTCTCACGTCACGAAACTCCGCTTTCACGTATATATAACGCACGTTACCCAGACGGTAAGTAAAGGTATTATTAGTTCGAGTAATTAACGGGGTCTCGTGTAAGTGCTTATCGGTGACGTCGGGCCAAGGTCTTTGGTAGAACGAAATTTAATTTCATATTTATAGATTACAGAGAAATAAATAAAAAGTATAGTATTATATATATATAAGGTATAGTATATATAATACATACATATATATATATATATAATACATTGAGATGCTTAAAAAGTTGGAGGAAATGGAAGTTTCTTTTTCCTTCGAAAAAAAGAAAAAAGAATCGTTAGAACTGGTGTATAACGTGTACCAAGAAAAGAAGAGGAACAGGTAGAAGAGAAATGACCGGTAGCACAGCGCGTAATCGAAGAAGGAAGAAACAGAAAGGGAAGTAAAGGAAAGGAAAGAGGAACATTCCCATGAGAGTCCTTCGTCAGGATTTTCCTCTTTCGTGGCCGAATCAAAGGAGTCCTACGGCCGATTTCCAGATCGCATTTCAAGGGGATTCGAACGGGCTAAGCGTAATCGATCTCCGTGAGAATCCGCATTCTGTAAACTATGAGATAGAGAAAGAGAGATTTACACACTTTCTCTCTCTCTCTCTCTCTCTCTCTCTCTCTCACATATTGTATATATATATATTTTTTTCCCCCTGATGATAACTGAAAGGATAAAATGATTTTTCATAGAAAAGTAAAAAGCTATTCGTGTAACACGATAATCGATACAAATTCGATGAATGGCTAATGCTGTCCGACGTGTCTCTCTTCCCACGATGAATAAAAAGGAAAAAGTAGGTGGCTTATTCCGCGGAGGGGGGAAATCATAAAAAAGAAAAAGAAAGACAAAAAAAAAAAGGGAAAAAAGAAAGAAAGAAAACCACTAAGAGAAGCTTCGACAGTGAACGAGTATCTTTTGTTCGTGAGATAAATAAAAATCCACATCTCCGGTTTGAACAGTATTAAACAACGAGGAAGGATAATGCAAGTCAAATACGTTCGAAAATTGTAGAAAAAAAGAGAGAGAGAGGGATACCGAAATGGAACGTCAGCACGCGTTGCATATGACAGGCGGAATATAAAATCGCTTTTTCACTAACGCACGAAAATATATATATATATGTGTGTGTGTGTGTATAAATTTTTACACGCACGATCGAATAAATATCGCTGGGGCACGAGCGCACGAAACCACCGCCTGCTCCGCGCTAGAGCTTTTTGAGGATTTTCCAAAATCCGACAGAAAACTGCAGGCATCCTCCTCCTCCTCTTCTCTCCCTCTCTCTCTCTCTCTCTCTCTCGCTCTCTTTCGCTTCCTCTTTATCTCACTCGCTCTTTTTATACTCCCACGCGACCATCCGTTCGTTCGAATTGTCCAAACGCTCGCGGACAATCTCGATAAATGCCGCTTCGACAGCCGGTCCTTCTCTCCACGAGCCATCCACGATTTTTATCCTCTCCTCTCTTTTTTTTTTCTCTCCCCTGTCGAAAGGTCGCAGTACCCCTCCCCTCCCCCCCCCCCTCTCTCCATTCCCTCAAAATCGTTCTCTTTTCTTTTTCGAGTAAACAACAAAAAAAGAGAGAGAGAGAGAGAGAGAGAGAGAGGGGGGAAGAAGAAAGAAAAAAACGAAGAAAAAGGAAGCAACGAGGAGGGTGAGTTAAACAAAAAGAAAAGAGAGAGAGAGAGAGAGAAGGAAAGAGACGAGAAAAAGCTAACAGAGATCAAACAATCGAACGTAGCGCGTTTCCAGTGCGTTTTCCGCGCTGCACGATTTGTTGAGAAACGAATTCCCTTTACCCTATCTATCCCTCGTCGTCTTTTTTCTAATTTTTGTTTTTCTGTTTTTCTTTGTGTCTTTTTTTTCCTTTTTCTTTTTTTTTTTTTTTCGAAAACACAGAGTATAGTTTTCCCTCACCTCGTTTCGACTGGGCCCGGCCGGACTCTGCAACGGTTTGTACCGGTTGTTCCCTCCTTGTTTCGTGGTAGAAAATCGAAACGTGCGAATGGAACGCCGAAAGAGTACGTGCCGTCGTTCGTTTGCACGAACCAGGAGCAATTTCTCTGCGAATTTTCTCCTCCTCCTCCTCCTCCTCCTCCTCCTCCTCCTCCTCCTCCTCCTCCTCCTCCTCCTCCTCCTCCTCCCCCGTCCACCCGTCCCCTTATATCTCGGTCTCTTTCAATCGTTCGCCTTTTCCCGCGGTTTATCATCCTCTACCTTCGAACGCGATAGAGCAAACTGAAAGTGTTATTAATATAACCGAATGAACGAGCCGTATGTATGTTTTTGTCTATTGACGCAGACACTGTTTGCCCGGTGTCAAGTCCGTACGGATTAACATTGAATTAATAAACCTAACAACGACTATATCATATTTGCGTTCACGAAAGAGGTACAATCTTTCCTTAAAAAAAAAAAAAAAAAAAATTATGAAAGGAAAACGAGGACTAAGCGGGTCGGCAGCGACGGATGGCGAGGGAAAAATAGGGAAGGGAGGAGAAAGAAATAAATAAAAAAAAATAAAAAAGAAAACAGACTGGTTCATCCTTTGTCCCGAACATGTGTTCGATGATCGATAGCGATCGGGAGGGGAGAAGAGGAAGAGGAAGTGGTAGAAGAAGAAGAAGAAGGAGAAGAAGGGAGACAAATCCCCGTTGGTGCATTATTACAAGGGAACATTATTTTTGGACCAGGCCAAAGATTCTTTGGTTAACTTCTTTTTCGTGGTCTGTTTTTGGAGCGGCCGCCGATTTCTTGGCTTCCTTCCAAAAATGTTTGCCCGTGCCACGCTCTAAAAACCAGTGCACGCGAGAGTGCCTCTCTCTCTCTCTCTCTTGCTCTCATTCTATCTCTACTACAACCTCCGCATCTTTCTCCTTTTTACCCCTTTGATGCTCTCGAACGACCGACTCCATTTTCTTCCCTTTGATAAGGTGAAAAGAAAGAAACAAGAAGGAAAAATCGGATCCGAGATTCGTTCGACCGCGTGAATGCATCTTTCTCTCTACACGGGGGTTCAGTAAAAGTAAAGTTCAGCGTAGAGTAATGTTCGTAAAAAGAAAAAAAAAAAGAAAAGAAAAATAAGAGATAAAAGAAGAGAAGAAAAAGAAAAAAAAAAAAACCCTGATGTTGATGTTTGAAAATAAATATGCCGAAAAGCTCGCACGCGCGTGCTGCTGGGAGGAAAATGAAATAAGGAAAAAGAAAAGAGAAACGAAAAGAAAGAAAGAATGAAAGGGAAAATAATAAAAGAAATGATAAAATTTATGGTTTTAAACGTGTACCTCCATTACGATACCTAACACCGAGACTCACTACGAATGGGCCAGTATCTACTTGTCAAACATATCTCGTTTCTCTAATGCAAGCCTGGACCTAAAAGAAAACGTACAAGCGAGCGTGTCAAATAGATAGAGAGAGAGAGAGAGAGAGAGAGAGAGAGAATGGGTGGTGGAGGGGAGATTGAAAGATAGAATCACAGGGACAGCGTTATAGTAAATCGTCGAAGTGTCGATAAAAACGAGAGAAGGGTGGCAACGAAAAAAGGTTGTCCTGATGTCGATGCTCCTGCAAAAGGAGCCACCTTCTTTTCCCTTCCCTTCGTCCCTTTCGTTCGAGATAAGGGACGCATCTATCAGGTCGTAGATGTCGAAGCCACTTTTCGAGCCGTTACTTTGGCGTCTTCATCGTCGCCCATTCAGTTGACTTCTTTCGAGAGGTACGACGCTCCACCACTATGCTCCCTTTCAAGTTCCATCGAACGACGAAAAAGAAGAGGCTACTATGCGGATTACGTTGAAAAAAAAAAAAAAAAAAAAAAGAAATGTTAGATAAAGAAAACGGTGCTGTCGACGGAGTATCGCAAAAATAGAAAAAAGAAAAAAAAATAATGAAAAGAGGAAATAAATAAACGGTAGGGAAAGAAAAGAAGTTGCCCCTACACGAAACGCACTTTGCAAGGATGATTAATAAAATGGGGCCTAGTGAATTACGAAATGAATTGAATCTACGTTACTTAAAAGGAATTGAATCGGGGGATAAAAAGAAAAAAAAAAAAAAAGAAAAAAGAGGAAGTTGGGAATGCACCTGGGAGTACGACGAAATTCATAAATCATAACTCCCTTCATCTTTTTTTCATTTTCATTTATAACTTTCGCCCGTCGCAAAAAGCAGTTCCTTCGTAAACTACGAGGTAAGAGAACTACGAAAGAAAAGAAAATAGATAGAAAAAAGGAAGAAAGAGAGGGATAGAGAGAGAGAGAGAGAGAGAGAGAGAGAGAGAGACGGCGAGCCGAGCGTTTTTAAATAAACGTTCTGGGTCCCGTTATTACGTCGTCGAGGTCTCCATCCAACTTTGTTCCCTGGCAATATACAATTATACAATAATTTGAAAGCAGAAGCTAGGGCTCGACTCCGGCGTATTTCATTCCTACTACTACCATTACCACCACCATCTCTACCACCCACTCCTAACCACCCTTCTATCCTACCAACCAACCAACCTTCCCCTCGTTCTTTTTTTAGTACGATGCTTGCTATCTTATAGTTGGAGTGCTACTTCTCTCTCAAGGAGTCTACTGCCAAGATAGCCAACCACTTTTTTCTTTCTTCCTTTCTAAGAAATATATATATATATATATATAAGATAGAGAGAGAGAGAGAGAGAGAGAGAGAGAGAGAGAGAGAGAGCAAGAGATAGTAAAGGAATGGTCAGAGAAATACGAGTAATCGTTATTACGATCAACGTCTTTCGCATTCTCGGTTTCTAAAACTTGCCCTGGCAAAGTTCTTCCATTCGAAATGAAAGGAGAAAGAGAAAGAGAAAGAGAAAGAGAAAGAGAAAGAAAAATAAACGAGTAAAGAAAATAAATCGATACTATTCACAGTAGACTACTACACTCGACCGGGCTGGACTACGAAATCCCCCCATTGAATCTGGCCTTTCTGTTTAGCTCCAAACCATACCTGTATTCATTATTGACTCTTTGTTTGTTTGAAGAACGAAAACGTTTTATAAAGTCGATCGATTTCCCATTATTTTTCTTCTTATTAGAAAATCTTGAAATTTCCCATCTCATAATCTTCCATTCCTTTCTTCTTCATAATGCTTTTCTCGAATTGCGCGATTATATCGGAAACGAATATTAATTGAAACGAAACGATACAAGACTATACTCCAGGGCCATTCGGTATAAATGATAATTAATTAACAGGAAACATTCGTTGACCTAAAAATAACGAAGATTCCGAGAAAACAATGTACTTTTTGATAATAAAGGTTTCCTATCGACGTAAGTAGAAAATAATAATTAAACAAAAAAAAAAAAAAAAACAAAAAAAGAAAAACAAATCGAGAAAGTAAAGGAAAGGACGAAAAAGAAAAGAAATAAAAAAAAAAAAAGAAAGAGAGGATCTGCGACTTGAGCGAAACGAAATTTCCATAATACCCTCTATCGGATTTTTCTCTCTGCTTTAAAATCCCGTATTTTCTAATTATCGAGTACAGCTAAAGTACTAGAACGTTAACATGGGATATCGTTCCTTTATCCGAATGAGATAGAAATCGATCGGATCTACAAACGTATCCAGAGCCGAAAAGCAAGCGAGGAACACTCAATAAAATCTCGAAACACGGATCGAGTTATCCTCCCCCCTCCCCACCTACCCAGAACGGTAGGTACATACCACCAACCTTCCTCTCTTCTACTGGTGGAAAGGGCGGATTAAGTATTTCCGATAAAGAGGCCAGACAGTAAAGCAAAATGAGAGAGAGAGAGAGAGAGAGAGAGAGATAAAATATTGAGGGTGAAATCGAAGGAGCTGAACATGGGTACCTGTGTGCCCCATGCGAATGGCGACTTTCTGTGCTTAGAAGGTAATAGGAAACAATGTATGGTAACCATGGACACGTTCCAAGCTCTTCTGATATTTTCGAGAGTAGATTAAGGCAGTTGGACGAGAGTAGTATCGATTGAAAGCTTGGCTTGGTCGTATATGCTTGTTCTTTCGAGAAGAGAAAGAGAGAGAGAGAGAGGGAGAGAGAGAGAGAGAGAGAGAGAAATATAGTATATAGGGTGTCCCATTCAAATGGAATTTACATGAAATATTATTAACAATCGAATCGATTTAAAGAAGATAACAGGACAGGTATTCCCTTGAAATCGTTAATTCGACGATAATAATTTAAAAAATTCGTCAATACTCGTCTTTATTATTATCTATCGCAATATTGAGATAAAAGTACTATCAAAAGAGGACACCCTGTATCGAAAAGAGAAAGGTTAGGGAAGGAAACTGTAAGAAGAAGAATACAGGGATCTGATAGAATATATACGCGTGTATATATCTGATAGAATATATATATGTGTGTGTGTATGTATGTACGTGTTCGTAAGGAAGAAAGGACTCGTAGGAGTAGTTGTGCGATCGTTAACCATCATGTAATCGTTAGCTTTGAAGCGGTAGCCAAAGGATAGTCCGAAGGAGGAGGAGGAGGAGGAGGAGAAGTAGGAGGAGGAGAAGGAGGAGGAAAAGGAGTAAGAAGACTTTTGGTTTGTTTCGAACTCGAAACCATGGTGAGGAGAAACTTCTCGATGGACAATGACGTTCATCGATGCTGTCTTTTGTAGAACCCCTACGTGTCCCCGGAGATTTGTAATGGTAGTTACGACAAGAAATAAAAGAGATAGAGACAGATATATAGATAGATATACAGATAGATAGATAGATATAGAGAGAGAGATAGAGAGAGAGAGGGAGAGAGAGAGAGAGAAAGGAAAAAAATATAATAGAAAAGATTAGATAAGATTAAATCGAAGGATCGAATACGATCCGAAGAGAAAAACTTAAGGAAGAAGATAAAACGAATGGAGAAAGAACTCTGCTTTTTCGTTTTTCCTCGCGGGCAAGGCCAAAGTTAATTACTTTGAAAAATAACTGTTTCCTTTGTCTGGCACGAGTAGAAGAGCACGGACCATTAATCTGCGCGTTAACGGTACACGCCAGCGATCCGTGTACCTTCTTGCTCGAAGCTGCTGCAGCAAACGGAGAAGAAGAAGGGAGGGGGTAGGGAGGGGGTGTGGAGAGAAGGGACGGAGGTGGTAGCTGAGAGAGGGATGCTTTTCGAGGGTCGCGTAGTACGGAGTTACGCGAGAAACTATGCTCTACGTGTGTACGTACACGAACGTTAATTGGTGGGGTGTAACCAAAAGAACAAGTCTACCCGATATTCTCCCGTTTTTTTTTTCTATTTTTTTTTTCTTTTTTTTTTTTTCTTTTTTTTTTTTTCTTTTTTTTTTTGTTACGATACAATAACTCGAACTTCGAATGGATGATTTAGAGAAGGAAAAGGAAGGGATATATATATGTATATATAAAGAGAGAGAGAAAAGATTATTGCTTTGCATTTTTCT
>OU964967.1:9054863-9077363 GCA_918808275.2 Dolichovespula sylvestris
ATAAAAAAGAGAAATCAAAATAACGATACAAAACGGTGTACGCATATACCTCGAAGATGACGAGTTGACAAAATGAAACGGAAGTAATCGAGTATGTATATCTCGACGAGGCAGACGTTCGATCGTTTCTTTTTTTCACTTCCCCTTTTTTGAGGAACCGGGGGATGGGAAGGGGAGGGTGGGTGGTAAGGAAAATCGTCGCCTTTTGTCGTCGATAAATAAGTACAGCCTTCGATAAATTAACCACCGTCGGGTGAATTGCCTTTCTCCGGGAGTCGATGTATTTCTCTGAGTGTAAGAACGAGAGAGGTCTTCGAGACGGACCCTTTCTCTCTCTCTCTCTCTCTCTCTCTCTCTCTCTCTCTCTCTCTCTCTCTCTCTATTCTTATTCTTCCTCTTCTCGCTTTCACACCCCCTTCGCGATCGCACGCAATATTTATTAGGTGCGCGTAATCGAGCGTTCTAGCTCGCCAAACCGCACACCGGCTTCTCTTCGTGGCTTCTCTCTTATATTGCGACGGAGCTGATTTGTGACAGCCACGTTTCTTTCCGGAAGCAAAGAAAGAGGGAGAGAAAGATCGTAAAGGGTAGTTCGTATCGAGTCGAACACCCCTTCCCCGAGCTCTCTTAAATCAGAAGAGAAACTTTTCGGATATTTCACGAGCTCTTGCTAATCATTCCAAACACCCTCTCTCTCTCTCTCTCTCTCTCTCTCTCTCTCTCTCTCTCTCTCTCTCTTTCTTCCCCTACCTCTTCAACCCTGTGATCCTCGGTTCACGAGATTGGAAGAACTTTCCGAAAGTTTCCAACGAAATGTAGGCGAACCCTCTCTCTCTCTCTCTCTCTCTCTCTCTCTCTCTTTTCTCAACGGATGCTTCTTTTATTTCCTTACGAAACGAGAGCCCGTTCCACGTGAAATATCACGAGCGTCCTTTTAAATCTCATTAATTGTACCTTCGGCTCGAGATATTGGAAATGTAAACAGTAAATCGTCGATTAATATCGTAAAGGTTCTTCTAAGTTGAAATCTCGATTATTTAAAAAAAAAAAAAAAAAAAAAAAGGAAAGGAAAGAAAAAAAATTAACGGATCGTAATTGCCAACATTTAAGTCAATCACATTTTTGGCATGCCTCTCGGTAGAAAGAGAAATGAATTTCTTACCGAATCATTCTCAACGCCTTCTTCTTCTTTCCCTTCGACTCGGATCTGTCCATCTTCTTTCTTTCTTTCTTCGCTCGTTCTCTCTCTCTCTCTCTCTCTCTCTCTCTCTCTCTCTCTCTTTTTCTTACTTTCTCTAGTCTACAAGAACCAAAGTCCTTCTTAATACTCCTTTGAAAAAGTGCCGTAGTGAAAAATGGGGGATCCTCGACGTGTGCCGGGGACCGCCGTTTTCGAAATATCGAACTGGTCGAACATAAATTTTCCTACTCGTAGACTTCATCCCCCCCCCCTTTCCATTTTGGTAGACTTTAATGCCGCCCCTCCCCGCCCCGCCACCGGTAGAAGTCTAAGGATGATGTCAAAGGTCAAGAAGGTCGACGAAGATGAGTAGAAACTAGAACGTGGCGAATATAACGTACTCGAACTTATTATAACCTTTTCTTCTTTCTTCGTCCCATGTTAAAAAGGGAAAGAGACAGGAGAGAGAGAGAGAGAGAGAGATTGAGAGAGAGAGAGAGGAAAAAATATATGACTCTCCCGCTCTTACCCCGTAATGGAAAAGAAAGAGGAATTCAAAAATGAGAGAGGAGAAAATAGAGTGGATAGGATTTACGTGTACTTAAGAGAGAAAGAAAAAAAAAGAAGAAGAAGATAAAAATGAAAGAGAGCAAGCAGAGTTTTAGTTAGCCACGCAGAAAAAGATCTTTTGCGTTGGAAAAGTTAAGGGCATGCACTAAGTTATCCGTGTATGTGCCTACGAGAGGAAGAGAGAGAGAGAGAGAGAGAGAGGGGTGGGGGATAAAATGAGAGAAAAAGGGAGAGATCGATGGGGCGTGGAATGAAAGGGTATCCTCGTTACGAAAAAATGCTCGCCCCCTTTCCTCCAGAAATTTCGACGGTCCCACTGGGCTCTCCTTCAGGCTACTAATTATGCGTACGTCGATACGCGCTGTTTACCCACCGTGAAATGTGAAAGAGTAGGGGTGGCAGAGAAAGAAAAAGAAAGAGCGAGAGAGAGAGAGAGAGAGAGAGAGAGAGAGAGAGAGAGAACACGCCGGGATTCGGTGTACTTTGAAGAACTCGAGCTTACCTGAAACAAGAGAAGGTTTACGTTAGTCGTCCACCTTTATTCGTTTATATTTGAACAATGTTAACGTCGCTACTAATTGAGTGGTTCATTTTCAAGGAAATGCAACACCGCGGGCAAAGATCATTGCATCGATTATCTCGTGAGAATTTTTATTTTTTCTTCTTTCTTTTTTTTTTTTTTTTACTATATTGAAAAAGTATTTTCTAATTCTGTAAGACCTGACGTCGCTACAATTATTTCATGGTAAAACAAGCCTACTCCATTACCTCTTATAGAATCATTTTGGATATATATATATATATATATATATATATATATATGTATACACATGCATGTATATATGTTTGTATGTATGTATGTATGTATGTATATGTAGTTTATAAAAGAAACAATCAATAAATTCCAAAGGGAAACATTATATTGTATATAATTTTTAGAAAAATTCTCAAGGTGACGATGAAGCGTCGACGTGAACGGCGAGACTAAGAGAACGACGATAAAAATCGTCGAAGGTTTGGGTTGCTCGGTTGAAGAGCACGGAAAAGCGATTTCCAGTCGCGACGATGTTCCCGGATAGTGAAATAAAAGAAAAGAAAAGAAAAGAAAAAAGAAGTGAATTAAACGAAGGACTCCGGGTGGTGCTCGTGCCGTTTCACGGATCCTGCTAATGTCGAACAACGGAGAAAAAAGACTAACTGGAGTGGAAGAGGAAAGGTTGAGAGAAAGAGAGAGAGAGAGAGAGAGAGATGTAAGAACAAAAGAAAAGAAAGAGAAAGAAAAGAAACAAAAAGAAAAGAAAAGAGATGGAAAGAATCTATCGATTTAAAGGCTCGAAACGTTCACCCTAATACGTCTCCTTATCTTCGTTCCTTCGATTTCGCTCGTTCGAGAGCTCAGGCAAGCTCTCCCTTTTCCGTCTTCGCAGGCAGATATGTAAGGGATTATTAGCTACCTTCTACTATTCCAATCCCCTACAATGGAATATGATTTAATGTCGCTTCGTATTCAATGGTTCGAGATCGAACGTTTTACGTATACTCGAGCGAATCGCAATTATCTTCGCGAGAGAGCGAAAGAGAGTGTGTGTGAAAAAGAGAGAGAGAGAGAGAGAGAGAGAGAGAAGGAATCGAAGATAGGTGAAGAGATCGAGAATTAAAAATGAAGAAAAACGATCCATTAGCTCTTTTCTTTATATATATATATATATATATATATATATATATATATATATATATATTAATTAAATTATAAATTATAAATATAATATATATATATAAATAAATATATATAAATATTTCACGTAAACGTTCGACCGTCACACGATCTTGATATTGCACATTATCAGAGATTATTGCTAATGAAGAATAATGTTTTATTATTCACGAATTTTTCTTTTTCTTTCTTTTTTTTTTTTTTTATTTCATCTTTCTCTTTCTTCCTCGCAGAATATAAAAATCATGAAGTAAAATTGATACCAACGCTCTCGATAGTATTGCATTATAATTATTACGACGTTAATATGAAGTATTCCTATTAATTAGCGTTACTTTATTACAGTTTCGATAATACAGGAAGAAATGTTATTCAAGATTTAATAGTACGCATAACAATCTTCGTGCATATACACGGATTTATACACTAAACTCGTACGTCGTGTATACACGATGAATACGAACCGTTATAATAAGCTAAAGTCGATGTATCTTATACACAACGTCTACGCTTTTGCTGCTCCCGTCGTCGTCATAGTCGTCGTCATCTGTCTCGAGTTTCCATAGTTGATAAGAACGTCTAACGGCATTATACTATCTACAGGTTTAATTATATCAACGTCGAAATAGAAATAGTTACGGAAAGGCCGTTAAGCCGTAGTTATTTCATCTTACCTGCAGGTGCACTTTCTTGAAAATTAGTTTGACGATTTTGCGCGACAACGACGGCGATATAGATACGTTATGTTCCTTTGTTTGCTCGTTTAAATACAATATGCATACATACATATATACATACATACATACATACGCGTACGTACGTACGTACATATACGAAGGTAAAAGGTGGAAAACTTTCAATGGGATTTAATAACGAACGACTCTTGATTAGTACCGAGTATATCCGAGAAATAATTATGACATTAATCAAATCAATTATAACATTTTAAACCCCAAAAAAATGAAAGAGAAAAGTGAACGGATTATTTTCTCATCTGTTTACTTCATTTTTTCTTTCTCTTTTTTTTTATGCATCTCTCTCTCTCTCTCTCTCTCTCTCTCTCTCTCTCTCTCACTCTCTGTCTCTCTCTCCCTCTGGGACATGTAAAATTCGAAAAATAAAATTAAAGTTAGAAAATGAGATCAATCAAAATCAGGAAGTATATGACCGAGCATTGAGATTTAATCTCCATATTATTTCTTTACTTTTCTTTTTATTTTTATTTTTATTTTCCACGAGAGATAATAATTTCCCGGCATGAGATTTCGGGTAACACGTACTTACGTGAAGTACATGTAGATGCACCAATACACAGCTTCTAGCTGCGCCTTTTCACAATGATTTTAACGATTCCGAATATAGCATCGTTTTCGAGTATCGCAGGTGTCGGTGGTTATCGAGACTCTTCCCGTTAAGAGCGATATAGCCGGAAAATTAATTACCGTTCGCGTCGAAATTCGTCGCATTTTTCGCCAACGATTTATCTCCATCTATCAATCTATCGATCGATCGATTCGATTCGATTCGATTCGATTCGATCCGATCGAACGTTCACAAAACAAAGTATTCATGTGTGTCTGCGTGTATGCATCGTAGCTAGAAACACAAAACGTATCCATCTCCAATAATTTCAATATCGATCGAGATCGAAAATTTCAATTATAATTTCAATCTGCTTTTTACAATAATTTTCTTGATTAACTTCCATCGAATAACATCTTTCCCGGCATATATATATATATATATATATATATATATATCTACCGTAATGAATAAATGTAAATGTCGAAAATGTAAAAATGTGCGCAAAAGTGGATATAAAAAAATGTATGTAGAAGTACATTGAGAAAAACAAAAGCGGAAAGAGAAGAAACGAAAAATAAAAACATATGATATATAATTATGGAAATATTCACGTACCGGATTCAGGTGTAACAAAGTCGCAACGTGAGTTAGAAGTTAATCTACGAATGTACTAAATTTAACTCGGAAGTTTGTATGTCGACATGCGTACTTTATTTCAAATGACGGAGGATTGTTTTGAATTTTGTTTTCTTTTTTATCTTTGCACGAAATCCCTAGGTCGAATGTCGAAATGTATTTGCAGCATTAAGCGTTTAGCATCGATTAAAGTTTTTCTTTCTTGGACAAAGTTTATTCGTCCCGGTCGCATTACCTTACATTCCGCATGTGTACATGTTCGTACACATACACTTTTGTCACGTTCATCTCTCTCATCTAATTCTGCTCAATCGTATTTCCAATGTCTATTATTACTTCCTTCGCATCGCACGACTCTTACTCTTTATCTTGTTCCTTCACACGTCTAACAATAGTAATAAAAAACACTTGACGGGGCAAAACGTAATATCATCATTATCCAAATCTCATTCTCTTAAATATTGAAAATATAAATTATATTAAATTACTCCAAACAACGAAAACTCTTTTAATTATTAAATGTGTATCAATTCAATCGAAATACATATATAAAAGAAGAAAAAAAATATATATATATATATTACCAATATGGATCGTCCAAAATGAATCTTGCTATCAATGTTTATCTTCGATCTAATCCTCCGAATGGCTCTTATGGATTATTACTTTATTATTATGAGAATACTACTAATTTAGCCTCTGGCTTCCAGAAGCATCTCGAACGTTGGACCGTCGTAGTAGCGAAGGGACGAAGGAGAACTAGTTAGCAGCGATGTTCCTCGTATAAACATAAACTCTAGTTAGACGGCAGAGTATAAGCTTTGGTTAAGCAACGAGTTAATCGTTTGTTTAGCCGTGCGCGTTCTATATTTAACGCTTTACCCTTGCGACGCGTCCTCCTTAGACAAACAACGCAGGGTAATCAAAACGCTCGCCGAGGCCTTTCCCCTCTCCCACCCTCCACGAAACTTTGCGCCCCTTTTTTCTCTCTCTCTCTCTCTCTCTCTCTCTCTCTCTTCGATCATACGATTCTCGTCCTTATTCAACGAGACAATCCAATATATTCGCGAACGAATAACTACATTCTTTATACTTTTCATTCGATCGTTTAATAACGATTCGAATGAAATTCAACGTTAGGAAAATGTTGAAAATTGATATATATATATATATTGTGAGAATAAATAAAAAAAAAAATTTTTATCCGATTCGTTTTTCCTCTTTTGCATTTCGAATTTATCGATAAACGAGAGAGTCGCTGAACGATTGGACCAATAAACGTACAACGAAGAGGGAGAGAGAGAGAGAGAGAGAGAGATAGAGAGAGAGAGAGAGGTGAAGAGATTATCGGGTGTTAATGCGATGCTACACTATTTCAGGCGAAGCTTTACGATAGAAAGGGATAGAGAGAGAAAGAGAGATATAACGGCAACGAGTACGAGGCCGAAGTGATTATCGACATTAGCGCGACAGCAAAAGGGAACGCGAGGGGGAGGCAGCGTACAGCCTGTAACTGTGGTGTCCCTAATTAGCCGGCTCGATCGAAAAAAGCGAGTTGTTAACGCGCTTGGACGAAAAAAAGGGACACACGTGTTTTTTTTTTCCTTTCCTTTTTTTTTTCTCTCTTCGTGTCTCGTCCATCGATTAAACGGATTTTTCAAAAATGTCACCAAATTTCGTATCTCCAATTATAATATCGTATTTTCCCTTTTAAAATCCTAAAGTAGTTCCCCCGACTTTAATTATTGTTTATTTCAATGATAAATATTCTCATACCCTTCCTCTTTGTCGCTCGTGCGAATCAAGACGAATATATATACACATAAAAAACAGGGAGATGTGATAACTTGCAAGCAGTAATCGGGTTTTGAAACTCAAACAATGGTTTGAACTAGAATATTGTTCTAATAACGGTTTCTATTTGATCGGGAATACGACCGACGGAGATTATAGTCTAAACTTTGGCGTCTAAAGTTCGATGTTTGCCATCTATTTCGAGTCCTAAATCGAATGGTTATATATAGTTCTCCTACGATCATACTTCCACCGCCACGTCCATCTTTTGTTTCGAGAAAGAAGAACTCACCTACTTTGAAATGAACAAAAGGTATCGAGACTAGGCCTTCATAATTTTCCAAGGGTTACGTCCATCGGGAAGAAACTTATCGGAGAAACGATCAAAGGATTTGAAGGATACGAGTGATGCTTCTTGACATTAACGCCAGTTAATTACCCTACCGGGCGCGACGTAAAATAATGTTGTTCTTTGATCAAGCTGGGTAAGCAAGCGCGAAACTGTATTTTCGAGAACAACTTAAAGAGAAAGAGAGAGAGAGAGAGAGAGAGAGAGAGAGAGTCTCTCAGTGCTACTCTTCCAGATCAAGACTCGAAGAGATTTCTGTTAAATCCAAGTTTGTCGATGTAGGTCGAATGTCACAGTCGTAGTTGCTTCTAAGCAGCTAGTAAGATTACGTGCGCGCGCGCGCGTGTGTGTGTGTGTGTGTGTGTCTATGTCTGTACAAGAAGAGAGAGAGAGAGAGAGAGAGAATCGCTTAGAATACACGTAACACTGGTAGATGGTCTGTGAGCCATCGTATGAACTAGATTCGAAAGCATAATACGTATGTAGGTCTACTATCGGTTCACTCCAAGCTATCGGTTTCCGTAGCACCCTGTGTATAAGATAGAGTGTGAGAGTCCATCCCCTCATAAATATCACGTTAAACATGGCTCGATTTACCGTCCAATAACGCCCGAATATCGGCGTCTGCTCGTAGTACCTTCTCTCGATAGAGTTTCCTCTGGCAAAGTCCGTCCTTTCCCCATTCCCTCCTCTCCCCCGTCCCGTCCCGTCCCATCCGTCCGTTCGATTTTTGTTATTTATCACCATGATAACGATCCGATGTTTAAAATCATCTTAAAACGATTAATTTCTTCTTTTTTTTTTTTTTTTCTTTTAATTGATCCTCAATAACGTTATTAAATCGTAAATGTACGCGCGTACATCGATGAATAGATCCTAGAAATATCTTCATATCGAGTCAATCACTGAGATCCATTTTAAATATCACGACGACAGTGTTTTTGAATAATGCGAGTTTGATAGTGTTCACGGTCGATCGTAGAGGGGGAGGACTCCTTTTCGGTATGGCTGACGTAAGAATTCCTTGAGATTTCTTCCTCTCTTCGGCGAGAAGAAAAAAATGTAATTTATCATAGTTAAGATAGAAAAGAGAGAGAGAGAGAGAGAGAGAGAGAAGAGTATAAAAAGAGCTTGGAATATTTCAAAACGTATATCAATCCGTTCCAGTGGCAAAGTTTATAAACCCGTTTTATTAATAATCGATTATTCTCTCTTTATGCGATAGGGCCCTTTTCCTTTTTCAAACTCGTCAGGAAGTCGTTTGTAGTGCCTCCTTTCCAAGATAGTTTTTTTTCTTCTTCTTCTTCTTCTTCTTCTTCTTTTTTTGTTGTTTCCATTTCTGTTTCTATCAACTGCTTAGTCGAACACGTGCTACGAGACTTGGACAAAAGTTTTGCCCCGTTCAACCCACGTGTTCGTTGAGAGTTCCAACGGGATATACAAACGTATATACGCGTATACGTAGTTGCGTCGTAGAGAGACGAAAATAGAAGGGGGTAAAGAGAAAGAGAAAGAGAAAGAGAAAGAGAAAAAGAAAAAAAAGTGAATGAGAGACACGGGGAGGTATAGTCTTCGAGCGTGCCGGATATTATCCGTGCGAGTCTGACAGGCATTGATGTTGCTTTCTGGACCACCTAAGCGAGAGATGTGCGGTAGAACAAGAAACCAAAGCCTGTCAAGGATAGACATTCTACAGCTTTTTCCTCTTTTTCCCTCCTTCCCTACCACCCTCCCTTTCACCCTTTTACTACTACCATTTCTTTCCAACATCCGAAGAATCTAAATGGCTTTCTTCGTATACCCACTTTCTTCTTATAACGAACGACTAATAAAAAAAAAAAAAATAAATAAATAAATAAATAATAATAATAAACAAACAAACAAACAAAACAGATCCTTACTCCAAACAACAATATGTTTTAAGCATTTAAGGAAAAATGTCGATAGGCCGATCGTTATCACAAATCGTATATCGATGAAGGTTCGACGTGTGCTTCGATTGAAAATATTCGCGAATGCAAAGAAAAAAGAAGAAAGGAAATAATAAAAGTAAGAAGGAAACGAAGGAACGGAACAAGAAAAGAAAGGAAGATCGTTCGAATCGATGGATCAAGATCATTGAGTGGGAGGAACAAATCGTTAGAACGAGAAGCTGAGAGAGAGAGAGAGAGTGCATCGAGTTTGGTCGACGCAGAGCATCAGCGTAACATCAGGTCGCTTAATGGTCGCGCCGGCTATAAATTATGGTCCCGGCCAGTGGAGAGAACGGTCTCTTTGGATCTCTAACTACCGCAAATAAACCTATGTGACGCATCCTTTCGACGACGGAGTGGAGAAGCGAGACGAAGGGGAGAAAGAGACGATATAGGGAGTGAGAGAGAGAGAGAGAGAGAGAGAGAGAGAGAACGAACGAACGGCCAAGTAAATAAGACATCAAACAATTTAGACCGACTGGATTGCTCGCGGACAGTCGTCAACAAGCGGCCGCACGAGCTGCCGCAACAAGCTTGACGAGCTTACAGTGGAAAGTGAACGTCAATGATCACTTGTGACGTGACGACGAAGAGGATCGTGAAAGTGAATTAGAGAAAGAGAGAAATGAAAGAGAGAGAGAGAGAGAGAGAGAGAGAGAGAGAGAGGCAGATAGAAATAACAAGTTCATTAAGAGAGAATAATTTTCTAACGAGTTATCGCAGAATGGTATTTACTTAGAAACGAAAGAAGGGAAAAAATTGATTAAGAAAGTGGGGGAAACTGCTTTTTAGAATATTGCAAAACTTTTGTCATTCAAATAAAAAGATATATATATATATATATATATATTTATACGTGAGTAGTACTAATCCGACCTTCTAAGGATCCCAAGAACCGCCTCCGCTGTCCGTGTTTTCCAAGAAGGCAACAACTTCATTAGGCCGATCCTCTCTCCGCCCGTTTCGACTCTATCGCGCCTTCCTCATGAATATGGATCCTCGTGACGCGCGCGTTTCTCTATGCCATCGAATATATACACACATATATATACGTATATAGGTATGTTTGTTTGTATGTATGTATGTATGTATGTATGTATGTATGTATGTATGTATGTATGTATGTACCGAGGCTGCGTAGATCCTTCTGAATCGGGAGTGGATCCTTCGAAGCGAGGATAAGGCATGCGTAATTCGAAGAAGACGAACGGGGTGCTTTGCTTGGAGGTAAGGGCCGGGCCGCTTAAGACACCTG
This sequence comes from Dolichovespula sylvestris, assembly GCA_918808275.2. Classification (NCBI taxonomy): domain Eukaryota; kingdom Metazoa; phylum Arthropoda; class Insecta; order Hymenoptera; family Vespidae; genus Dolichovespula; species Dolichovespula sylvestris. The sequence goes on from OU964967.1 coordinate 9,065,640, forward strand.
GATTTCTATTGTCTAACCTTGTCCTTCCGATTAAAGACAAAGTGTGTGTGTGTGTGTGTATGTATATATGAGAGAGAGAAAGAGAGAGATAACCTTGATTGCGTCCGGTATATTTATCGCATCGATTTAGAAACAATGAAGGATCTTCGTTTCGAATCGTAGCCTTCGTTGTTTCTTCGACGAGAATGATATTGAAAGATATTTTCGAAGGTATATATACGTATTATAAATTCTAACGACAGTACACGAATCAACGTTTTTACAACGATACAATCCTTCGATTCACCTACATATATTTTTATTTACGTATAGGTATGGGTAAATCGATTTCTCAAACAAAATTACACCATCGACGTGTGCGATATTTTTTTCTTTTTTTCCTTTCGAAAGAGTCAAGTATTATCAATTAATTCTTCCACTCTATCGTAGAAACGTTTCATGAAGATTTCGATCAGTTTGAAGTTTTGAAATTCTCCCTTTTTCCCCACGCTCGTCGACTAACCCGAGTAGTACGTTCGTTTTGCAACGGAATATAACGACGACGTTATAAAGTGGAAGGAACGTCTTAATGGAAGGGATATATATCAAAGAAAGGGTACGTAAAGGAACGAACGAAGATTCTGCCATTTATTTTTATTTTTACTTTTTTACTTTTTTTACCTTTTTACTTTTAACCTCCGCAACTAACGGGTTCTCGTTTTTTCTCCCATCGGAGAAAATACATTTTTAACGAACGTTACAAATTCGGTACATGCAAAATGGATGAAATCTCGACGGTGACCCTTTTTACAAAGTTTTACAAAATTCATATTTTTCTTTTGTTGTTATTTTTGTTTTCTTTTTTTTTTTTTTTGCAAGCGAATCATTTATTAGATTGTTAAAACGCACGACCGCAAGAATTCCTGGAACGGAATTGGACCAATCGTATGATCGTACGAACGAACGAACGAATCGCGATGTCCGCCAGCAAGAATTTGTATAAACGTTAGTAGACACGAGCGAGACTACTCCCTTTCGAACTCCCACGAATTTACGTTCTCGAGATTTCGCGGACCACTACGTTTGAAACCATAAATCGTAGGATTTATGTACTAAGCGACGTAAGCCACGATAAAATGATATTCCCCAGAGGAAACGCGAACACGCTCCGTTTGGTCACGTACATTACATCACTGTCCATGGACTAATATTCGCGGCTGAAGTGGATCTCGAATTCTTTGCATTTTTTTTTTTTATTCCGATCGAACAACGACTAGAAATTCGACGAATACATCGATTCCCTGGTAAATCTATTCGAATAGATTTTATCGTATCATCGATAAATATCTGTCGTGATTTTTATCACGGGAGAATTAAAAAAAAAAAAAAAAAAAAAAGAGAGAGAAAAAAACGAATCACGCGTTTTCTTTTTTTCTTTCATTATGCTGATTATAGTACGATCTTTCGTGCAGGCTAATAAATCGATTAATAGTCGGCCCATACAAAATTTACTTATCAATATCGAGATATATGTTTTTTACGCGCATACATATATGTACTATGATAAAAGAATACAGTTAATTTCGAGATGTAATTCGATTCGTCGTCCTCTCTCTCTCTCTCTCTTTCTATCTTTCTCTCTTTCTCTCTCGGAAGAGCTTTTGCAAAATTCTTTTGGAAAGTCTCGTAGCTAATCGCAGTTCGATCCATTCGCTTCACCGGTAATGGAGTACCGTCAGTGAAGGCGAAGATAAGAATGCTCGGTAAGGACCCCGGAGCAAAATCTATCACGATCGGTCCGACAGCTTTCGATTGACCTACATTTCAAAAAGCGAAAAGAAGACCACCCCGAGGTAGGTAAAAAAAAAGCGTTACGAACAAGCCAGCTGTTCGTTCCACGGAGACGAGAGTTGTTGTTTGCTTCGGCTAAACGAAAAACACGTGCAAATATTATGTATTCCGATGTTTTGGCAGCCAGGAAACGAACGACTCGAATATATCTCCAAGCGAGATAGAATATAAAAAAAATATACGGATTTCCTATCCTTCATATATATTCCCTTATTTCTTGATCTCTCTCCGAAAGGAGCTTCGAAAAGTATCTTCGAATTTTCTTCCTATTTCCCCAAATATTCTCTCTCAAAAAAAAAAAAAAACAAAAAAAAAAAGAAAAAGAAAAAATGTCGTTGTTATTGAAACGTTAAATGAATGATAATGTCGAAAAGTACAAAGGTAGTTTTGTTTTTTCATAAATTTATAATCTATTCTTTTCGACACACACACACACACAGATATACGTACACATATAAAATTTATAGCAAAATAATTCTCTCTCTCTCTCTCTCTCTCTCTCTCTCTCTCTCTCTCTCTCTCTCTCTCTCTCTCTCTCTCTCTCTCTCTCTCTCTGAGATGCAGAGCTCTCGAAGAGGATTAGATATCTACGTAAAAGGTAAATTCAATATTTATACGAAGACGTCGACGGGATGTAGGAATATAAAAATTTACCGAAATTCCCTCTCTTTACATTTTTCCTTCTGGTATCCTTCTTTTCGCTCTGTCAAACGATTCTCAATGGCAAAACCATCCCCTCCCTCTCTTTTTTTTCTCTCTCTTTCTCCCTCTCTCCTTATTCTCCCTCGTATTCTCGTTCTTCTCTCGTTCGTTGTATTCGTAGACTCGCGGTGAATATTTTCCATCGGCCGTGTCCCAAACGTATCAATATGTGACCCACATTTCGGCGTCTTGTCCAAGTTTTTCGGAATATCGGATTTTCCAACGTTTTTCAATATCCCCTTCGTAAGCGCGTTTTCCATCCCTCCTCCTCCTCTCTCTCTCCTCCCCCCCCCCCCTCTCTCTCTCTCTTTCCCGCTCTCTCACGCTCTTTCGTTCTCCTTCTCTCTATCTATCTATCTCTTCCCTCGCGAGAGAGGCCGGTATATTAAGAATGCATGCAGTATCGAGAAGCTGACGCTTTTGAAAAATGAAAACCTTCGGGCCCGACATTATTACTTGTATTTTACATTCTTACACGTTTCCCTACATAAATATATTTATGTACATAGGTATGCATCTACATAAATGTAACCACTCACGTTTGTACGTCTGACGTTATCGTTACACAGTTCGTTTTCTAACACTTAAAGAAGAAAGTGTTCTCCTTCGAAAAAAAAAAAAGAAAAGAAAAGAAAAGAAAAGAAAAGAAAAGAACAGAAAAAAGAAAAGAGAAGAGAGAAAGAAGAAGAAGAAGAAGAAGAAGAAAATACAAATTCGTAGGACAAGTTCGTGTCGAGAGAAAATAAAGAGGAGTTCCGTCCTCCTCCCACCATCTCTCCCTTCCTCCCTGCCCCACTCCCCTATCCCCCCACTCCTCGCTCACCCATTCTGAACTCGCGGCATCGCTACAAAAGATGAAGGTCTTGGACTGCGAAAAAGTTTGAAAGAATCTTTCCTCGTAAGCATCCCGTAGGGCTTATCACAGGACATTCGCGTGATCTACGACGAGCCTCAGAGAGCTGCTTTCTTTTCTTCTTGGAGATTTCATAGAAGGCAAACAGTCTCTCTCTCTCTCTCTCTCTCTCTCTCTCTCTCTCTCTCTCTCTCTCTCTCTTTCTCTATCTATCTATCTCTATCTCTCTGCTTTCCCTCGATATGCCTACACGTCGGCTTAGGAAAGAAAAAGGAAAAGGAGTAGGAGTAGGAAAAGGAAAAGGAGGAGGAGAGATAGAAGGAAGAAATAAAAGGGCAAGAGGATGTTAGACGAGGAAGGTCTTGCTGAAGTAAAAGAAGAAGAAGAAGAAGAAGAAGAAGAAGAAGAAGAAAGAACAAAAAAGTTCTCGTCGTGTCGCGAGGAAGATACCACGAGACGACAAGTTATTAAAAGGTCTATGGGCCTATCTCGAGCCGAAGGCACGTTGTTATTTCTGGAAAAATGGGAGGAGCCTATCTGGCCCTCTGCAGAGAACGTAGAAAGAGAAAGAGAAAGAGAGAACGTTAGAGAACATCATCTCGGCGCCATCGAAGCACGCACGCACCAAGTACTGCAATGTCACCAGAACGGAAAGATGCGACGGGAAGATGAGGAAGAAAGGGAGGAGGATGAGGAGGATGAGGAGGAGTGGGACAGGAACACGACAGTATGCTCGACACTTTGGAATGTCTCTGTTTAAATGTATGTAATACTCGAAGCGTATCTTCTATTCTTTATAATACCCCTGTGTTCCCTGTTTTCAGAGAAAGATACAGAGAGGAGAGAGAGAGAGAGAATTTTAAAATTGTTCTTTTTCTATTTTGTATTATTTTTTTTTTTTTTACATATATATATATACACATTATATAAACACATACACGTATTATTAATCACTCATAGTAGAAATTTATGCGACAATTTTTGTTTGTTTCGCCGTTCGTATCCTAGGCGCGTCTTCTATACTTGCAAACGAATATTCACCGTCTGCGTTTAGATCTCCAGGAAACATCTTTACGAGCCGGTAACGGATGCTTCTTCACAGCAGGAAAGGGCGACCGAGCCGGAAACTACTACCCGGTTGCGAGAGAGAGAGAGAGAGAGAGAGAGAGAGAGAGAGAGAGAGAGAGAGAGAGAGAGCGTGAGAAAATATTTTTCTTCGACACGCCGCCCGTAGAACTATTTAGTTTTCTTTCGTTGGGTTTACCCCAACGACGTGCGAAATACTTTCGAGAGACGTAAATCGCGATTAGATTATTATGAGAAAATAGATGAAAAGAAAGGGGAAAGGAAAGGGGAGCAAAACAAAAACAAGAAAGGAATTAACAAAAACAAAAAGCGAAAGGAAAAAACGAAAGATGTTTCATTCGTGTTCGAGTTATTCCATTGAAATTTTATAAAGGAGAGAATAGAATTACAAAGGGTAAAATTTTCTTCGTTCTTTGGTAGGACTCGAAAAGCACGAGACGAGACGAGACGAGACGAGACGAGACGAGAAACGAAACGAAACGTAACGTAACGTAACGAAACGGTGGAGGAGGTTAGCCAACCGCAACGCGGAGAGAGAAGGACAGAAAGAAAGAGAAAGACAGAAGTTGAAACGATGAGCTTGCGTTGAAATTTTTGCGTTTTTGTGACACTCGGTGCAAAGGAAAAGAAAGAGAGAGAGAGAGAGAAGAATTTCAGTGGTCGGCGTGCATGACTCACTCGTGCGAATATCTCTCTTCTACTTTCTTTGTGGCTACTGTACGTAAGGTACGTATACACAACGTTAAGTACGTCTATTTAATGGAATTTTAATGTTAGTTTTTAAAACGAGCAGAACGCTAACTCAAAGTCCCTTCTCTCTCTCTCTCTCTCTTTCTCTCTCTCTCTCTTTCTTTTACACTAAATTGTACTTGGCTCGTACAAGGGATCCTCTTTATGAACTCAGTAAATTCTTTTTGAAACGACGAGATCTCTCAAAAACTCAGATATCTAATGCAAATGAGCGTTCCACTAAATCGTCGTAGAATCGAAAGGAACCCTCCTCCCCCAACCCCCTCCGAATGAGTTATAATTATCAGAAAAATTGTTTCGATGGTCGACAATGAAACGATTTATTAATTGTGACGTTAGAATGGACACGGCCTCCCCTTTGAGGAGAAAAGGAACGTCCTCCCATTGATTTACACTCGAATCTTGTCCGATTGACTTTTGCCGTAATTAAAAGTTTCGAAGAAGAAGAGAACATGAAAGGAGAAAACGTAAGCTTAAGAGCATCCGAGTGAAAAGAACGAAATGGAATCGTTCGAGTGGCCCATTAGAATTTGAAAAGCCGACGCAGCATCCCAATAGAAAGTTTGGACCCGATACAAGAAGATTCTCTCGCGTCCGTTTCTCCGCGCGTTCCGATTTAATATCGCGGAATGGCGAGTGCATTAATTAAACGATAGCAACGGAGTTAAGTGCCGAATCGGATTGGTTAAATAGCGCGTTGAAAATTTAATTAAACGCCACATTACGCCGACCGAAAACGTTAAAGCTTTGTAGCGCGTCTGTCATTGCACGGAAAGGCAAAGGAAAATGAAAAGAACTAACGAAAGGTCGTAAAAGAAACGGAGAAAAAAGGACGAGACACACACAGGGGGAGAGAGAGAGAGAGAGAGAGAGAGAGAGAAATAGAGACAGATCAAAAGAGAAAAAGATAAAGAAATGTTAAATATTCAATATTCGTTGATTTGAAACGAATGAATTTGTCGCAAAAGTTCATCACGTAAATTAAATCGTTGAAAGAATCGCTCGATTGAAGTTTCTTTCAGCTTTTAATCGTAACCTCAAATGTCCTCCACCTTGATCTCTCTTACCAACCTATCCCTCTTTCTCTCTCGCTCTTTCTCGTCGCCATCGCAACGACGGAGGACTCCCACGCTAAGGTGTTTTCAAAAAATAGAAAACAATTCGATTAATCTCAGACAAGTGTAACGGCATCGATAACAGGGAGGACTTACGGTTTGGCCTCGAGTAGACGGGATTACGAAGCTAGAGGTAAATCGATTAAAAGCGGAAAGCAAGTGGAAAACTCGACAGAGAGAGAGAGAGAGAGAGAGAGAGAGAGTCGATCGTCAAAATAATCAAATCACTTGAGCACTTATTGGGTTTCGATAATGACCAACGTGGAAGAGAGGAAAGTTATTTCCTCCGATCTTATTGAGCTAAGACCGAGAATTTAAGAATCACTACTCCTCTTTCAAATCTAAGAGGATCTAAGAAAAGAATTTTATCGTAAGAAAAAAGTAAAAAAAAAAAAAAAACAAGAAAACGAAAAAGAGAGAGAGAGAGAGAAGAAAATCTTTCTTAACAATTCACTTACTTTCGAGGAAATCTTATTCCACACTAATGGAACGGCAACATTTTAACGACGAGGAAAAAGTAAAATTTTCGCTCGTCGAAAGCTACCTCCTCATCCTCGAGATTATTTTTTCTACATCGTCCATGAAAGTGGGGGAGGAATACACGCGCGCACATACACACATAAAGCGAGAAAGAGTATCGAGAGAGAGAGAGAGAGAGAGAGAGAGAGAGAGAGAGAGTGTATGAAAAAAGGAGGTAAAAAAAGAAGAACGATTTTCCTAGATTTTTCGAAGGATACCTTAACTTCCGCTCCACCTACGCATGTCGACACGTCGAAAAACTTTTAATAGAGTTCGAGGCGAGCCGGCAGTCGGGTGAGATAAGAGCTGGAAAGTAGGAAGGAACGAGAGTAAAAGAAAAAAAAAAAAAAAGAAAAAAAAAGAAAGAATGGTAAACTTGCTTTGACGATGATATTAAATACGAAAAACTTGTGCAAAATTTTAAACGCTTCCACTCGATATCTATACCGTACACACCCAACTAAGTAGGCACGTACACGCCGATGAAAGAATTAAGCGTTAAGTTACTTTGAAAAGTCTTGATAGAGTATAATGAGAAAGATAACGGAACGATAATCGTACTTTGACGTTAGGAAAAAAGTCACGAGATACCAACCGGCTGCAAGTTCGTTGGACTTGAAATTAACTATAAAATATTATCGCGGGGGGATATGGGCGATCAATTTTTATATAGTTATAAGGAAAAAGAAAAAAAAAAAAGAAAGAAAGAAAAAACAATTAAACGTTTATAGTAGCAAAATCGTAAGATACGATAATATTATCTCCTATCAATCGAATTAGACGTAGAATCTATTTACTTTCTAGCACACGTCCGCAAATGAAAGGAAATTAATTAACACGATCAAATACGAAATCTGAAATCTCTCTCTCTCTCTCTCTCTCTCTCTCTCTCTCTCGCTCTCTCATTTTTAAATTTTACAAAATAACTTGTACGACAACGTTCAAAGGATAACCCCTACCTTCGATACAATGAACCTCTCATTAACATCCGAGTTTAATAGAAAAAAAAGAATGAGAAAAAAAAACGAAAGATATCAACCACAAATCCTGTGTTGCGAGAAATAATTTTCCTTTTTTTTTTCTCTCTCGTTTCTGTATATACATGCATGCTTACATACATACATACATACATACATACATACATACATACATACATACATACATACATACATACATACATATTATACATATCTACAGCGACGTAACCGGTCGATCGTAGCCTGAGGATCTTCGGTAGTGAAGTGCGTGTGGCCTCGGGAAATGATTTGAAATTTAATTAAAACTGCTATTTACCCGCGGGATCAACGTACTAAAAAAGATAGAAAGAGTGAGGAAGAGAGAAAGAGAGAGAGAGAGAGAGAGAGAGAGAGAGTAGGTCGAGCAAGAGGACGAAACGAGAGAAAATTTTTTTTTCCCGGCGTCCAGGTAAAATGGTTCCATGATTACTGGTAAACAGCGCGGAAAATGTAATTATCTGCAAAGATTTCCAACCAACTCTCAACCCCTCCCCTCTTCCTCCTATCTACCTACCCCACCTCTGACGCTACCTATCCAGCGACTTTCTCGTAATTCTCCTATACCATCCTACTTCTTTATTTTTCCCCCCCCTTCCTTTTCGTTTTCTCGTCCTTGTTCCCGGTCCCTATTTACTTTCTTCTTCGTCATTTATTTCTTTTTCGTAAGAAGTAAAACGCCAAAATTACCAGACTCAAGGGAAAAGATTCACTTTTCTTTTCTGTCTCACTCACGATCCTTATTTCTATCTCTATCTATCTATCCTTATGGTTTCATTTTCGAAAGGAGTACGAAGAAATTTGCGATATTACGAGAAAGCATTTTCCTTTGTCCTTTTTCAAGCAATACTACAATATAGATTTACTAACGCACTTATTTTCCCTACGACAGGGTCGACGCGTGTAATCTCCTAAAGTGCATCCTCTTCGCCTCCCCCTTCTTCCTCTTTTTTTTATTTTATTTTCTCTCTCTCTCTCTCTCTCTCTCTTTTTCTCCCTCTACGATCACAATGAACGGCGAGAAAAGCGGAAGCTTTTTCTCATTGCGTTCAATGTCATTGCGCGAGTACACGTTCTATTTCCTCTTTGTTTGCCCATTTCTATCTTTTCCCTTTTCCCCTTCTTTCTTCCTTCCTTCCTTCTTTCTCTTTTCTTCCTTTTTTTATTTATTCATTTTAGATCCTAGAGAAAAGCTTCACGATAGAACGCGAAGATCGATCGATCGTACGAATTCAATCTTTCGTCTTGGTATTGTGCATATATATATATATATAAAGAAATAAATAAAGAGAGAGAAAAAAAGGAGACTAATTATTATGTATTAAAAAAAAAAAAAAATTAAGAAAAAAAAAACATCAGAAAATACTTGGGGAGTTTTAGAATTGAAAGCTTCTTCCAGTTGAAATTCTTCGGAAAATAAAAAATCGTTCGTCTTAGATCCTTAATGGGTCGAACAATTTTCGTTACAAAATTGTTCGAAATAATGAAGAGTGAGCAAAGAAATGAGCGTGTAAAGTGGAAAGAGAGAGAGAGAGAGAGAGAGAGAGAGAGAGAGAGAGAGAGAGAGAGGTGGGCAGAGAGGGGAGGGAAGAAATCGTTGAAGTTTTGCTTTTTCTTTCCGAGTTAACGTCAACGTTTTCTTAAAAGAAATTCATGAAATTCTTGTCCGTAACGAAAAGAACGAAAAATCGCGGACGCGAAGTACCTCGCAAAATTCTCTGGCTCCCTTCGCGCGGCACGTCGCGACTGTTTTCTCGGAAGCCATGCTAAAGCAATAAAGAGCATAAGGAAAAGAGAGAGAGTGAGAGAGAGAGAGAGACGGTAAAGCTCGTATCGCTACGAGCCGGCGTACTATTAAATACCGACTTCATGGCTCCTTACGACCGAAATTTATTTCCATCCTGGCCGCCGGCTGCAAGCCTGCTAATTATCCATTTGCCATTCGCCGTTCTCCGTGCGATGTTTGAAGAAAAGTGGAAGGGTAAAGAGAGAGAGAGAGAGAGAGAGAGAGAGAGAGAGAGAGAACGAGTGAGAAGTTTGAACAAAAATTCTTATCACGATCTTTGATTTTTCATTGGAAATTTTCTTAACATTCCTTCAAATACTTTCAACCAACTTTCACCCTGGGATAAAAAAAAAATCATTATCTAATGAAATTCTCACGTTCGTTCGAATAACTTGGTTGATAATTAAAATTCATGGAAGAAAGATCGTGACAATATATCTTCAACGTTCATAAACTTATTGGGTGTTCCATTATACAAAAGTCTCCCATCACGTATGATCCTTCCATCGCGTTTATTAACGTTCTCCGCCGAACATGTTACCGTTCTTCCTGGAACCACTCCCCCCCCCCTGCCGCTCTGTCTATCCTTTCCGTCTCTTACAACTATAACTATACCGTATAAAAGCTGAGAATCGTGATTCGCGAACGACAAGACACATCGTTGTCTTCGCCGTGTATAGTCTTAATACTTAATACTCGAGCTCGTTTCACGGCTCTGAGAGCAACGGCCGGTACGTTTACGAGGACGCTTCGAAATAACCGCTTTTACCCTTCTCTTTCTCTCTCTCTCTCTCTCTCTCTCTCTATTTATCTATCTATCTATCTATCTATCTCTGTATCTCTCTTACTTGGAAGAGCAACGAGAGCGAGGTGTGTACCAGCTGTACGGGGTTGAAATCATTCCCACGAGTATCCTCGGGCAAGAGGATAATCAAGCGTTTCGAAATAAGAAAGTGAGAGATGGATAGAGAGAGAGAGAGAGAAAATATATACAGAGAAAAGAATGTCACATATCGTATCGTACGTACAACACAGATACGTACGTTCTTCGATTTTCCATTTACTTTTACATCGAATTTCACATAAAACAAAATCTGATTAGAGAGAGAGAGAGAGAGAAAGGAAGTACGATAGATCGATCATTTCGTTCCGTTGAATATTAAACGTTCCCGACGTGTATATATATATATATAATATATATATATATACATATGTGTGTGTGTGTACATAGAATATCTGTAACTATCATACGTAATCGACGTAATGAAAACTAATGGTCGAGAGATCGATTTTGATTACACCCTCATCGAATGGCAAACGTTTTCAAGGTACTATTCAGTTCTACAATGGACGTCTAATTCGGTTCATTTCCTGGTCACTTCTATACAAAATGATCGTTCTCACGCGATGGTTTCCTCGAACTCGATTCTCACACGTTGTTTCACCATTATGAACTTTCAAAGAAATATCCCTAGGATCACGTCAACATTAACAACAGGGAAAAACGAAAATAATCGTAATAATCGGCATTCGCCCGACAGCTGTTCACGATGAAATACGTTCATAATTAGCTACGTTGTTACAACGTTTAATCATCTCCAGATATCTCTAGGGACGGTATGAGAGAGACAGAGAGACAGAGAGACAGAGAGAGAGAGAGAGAGAGAGAGAGAGAGATAGAGACGTATGTTAGATAGGAAGCACGCATGCAGAACTTTTACACGCACGGTTAACCATACAACGGAACGACAGCTGCTCTCCGAAGAAACAAATTATAAAAGGGCTGTGTTCTCGTATCGATTCACTTCTGGCTCCTTACCCAGACTCCTAAAATTTCCTATAGCATGGTATACCTGAAAATTTGTTCCAAATAAAATCGAACAAACTAGTCCGTATTAGAGAGAATGTATTATTAATGTGGATTGAACGAAAACGAAGAAATTCGTTCGTAGTTTCAAATCAGAGAAAATTAATCAAGAAATCCTGCGAATGTTAAGAAGATTGAAAATGTAGTTCGAGGAGCTTCATCTTAGCCTACCGACTCTGGAATTTCTCGAATATGTTCTCAGA
>OU964967.1:9079863-9082363 GCA_918808275.2 Dolichovespula sylvestris
GGCGCGTTGTCTTTTTTTCCAACGTTACGACGCTAAGCTATTCGTGAAAATGTCGAATACGTCGATAATTCGGATTATTTCGGATTATACTCGAAGCACAACGAAATATTGAATATATTCGGGTTAACTTTTGACATGTAAATTGAAAGGGATACTATTCTTTCGCGTCGAATGTTTCCCGTTCTCCTTCTTTAGCATTACCCGTACACATTTACGAAGGACAAAGACGCATAATAGATAAACGTGGAAACGCAAAACTCCAATGTCGATATCGATCCAGGAGCGAAATTTAAGCTGACAGTCGTTCCATCCGTACGCAGTATATGGAATGAAAGCAGTTTCATTGGGGAAACATCGTACGAAACGTAATGTCAACAAACACTTCTCCCCGCAACCCCCAGCTCCCAGCGACGACACGAACGACGATCATATACGACTCCGAATGTCACGTGAAATAACAGAATAAAACACGCTTTTCTCTATCTCTCTATTCCCGGTGTCTACATTTGATCCCGACCACGAAAAGAGCTCGAACGTATACAAGTGAAAGTTTTCTCTCTCTCTCTCTCTCTCTTTCCTTCTGACACACACTCTATATCCTTAAAAATATCTACGATCTAAAGCACTGGTCTAGACGATCAAAAATTCGTTAAAAAAAAAAAAAAAAGAAAAAAAAATGAAAAATATATACATAAGATAAAATTTGCATCATTAAAACGTTACATTGCGATATATTGGGCAATAAAAAAAAAAAAAAAAAAAGAAAAAAAAAGAAAACAAAGGAAAAGAAAGAAGAAATAAATTCACGAAAAACATACGGTCGGATAAGATAGACAAACGTGTCTCAATGTCGAGGCTGCGAGGTCTCGAATAGTTGCACGCGAGTTTATTATAGTTTACCAAACCAAAAAGGGTTCGGCCCGGTACACGCGAGGAACGTCCAATGACGTACGAGTTTTTCCAAGCCCGAAACTACTCGCACAAGATCCGAAACGAAGCTCGCAACCTGACCCTCGACCTCGAGGATCGTGGTAATTGCGTGCGAATGCCGGGACGTCGGCGCCTCGTTTGCTTTTTATTGCCGGTCGTTAGTATAATTAGCTCTCTTTCTCTTTCTCTCTCTCTCTCTCTCTCTCTCTCCTCTCTCGCGAGAAACGTTCGTATTTGTGTTCGGCTCTCTTCGTAGATTCGCGTTCTCGTGAACTGCCGTTGAAAATTCGATTAAATAATCGTCAATTTAAAAGGATATCAATGGCGTGCATATATATATATATATATATATATATATATATATATACACACATATTTATTTATATTTATTAGAAAAAAAAAGCGAGATAAAACTCGATTGACGCGAGGTGTTAATTACTCGTGGATTTGATTGGAAATCCCGAATACGTGAAAATAAATTCGATCCGACTGTACTTTTTTGATCGAACCACGTGTAGTTGTTCTATAAAACGGCGATAAAAGAGTCGAGAGAGAGAGAGAGAGAGAGAGAGAGAGAGCCACCGACACCATAAAAGCTCGATGTAAGTCTCTCGAGAATCTAAAGGAGAAAGGATCGATATGTGCTATCACGAACGAAACGGTGTAACACGAGAGAGAAACATATGTATGATACGTGTCAAAAATACTCCCGTCCCTCTGCCCGCCCCTCCCCGCCCGTCCGCACACCACCCTGTCTGTTTCTTTTCCTTGGGGTTGACGGCGACGGAATATACCCTTGTATCAAGGGAGGAAAGGAGAGAAAAAAACAGCCCTCGGGCAGCAAGGATTCTTACTGGCTCCCCGTAACACGTTGAAAATCTCGAAATACCCGAATTACCGGTCGCTGGAATGGTCGTTCGTGCGAGAACCGTGAAAGAAGGAAAGGAAAAGAGAATAGTCGAGGAAAGTAAAAGAGAAAGGGAGGAAGAGAGGGAGGAGGAGAGGGAGGAGAGCTCCGGAGAACGTGGTCGATGAGGTTCCTCGCAGGAGGAGGAATCGAAGCGAACGCATCGATGTGAAAACGACGTCGTCTTCGAGTGCTGGAACGATGATCGAGAAAAGGATGGAAAAAGGAGAGAGAGAGAGAGAGAGAGAGAGAGAGAGAGAGAGAGAGAGAGGGAGAGAGAGAAAGAAAATTCTTCGTATCGGCAGAGGTGTTGATATCGCTCGTAACAATTTATTCGCTCGACCAACGACACGAGGGGGTGCATTTCTATCTCCATCTTTTTTTTTCTTTCTATCTCTATCTCTTTCTCTCTCTCTCTCTCTCTCTCTCTCTCTCTCTCTCTCTCTCTCTCTTCACGAGAATAAGAGACTCCTACCCGTCATCTCCTTTTTTCCCTTTCTTTTCAATATCGCTGCACGAGATAAAGCGAGATTCAATTTCCTTTCTCTCTCCTTCTTCCGGCATTTCGAACAAGGAGAGAGAGAGAGAAAGAGAGATCTAAAATTCCTGCGACGGGCAGATATCGTTTGGGATATACTGCGCTTTCTCTTCTCTTTCTCTCTT
>OU964967.1:9084863-9087363 GCA_918808275.2 Dolichovespula sylvestris
GTTTTCTCTCTCTCTCTCTCTCTCTCTCTCTCTCTCTCTCACTCTCTCTTTCTATCCCAAGGGGTGACCGTAATCCTGTCGGTGAAATATCCTAGCGTACCTTGCAAGTTGGATACCTGTTTCCTCCTGCCTTTCTAACATTCTTTTCTTTCTCTTGTTTTATCATTTTCCTTCTCCCCTTTTATCCTTTCTCCCTCCTTCTTTTATTTTGTATTTCTTCTTCTTCTTCTTTTTTTTCTTTGTCTGGCAGGTTAAGGGTGATCGAGCGAGAAGGGGAAGAGGGAAGGAGGGATAGGGCGGAGGTAGAGTTATACATATTCCACGATTCGCAGTTTACGAGAAAAGCCAATAGCGTTTTCTCTTTCTACTATTTCTCTTTCTCTCTCTCTCTCTCTCTTTCTAGTATTCTTAGGAAGTCAATACGATGCAGTCAGTCAGCTTAAAAACTTCGCGCGCGTTGAGAAATTTTATTTAAACGAATTCCCACGAGTTTGACCTCGTATGGGTTCGCTCGAACGGATTCACGGCCGGTATTATTAATTTTGAATTTTTATCAACAGACTTGTACGTACGTACGTACTACGCTCATTCGTTTCTCCCGCGTTATCTTTCACTTTCTTTTTTTTTTTTTCTTTCTTTTCTTTTCCCTCTTTTTACCTTTTGCACCCACCTCCCATATTGCCTTCATTATTTTTGCCTTGAATTTTATTCGCGATATAATCGAACGATCAGCTTTACCCGGAATCCAACGCCTTCTCATCCATTTTGCAAACAGTACCCTGTTTTTTTTTTTTTTTTTACTTCTTTTATTATTATTTTCCCCGAAAGGATGGACTCACGAACGAAAATAATAATATAACGAGAACACGGTGAATACGATTAGTAGATGATCCGTAGACGGGATATCTATTAATAAAAAATATATACTTAGTTTTTTTCGAAATAATTGTTCAACGTAATCTGTATGCAGAGTGGATCCGATCCATCACGTTTTATACATACATACGTACATACGTACATATACAGATACATACGTACGTACATACATACATACATACATACATACATACATACGTACGTACATTGTATACGTCGTTCCATTTTCAACGTGGCTTTATAATTAATCAACGTCAATTTTTAATACGCCAAGAAGAATGAGAGATCAACGATGATCGATGAATCATATCGTTATTCGACTTGACCAATTTTTTGACGCCTTTCCCCCCCCCCCCCACCAACCACCTGAAAATATAGCGAACGAAAACGATAGATCGTAAAAAAATGAACGAGAGGGATACATTCCTTCGAAATATAATTACGTTTTCGACATATTACGAGATTGACGGCGAATCTATCGTCGTCGTCGTCCAGACAACCGATATAAAACCGACATATACGATCGAAGTCTTTGTTTCTAGTGAGTCAAACTGCTATACTAAGAAGACGAGAAAGATAACGAGTCTGACCCAGTCGTTGTTAGTTAATCCCTCTTGGTGATATACATGGGGAAAAAAGAAAAGAAAAAGGAAAATCATGAGAAGGCAAAGTGGCAAGATAGAAGGGGTAAGAGAGAGAGGGGGGGGGGAAGAGGGAGAGGGAGAGAGACGGAAAGAAAGATAGAGAGAAGACGTTGGAAAACACGAGAAAAGTCGACACACTGCGTTCTCGAGCTTTTAATCTTGGAAATCTTTAAGACCGGCGGCGACCAAAGAGAAACTCTCGTCTAGCTGCCTTGCATCTCTCTCTCTCTCTCTCTCTCTCTCTCTCTCTCTCTCTCTCTCTCTCTCTCTTCGCCTTACTTGGCTACTTGCGCAAACATCATTCGCAGATTTCTAGGGACTGCAAAGAGAGTACTCACCCGAGCTTCTCGAGTTTACGGTTGAATTAAGGATTTACGTTGAGTAATCCGCCAGTTGAAGGCAGACCTCCTTGGTAAAAATAAAAAGAGGAAAAAAAAAAAAGAAAAAGAGAGGAGGAGGGGAAGAAGAAGAGAGAATAAGTTAGAACGAGAAGCGGAAAGGGGTTCGACGGGACCAAAGAAAGAGTACGATTTTTTGTGCTGCATTTTCCGACAAACAAGAAAAAAAGAAAAGAGATGGAGAAAGGATGAAGCAACAAAAAAGAAAAAAAAAAAAATTATAAAAAGCGAACGAACTAAATAACAAGAATTAAGCTTCATCGAAAAAATTAATACCGACCATTTTACTTGTATTAATCAGATTATCTCTTATCCGTTTTATTTCCCTTCCCTCTCGAATTTATCCAAAAGGGAAAAAAGCAAAACAAAAAGAAAAAAAAAAAAAAAAAAAGAACAGAACGTGGAAACGTACAAAGTGTCTCCCACCAGCCCGTGGATAGTCGCGTCACCAACTGATAAATCAATCAGTTTCAATTATCTAAGTGCATACGCGCGGTTGATTTTTCGAAACTATTTAGATTCGATTAGCGAGAGATGAACGTTACTGTATTTTTCACGTTTCGACGGGAATTTGATTTTCAT
>OU964967.1:9092363-9292363 GCA_918808275.2 Dolichovespula sylvestris
ACGCCCGACTGTGTGTACTCCTTCTTTATCTTCTTTCAAAGCTCCTCCACCCACGTCGATATTTATCTACCTTCTTCCGACATGAGCTAATTTAATCATAAGCTATGTACACGAGAAGAAAATCACAACTTTCTAATTCCGTTTAGATCACAGACTTGAACGCGTCAACCCTTCGCGTACACGTGTCCGTTTCGCGAGTTTTGTAAAAAGGCGAGTAAAAAGAGGGGAGAAAAAAAAAGAGTACAACTTTTACCCTAAGCAAACTTCCAAAGCACGCCCCCCCCCTCTCTCTCTCTCTCTCTTTCTCTCTTCCGTCGACAACGACAAAAAAAAAATACTTCGTTTGCGAAGTTACTTTCAAGTTTGAGTTTGGTTTATGTCCCATCGGTGAAATACGTTCGAAATAAAAATAGAAACAAAGCATGACGCATAATTCAAAAGAAAACCACCAATCGCCAAGGCGTTTTCGTTTCCAATAAAATTCGACCTTTATCCTACCCGCACGAATTTATATATTAACGAAATATATATATATATATATAAAGAAGAATACAAAAAGAATCTACGTATGTATCCGTACATCTTTTACGTTAAAAAAAAAGTAAACACAATCAAACCTTTGTGATGCCTCAGGTGAGATCGACCACAGCAAGGTTGTTCGAAATAAGCATGTCCAGGATGAGCGGCAGCTAACAATCTGCTGGCCAAGCCGCTAGGCAGAAATTGTCCCAGGACAGCTGCTAGAACAGCTGCCCTCACCAGCAACGCCATCGTATCCGGTAACCTTCGTCTCTGCATTCTTCCAAATGCACTTCCACAGATTCTTCTATTCTCCCTTATTCCTTTCGTATATAGAAATTTTATCTAACGAAATGTATCACCTTGATCTTTAAGCACTCGGACTGGTCGGAGAACAATTTTTTTTTTTTTTGGACAAATTAGAAAACTAAATGAGAAAGATCTCTCTCTCTCTCTCTCTCTCTCTCTCTCTCTCTCTCTCTCTCTCTCTCTCTCTCTCTCTCTCTCTCACCGATCCATTTAGAACGAACTTACGAGTATCCAAACGAGAAATAAACTCAACTAAGATATCACTTTGTAGTTTGTAGATAAAGAATAAAATTTGAGTGACATGCAATAACTCGGCATTCGCAATTTATAACGTTCTAACGAACACTAAACGAGTATATATTAAAAACACGCATGTCCGTCTATCATTCTCTTCTACGACCTCTGTGTGTATTTCTACCTCTCTCTTTAGCTTCGAGGCACGGAATCTTTTACCGGTGGCACAGGTATATACATATACATATACACACGGGAGAAGAGAGAGATGAAAACTTAACCGCGTGCTCGCTTCGTATCCCCTCTTTCGCTCTGTCTTCCTTTCTCTTGAACGCCTTCGGTACTGCCTCGGAGGACAAAGGAATTCTTCCACCGCTTCTCTCCTTCCTTCTCTATCGTTCGCCCACTCTTTCTCTCTTTCTTTCTCTCTCCCTCTCCCTCTTTTGGATGATTCGATGTCTCTTCGTGTTTCTTCCTTGTAAGCCACTCTCCTTTTACTGTCCTCGAGTTCTCCCAGAGGTTAGTATAAAAACACAAATGGTTCCCTTTCGCCAAGCTTCTATTAGGAAGGACGATATTTCTATCTCTCTTTTTTACAAAAAAATAAAACCCCTTGAACGACCTTCGATGTACGCTCTTTCATTCGCATCATGTTCCCACCGGTTACTTCCGTTTCCCGCCGATCCTCGTCGCCGCCATATTAAGTATAACACCTTGAAACGTCGTTCTTAAAACTCGTTTAATATTACTTTTTATTCCTCCTCCTTCTTCTTCTTCTTCTTCTTCTTCTTCTTCTTCTTCTTCTCGTACGTCGAATAAAACTTAGGAAAGAGTACGGGCACAACTAAATATAACAAAGGGACGCAAAAAGTTTGTCGTCACATCGGTTCCATCGAAACACCACAAACTTTGTTCACCGTTAACGCGAATAAACACTTCGGTTTACATAGCGAATATTATTCTAACGATGCCACGACATCATTGTATATGTATATATATATATATCATTTCCTTAAATCGTGAAATTGTAATGCACGCGTGATAGGAAACTTTAGAAGTGTTATGGCGGGACAACGCGAGTCGCTCGTAGGAGACGTAATAACAACCTCCCTCCTTGGAGGCCGCGGCACGACTGTTACCCTCGCACGAGCGTTGCCGCGTTCAGGTCCTCGGCCGCGCTCGGATACCTTCGCCCAACTTCGACCGTTTTCGCACTCTCGTGCCGCCGAACCTTACCGCTGTCGTCGTCATCGTCGTCGCCGCCGCCACCGCCGCAACTTCGCCGATTCCACGCGCCAACTTACAACCTTATAAAAATAATCTTATTTTTGTTTGTTTTTTTTTTTTCTTTTTTTTTTTTTACTTCCATCCACGAAGACGTTAAGTACATTATATTGTACGCATTACCTTTCGTTATTTTATACCACGTCGTTTTATACAGTTCACTTTCGTACAGTTTAAATATATACTTTTCCAGCGACTTTCAGGGAATTACTTTGAAGCGTAAAAATACATAGTTTTTAGATATATCCTCGACGCGAGAACGAAAAATTATGTTTGTACATTCATTATCATATTAAATCATTATTGTAACAATCCACGTAGTTTAAGTAATTCAAACTATTTCAGTTCGGAATCTATCGAATTGATGATTTTAATCATGGATCGAACCATTCGCCAACGAAAATTTAGTTTCTCTCTAAATAGAGATAGTAATGGATAGCGTCGAGTAAATATTCTAGAAATAAAATAGCGTTAATAATCGTGATCGGTTTATCTACGGTGTTTGTTCGTCGAAACAAATTAAAATTTTATAAGCTCATAGAAAGCTATTATTATGATAATTATCGTTAAATTCAAAGCGCATTAAAATCGGGTTGTTGTTCATCGGTTATTCGTCCATCGATATCATCTATAATATCGTAGCGACTTATTCGATAAAATCGAATCGTTGCGCCGAATGGGTTTGCTTTGTCTCGAACAAAAATCCGTAAACCGGGTGAAAACGATAAAAATGATAAAAATTGTGAACTTAGGAATCACGGCGCGTAGAGGAAAGATCAGTTCGTCGTTTCTCTCTAACGACGGATCCAGGACGAAACCATTGAACGTGAAACGTAACTATGCAATCGATGACCCTAACGTGACGTAAACAAGCAACGAATGAACGTTCGGTATTTTCCGTTTCTCCAATTGGAATTGCGTTTGCCGGTCGGTATGTTTCCGTCGCTTAAAACGACAACCAGAATCGATGGCAACCGCAAAGTACCTGATAATCCGTTTATCCGTGTACGTAGCCAATACCGGAGAACCTACCAGAGACGCTACGACCATGTTTCACCTTTAACCGTGTAAAAGATACACCATCGTCATGATGAGAGTTCTACATACGAACAAAGATTCTTCATCGTTTCTTCCTCCTTCGACTGCACTTGAAGAGATCATGCCACCTGTTGCATCGCACCACCATTGACTTCCGGTATCAAGTCTTGATACCTTCCAATGGCGCGAAAGGTGTGCGCAACATTTAGATCTTCGATCGTATCGTTCTATTGAGGTTCCGTATTACGAACAACAAAAGTAACCTACAGCGAATGCTACGAAATAGAATAGAACGCAATAGATTCGTCTTCCTTAGCCCAGCTGTCATCATATCGCCACCACGTTCTCTAATCGAAAAATCTATGAAAATCGTCGATTGTCAAAATTTTGGAAATATGTTGTCGCTGCGAACGTTCGATCTGGTATTGTACTTGAGAACGACAGATTTGGAGTTGCTCTATGCATCATACGATAAAAACCTCATACATACACCTCTCTCGACGGATCGTTTAAAGACGATTTAAGGTTCAATGCGATTGCTTCAAAAGGGCACGATCGAACCTTCGAAGAACCTTTGCCCGTTTGATCTGCACGTCGTACAAAAGAAAAAGAAAGAACGCAAATATGCGATCACGAGCATTAAAATATTATATAAAGTAGACGTAATTTTTAATCGATCCGACAAGTATTTACAATAAAACAAAAAGCATAAAAAAATATTCGAGGAAAGAATTTTCTTCTGATGTATAATAATAATAATATTCTAATAATAATAGTCCCCATAGTCTTTCTTATCGTCTACTGGGTGTCACGAGAAACGCCTAGAGGCGGTCACCTTCGCCTCCCGAGAGAGAGAGAGAGAGAGAGAGAGAGAGAGAGAGAGAGGAGCGACGAAGGAACATGAAGAAGAATAAAGAGAAAAAAGAAAAGGAAGAGGTGCCGTCGCGAAAGAATACGTAAGAAAGCTTGCGAGGGAAGAGAGAGAGAGAGAGAGAGAGAGAGAGGGAGAGAGAGAATAGAGAAGGGTGGTATGAATAAGTCGATATGCTAATGCGAAAACCCCCAAAGTTAGCCGAGTCGAGTGACTAAAGAAAGTTGCGAGGCATCCTGGATGTTCGGTACAAAGTGTCCCTGGCTAACGCAAAAGGAAGAGAAAGGATAAGAGGGAGATAGACGATTTTGTAGAAGAAGCAACGAAGCTCCTATCTCGCCATTATCACCCGGTACAAACCACTTCCTTTGTCGTCTTCTTCGTCTCTTTAGGTTCACCAAGCCTCAAGGAAGAGGAATGAGGAGGAGATGAAGGAGGTTGAGGAGGTTGAGGAGGAGGAGTAGGAGGAGGAGAAGGAGAAAGAAGAGGAAGAGGATAGAAGAAGCCTCGGTTGGTGTACCGAAGGTAGACGAAAGGGAAGTCGTAAGAATTTTAGAACAAAGGAGAACGGCCCGTTATAGAAGCAGCCACGGATTCTTCCTTCTCGTCCTTGCTCGAGGTAAAATAAAACGAGAGAGGTGAAGAAAGAAGAAGAAGTAGTAGTAGAAGTAGTAGAAGAAGAAGAAGAAGAAGAAGAAGAAGAAAGGAAAAAGAAGAAGACAAGAAAAGTAGCGGAGAGGAAGAAAAAGTCCTGAGTCTCCTTGAGCAGCCAGCAAATCCATCGACCGCCTATCCCATTTCATTTGAAATAGTTTAGAATTGCATGAGCCTCTTTTCTGTGTTCTCCGACGTGACCTGAGGACGAAGCTTCTTACGAGAAACGCGTGCGAATTTTCTTTCTCTCCTTCTCTTTCTCTCTTTCTCTCCTTTTCTCTTTTTCTCGCGTTTCTGAAGAAAACTCACGTGGACGAGAGCAAATAGCCGGAAAAAGCGTGGAATGATTCTCGGCTGGGAAGAGACGTTTAACGCTTGAAATATAAGACGACGAACGGGGTGAGGGGTGTGAGGTAGAAGGGTGATACTACGAGAAAGAGAAACCCGCGAACGGCAAAAGGTTGATATCTCTCGGAGGTGTGTGTAAGAAAAGCAAAGGACTCTCTCTCTTTCCCTCTCTCTCTCTCTCTCTCCCACACCTTCTTCCTCTCTCCTCTGGAAGCGACGTTTCGAGGGATATAAATTCTCGAGAGACGTTAAGACAAAATCCTTTTGCTTCTTTTCCTTCTTTCTTCTACTTCTCTTCCTTTTTCTTATTCTTTTCTCTCCTTCTCTCTCTCTCTCTCTCTCTCTTCTTTTTTTTCGATGTCGTTATTCTTGTTTTAACACCAAGTCCGGAATGCGCGCTGACCTGCTTTTTGTCCTCCGAGTAAGTTTCCTTTTATATTTCAAAACAAGATCTCAGTCTCGTAGAGCAACGCTTATTCATCATATTAATCAAAGATTGTATAATAGTATAAAATAAAAGGCGAAGGGTAACAAGATTGACTTTTCTTTTTTGGTTTCCTTTCTTTCATTTTTCTATCCCTTATCTTTCTCCTTCTTTTTTTTTTTTTTTTTTTTTTTGAAACATCGAATGAATTTTTTAATATCAAAAGAGCGCGTCTTTCTATAAAGTTCGTCGAAAATCGATGAACGTGTCCGTACTTTCACGCATTTTCCATGGAAACGAAGAAGAAGAGGAAGAAGAGGAAGAAGAAGAAGAAGAAGAAGAAGAAGAAGAAAAAGAAGAAGAAGAAGATGGAAGAGAAAGGAGAAAGCTTGATCCTTCGTTAGCTCCGCTTGAATGGAGGCAAACGTCTGGGCTGTCATAAAAAGCGAACGATGAGAAGGCTTTCGCGGGATATTAAATATTCAGGAACGTCAAATCGAGTCCACATTATCCTCTTATTCCGCGGGAGGTACTTCGCCGAGATTCTCTTCTCTTCTTTTCTTCTCTCTCTCTCTCTCTCTTTTTCTCTTTTTTTAAGCGCGCGCTCGATGGTGCCATTCGGTTTTTCGAGGATACTCTTTCATCTCTCTCTCTCTCTCTCTCTCTCTCTCTCGCTCTCTCTCTTTCTCTCTCTCTCTCTCTTTACTCTTTCACACCTTTTTTCGTACAAACGAATGAAAAATATTTGTCGTCCCTCCCTCCCTCCCTAGCCCTCCCTCCCCTCCCTACCGAAGATCAACAACATCCTGCGGCATAACTGGGAACGAAATTCCTTTCGTGTTTTCCGATTTAGTAGTTTCCCTTTTCCCATCGCTTAGAAATATATTTCTATATTTGAAGCTCCGCGATTCGGGAAACATTTTGAAGGAATCCTTTTAACACGCTTCGAGTGTTAAATGTAGTCGGTTGATCAAAGAAAGAGAAAGAGAGAGAGAGAGAGAGAGAGAGAGAGAGAGAGAGAGAGAGAGAGAAGGGAAAATAAAAAAGGAAATTAAGTAAAACGGGAAATATTAAATGTTTTACGACGTTTCACGTCTCGACAATTTGTTTTTTCGATTCACCTAATTACGAACGAAAAATGCAAAGCTGTTTCTACGTTATTCTCGAAACGCACGTTATACCGAAGCCTCGAGATCGTCACTGATCGCCACTGCTGAAGCATACCTAAGGGCGAGGTGGTGGGGAGGGGCGATTCCGGGACACTTTTCGAATGGAATTTTCGAGCGTCCCAACGACGTCTCGCTTTTCGAGGATTTCCTACCCCTCTCTAATCCTCCCTTTTCTCGGCCCTCTTGTTACTCTCCCTCTCTTTTTCGCGCGCGCGTACGAAAGAAAAAAAAATACGTACGTCTACGAAAAAAAAAAAAAAAAAAAAAAAAAGGAAGAAAAAAGAATATTCCCATTCGTCCGACGAAACCTCGTAGGAAAAAAGAATGGCAAGAGGGGAAAGGAAAGAGAAAAAAGAAACAGAGAGAGAGAGAGAGAGAGAAAGCGGTAGAAGAAGAAGAGGAGGAAGAGAAGAAAAGAGAAACGAAACTACGTACGTGAAAAGAGTATTATCTTCCCGCACAAAAGGAAGTGAAGCACCGAATCGTAGCGATTTACCAACATTCTTAACAAGCCCTACCAAAAGAATCTTAGAATTTTCCTTTTCGGTTCGGTTTACGAGCCACTGGAGAAAAGACGACAGCTCGTTAAGATGGAATTTGATTTAACGATCACGGGGTAAACTCAAGCATGATAATGATCGACGTATAACGAGCGATACGAAAATAAATTATCGAGTGTTCCCGTTAATATATATATATATATATATATATATATATATATATATATATATATATATATATATGTAGACGCTTGATGAACGTGAATTCGTTTCTGTGGTTATTAGAACTTAAGTCACGCGTAAACGCGCAGGACGAGAGGGACGTAAACGTAAATGCGCCGATCATAGAAGACCCGGAGATCGAAGAGAGGAGAACATCTCGAACAATACCACGAAGAGTTTACAACGACGCTGCTCTTTCAGGGATCCTCGCATTCCGATCTCATCTGCGAAATACTTTGCCGTTAGTTGAGGCGTCTTTGAGATGGAGAGACCGTCTGAAGCTCCTTTGTAGATGGAGCAGAACATCCTACTCGATGTTCAGAGTCTGTCGTTCTGGACTACACATATAAACACACACACACACACACACACACACACATACACACATTCTAATACTCTCTCTCTCTCTCTCTCTCTCTCGCTCTTTCTCGCTCGCTCACACATTCGCTCTCGTTCTCTCTCGCTTCAGGTGACGGTACACGGGTCGAAGAGCTTCTGGATAAGGAAGCTCGTTCGTCGAAGTACTTCGAGGGAGGAGGTGAGGAGAGAGAGAGCGGTAAGCTAGAGGGGGTGTAATCATCAAAGTGACCCACACCCCGTTAAACGGCTCACGCCTCGATCACAGAGACAAGCCGTAGCGGCGACGTTACGAGCCGAGTGATACCAAGCCTCCGCAGTGTCCCGGGCCTTCCGAGGGTGTCACGCTGGATTTAATTAATGCAATTTAGCATCCATCCATCATCTCGCGCGTTTTTGCCTTAACGAGGGCTCCCGCCGTTGCTCCCACCGTCGTGACATCGATGTCGCCACTTTCTCTCTCTCTCTCTCTCTCTCTCTCTCTCTCTCTCTCTCTCTCTCTCTCTCTCTCTCTCTATCGTTCTCACTCACTCTTTCTTTCTCTATTGGTAAGCGGATACAGGAGTGGGACCACAGGAGCCACTTTGATGACGAGCACAAGCCTCTCGACGCTTATATCGACACCTGGAACGTCCCAACGATCCCTTTCTCTCTCTCTCTCTCTCTCTCTCTCTCTCTCTCTCTCTCTCTCTCACTCACTCTCTCTTTAGGGCCGACCAAAATCGTTTTGCTGCCAGACATGCACCCCAAAATGTCTGGTGTATTATAATACAAAGAAGACATTCTAACTGCTCGCTAAGGGTACGAATACACTGAAATGTACAACGTGAAAGAGGAATGAACTATGGTGCAAAATGACGACTCAATTGGCAACGACGACAAACATTTACGATCTCCGAGGGAAAATAAGATTTAGAGAGGCGGGCGAGGGGGAGGATGGATTTTTCTTGTAAAACATATTCTTTAAAAATGAACACTTAGAAGGAGGCCCCATTTAGCTCGCATTTCGTGAGAAACATCGGGAGGTGGTTTACGGTCATTCGGGCGTATTAAACAACGTCATGGAAGGCAAAGGTAACGCGTCGGAGCGACGTGTGCTCGACGGCAGCAGCTGCCGATACATCGTCACCGTTTGCCAACGATCAACGACGTCGACGAATAATGATAGCGTGGAAAAAAAATTTCACGGGAACCGACGATGAGAGACGGAGATTGAAATAATCCGTGTACGTGTGAATGTGTTGGTCGGATTAAACGGCGGTTGGTTCGATACCTCTCTCTCTCTCTCTCTCTCTCTCTCTCTCTCTCTCTCTCTCTCACTCTTTCTCTTCGTTTAGATTCACCCAGACCTTCATCGTTCCTTCTCTCTCTCTCTCTTCCTTTCTATTCTTCCCTTTTCTCCCATCTCGTACGTGACCGCTACGTACGAGCTTCCGTCATGTCTCTTACCGTAAAAGATGACAGTAATCGAGCGGGCGACGTACCAGAGGATATTTTAAAAGAGATGAATAGTCAACTTGACTACGTATAGACCTCTCGAAGGAAGATCGTGTATAAATGGTGATAAAATGGAAAATCTCGATGAAGAGGGACGCGATAATATACGATATCGATCCGTTGAGCGACCTCTGCTTATAATGTATTGTATCATTGATTATGAAACATAACATTGGCGATACTGGCTACAATGTAGCTCGCCATTTAAACGTTCGAAACGTCGTTCCTGATATGATTCATTTATCCGATTTTTTCCCTCTTCGGGTCTTTTCAACAATAGCGCCACTTTTATTGACATGCATTTCGCGAATCAATGCACCGGCGATGAATATGATGAATATAATGAGACAGCCGGCACAAACGGAAACGTCAAACGAGCACGATCGAGAAAAAAAGAAAGAGAGAGAGAGAGAGAGAGAGAGAGAGAGAGAGAATGAGAAAGAGAGAGGATCGGAAAGAGAGAGAGAGAGAGAGATGGAACGTCGATAATTTCGTTCACGCGCGCAGGATCACTCCCGTGTTGATTTTCCATTTTCGATGACTGACGCGTTGGTATCCGTGGGAAGAGTTGTGGCTGAACATCCCAGAGGTGGCAATCCATTACAATCGTATATCGATCGTACGATCGATCGCATTTCGTTCTACTAACGAACTGTAGAGCTTGATAAAATATTATCCGATCTTGAAAAACACAAGGATCCACATCGATCGTTAATCATTTTAATTGCCGTAATAAATAAATAAATAAATAAATAAATAAATGTCTTATGGTGACGTTCGTTGTCGATAAAAATGAATTAATTTTTCAATAGTATCCTTCCTGCTCGAATTTTTTTTCTTTTTTCTTTTTTTCTTCTCTCTCTCTCTCTCTCTCTCTCTCACTCTCTCTATCTCTCGTCAATAATCACGATTGATTCTCGACAGAATCGTGCCATCGTAATCGTGTTAAAGGGAACATTAAGCAGCGTTTAGCAAAGGTCGACGATTGCTATTCGTACGAAAGAGAGAGAGAGAGAGATGAGAGGAGCAGCTCGAGAAGCGACTCGAATATATATCACTCAGAGTGAATGCAGTTTAATCGATGGGCGAGGCCTCTAATTATATAGCTGATTGTCGATGCTTCGATCTCGCCTGGTACGGTTCACCATCTGCATTACGAGTGATTACAGTTGGTGTCCACTTGAAAACGCGTTCGATCGCGCGGACTATATCGTTCGTTGTCTCGTCGATCCGAAATTCTATCGTTATCTCGACCACTTTGATTTTCTCTTTTTGACAAAACAAAAAAAAAAAAAAAGGAAAAGAAAAAGAACGAAAACGAAAACAAGAAAAAAAAAAGAAAAATATTGTGTGACTTTTTTCTTTTTACCGAGAGAGAAAGAGATAGAAATAGGCAATTTAACACGATGCAGATAGTTAACGTTATTATCAACTTATCAATAATTTGATAAAACTTTGCGGACGTAGAGAATAATAATTTCTGATGATTATAGGGAATGCAATGTTACGTATGTTAATGACAAGAAACATTTCACCTCGCGGCACCCGTCATCGAAATTTACACGAATCATTCATTATATGATTTCCTTCGGCAAAACGAGATATGACCGATGTACGTATGTGTGCATATATATATATATATATATATATATATATATATATATGTACATACGTATGCAGTCATAACGATTTAAGAATGGCACGTCTAATCAAATCAGTCTGGTTTCCCGATCACGATCGGTTCGCAGCGTCGATTGATTTACTGTTAACGGGAACGAATCAAAATTTCATCATACGCGAATATAAGCCGTCTAATAATATGACAACGCACGTCATTACATATAATCCATAGATATGAGAATACACTTATCGATACGCGTTTACACGCGTATCAACATCGGTAATTATCGAACAAGCAAGATTAATTTATGGTGCGTATCGTTAGGCTACCATTCTTGAAAGGGTCATCGTTAATCAGTTCTGTCGTTCATAAAGATGAATACGCGTTTTGTTTGACCTGCCTTTCATTTCAATTTCGACAATATTGTAAAAGTCGTAGAGAAATCGGAACGATCATTATTAGAACGATCGGGGATACTATTAAATAAACTCGTTGAATCGAAACGTTTCAATGCTCGCGAGCAAAAAAAAAAAAAAATAAAAAAAATAAAGAGAAGAAGAGAAAAAAAATCGCCCTCGAAGATCTTTTGGAGGCTGACAAAAAGGAAGAGTGATTTCCATCTTCCGGGCCACGCTTCGTCTACTGCAGACAATCCCGACATTACGCAAACGAAAGGAACGCAGAGATATTCATGAATCCCGCGAATGAAAACGAAGGGTGGATATCTAATTGTCTATCTCGTAGCAACCACCTTGCGTCGGGAAAGTTATGCGGTTGGGAGAGAGAGAGAGAGAGAGAGAGAGAGAGAGAGAGAGAGAGAGAGAGAGAGAGAGAGAGAGAGAGAGAGAGAGAGAGATAGACTCGTCTCGATTTGGTCCAGCATGAATCCCTTTTCTCCCTTTGCTAACGTACCTCGTTCTCATCTGGCATAATCAATCATGCCTAACACCCTCCGCTGTCTCTTTTCTCTGTCTCTCTTTAGTCATAAATTAGCCACACCAAACGGCGTCTTCTTGAATTTTCATTTATGAACTCTTAGTTTGCTGTTAGCTACAAGGATTCGTCCAACTTATCGATTATATTCTTAATATGTTTTTATTATAAATGCCAGTAATTTTATATTTTTTTCCTCGTTCCTCTCACCGACAATTCTCATCGACGTCTATGAATTTACCATTGGAAAACATTTCAACAACGGTTATATCGATCGTGATTCGAACTAAAATGTCAGCCTTAAGTGAGAGGAGTGAACGAGGAAAAAGGAAAAACAACAACAACAAAAAAGCACGTGCAACGAATTGGTTGCTTTCGGCGGGACTGCAGTGACGTATCCGATGCGATGAGCTCGAAAACTACGTCGTGGACGACAATAACGAGGATGGTCGTACGTGGACGAAGCATTCATCGAAAAGCGTTATGGAGTAAAGGAGATAGAGAGGTGAACGGAAGACTGCATAGAAGAGTGACAGAGATAGGAATAGAGAGAGAGAGGGAGAGAGAGAGAGAGAGAGTGAGTGAGTGGGTGGGTGGGTGGGAGGGAGAGAGAACAGACTGGTACGCCTTTCAGTTTTGTGCGGCGAGGGGAAATTGAAACAGCTAACCGCGTTGGCGTTGACGAGGAAGAGAGAAAGAGAAAGAGAGAGTGAGAGAAAGAGAGAGAAAGAGAGAGAGAGAGAGAGAGAGAGAGAGAGGGAGGGAGGAATGAAAGGAGAGGGTGCCTCGAGCATGCGGGAGAGATTCAATCAAACGAACGCATATAAATGAGTCGTTTCAGAGTAAAACTGAATTATACGCCGGCCGCTTCTATATGTATACGCGTTCGTGTATGACCGAATATATGTATATATATATATATATATATATATATATATATATATATATATATATATATGCATTGCATTCACGTGTAAAGTGTGTGTGTGTGTGAGAGAGAGAAAGAGAATATTCGCAGACTCACGGATAACAGTTGCTCGAACTGTTCTCTCTCTCTCTCTCTCTCTCTCTCTCTCTTTTTCTGGGTAGATGCAAGACAGAACGTACATCGAATATCCAGGGAACGTTGATTCGTGGACCCCCTTACTTGAAAAGATTCGTTTGGATAGCGCGACGATTCAATGCAGCGATGAAAAAAGCTGAATCTGTTTTGTCAGATGAATGAATTAAATACAGGAATGAAAGATCGAGAAATAATAGGACGAATGAGGAAAGCTAGAGATCTTCCATCGATATTATTAGTAAAACCTTTTCAAACTTGCAATACACGGGACTTGGACCTTCCTATAACGTATTACTCAAGAATGTTATTCTTCTTATTTTCCTTCTCGATTAATCCCGATGATTCATCCGGTCAAGTTGATATCCGATCGATTCAAGAATATTCAATTGAAAAATGTCATATATTTAAATTGAATATTCCGACGTATGGCTATAATGTGATTTCTTTAACAAGATTCCCATTTCATGATCCAAAAAGGATTTATTCCTGAGATGAGCTCTATTTTAACTTCCCCAGAGTAATCATCCTATCGATGTCTCCCACATCGAAAGAATCGAACGCGTGGTATACACTCACATCGAGTTACGGGCTCGTAACTCAAATAAGACTGCGAGGAAAATCAGGAAGAAGATCAGGAGGAAGAAGAATAGTACGTGTTAGGTGAGAGAGGGAAGAAAATGGCTGTGTCTTGGGTTCTGGTAAGTAAGGGGGGGGGGTGAAAAAGGAAGGAGGAGAGGAAGAGAGAGAAGGAGAGAAAGGAATGAAAAGACACGAGGATAGGTCAGTTGGATGGAAGAAAAAGTAGCAGGGAGAAAAAAGTCAAGAGGGAATGGGGAGGAAGGAGTGAGAGGGACAGGAAGGCAATGGCCGCAGACCGCAGAAGGAAATTAAATAACCAAACTTTTCCAGTAGGATTCCAGGGGATACTTTAGGAGTCGACGACGCCAAGCGTACGGCGATGGTGGCGATGGTGTGGCGTCAACGGTGGCGGTGAAGTGACTGGAAAGAATCAAAAGAACAAACGGTGACTGAGGGAGTGCTGCTGGTGGGAGTACAAGAGAGAGAGAGAGAGAGAGAGAGAGAGAGAGAGAGAGAAAGAGAGAGAAGAAAAAAAGTAAGCGAGACCAGGCCGGTAAGAACTGCAAGACAAACGTGACTCGGTCCGCCATTTTGTGCCTTCTTTGTCCTTACGTCGGTCTTGGCGTCGCTTCAACGAATTTCCTAACTTTTCTCCATCCTTCTCTCTCTCTCTCTCTCTCTCTCTCTCTCTCTCTCTCTCTCTGTCTCTTTCTCGTGCATTTACTACGCTCCAACCATCGTTCTTCGCCGTCGCGAGGCTACCAGAAACTTCGAATCCTCTTTCCCTTCATTTGTTTTTTTTTTCTTCTTATTCTCTACTTCTTCCTCCATCTCTCGCTCGACTTTACTCTCGCCAAGTTTCTTCATTATGCCAATGGGCCCGATGTGTCGCGTCACGTAAAAGGGTTCACGAAAACGTAGCCGAAAACTACTCGCCTATTCTTTTTATTTCTTCCTTGACCCGTAATTCTCTCTCTCTCCCTCTCTCTCTCTCTCTCTCTCTCTCTCTCTCTCTCTCTCTTTAAACGCTGCAGGCTGGTCGCCGATCAATCTTCTCGAAATTCTTCCGATGTACGTAACGTACGTAACGAAAAGTTATCAAAACTCTTCATACCTTATGTAGTACGCTCGATGCCACGGTCAATTTACTTTTAGGATGAAGTTTGCCTGAAGCAAAGAAAAGGAAGAAAAGATAAAAAAAAAAAAAAAAAAGAAAAAAGAACAAAAAAGAAAAAAAAAATAGAAAACAATAAAGAAAGAAAAACTCGTTGCACGATAAATCGGACGAGAAGTTGAAATATCGTTGGAACGTTATTAACTTCGTACTATTTTTCAAGATAATCGAAATGAATTCGACGAGGTTGCAACGAGCCAAAACGTTTCGTGATTTCGCGGTTTGAGGACAAACAAAGGTACTGGAGAATAGCATGTCTCCGGCAATTAGCGGGGGCCTCGGATAAAGGGTGCCGCTCTTGCTTTGAGCTCCGTTGATACTGATAATTGGACGAGGCCCTGTTACAACGCGTAGCCGGCTTAGCAACGCTCTTCTATCTCTCTCTATCTCACAATCTTCCTATCTATCTATCTATCTATCTATCTATGTATATATCTATCTCTCTTGCTCTTTACCTATCCATCTATCTCTCTCTCTCTCTCCCTTTCTCTTTTCGGTCCACCGATACCTAGGTGTCCAGAATAGCTCGAGGTAACGAGGCAATCTAGAAGCGCGATTTGGCTTAACGACAAAAGCGATTTCCAATCACCGAGAACAACAGGAGCACGGAGAGGCTACTGCATAACTAGATCGTTCGAGACACTTCGTATCAAGCCCTTCTAACCCTCCTTTTCCTTCTCCCTCTTCTTCTCATTCTCCTACTCCCTTCTCCTTTTCGTCTTTATTTTTTTTTCCTTTTTCGATGCATTCCAGATCTCTCTCTCTCTCTCTCTCTCTCTCTCTCTCTCTCTCTCTCTCTCTCTCTCTCTCTCTCTCTCTCTCTCTCTCTCTTTCGCTCGCTCGAAACTCAACTTTGTTCTTTATTCGTTCTCAAACCTTTCGAACGCTATTACACGAAACGTCTTTCGTAATTCCTTCGAATGGATTGATTTAAGAGACCAAGACAATCGCATCGGAAATCTCGTTTTCTTCGATTATTAGAATTAAAAGTAGAAGGAATATCTAAGAAGGATACATACTCCCTATCGTACTTTAAATAGATGAGTTTAGACAAATGAGAAGGATTCTTTTGCTTTGACTTTTCCTTCTTCTTTCTTTTTCTTTTTCATTATTCTTTATCTTCTTCTTCTTCTTCTTCGCGCTCACACGTGCAAGCAAATACCGAGTTTAGTCGATCGATTAACCATAAATGACCGCCACCGGAGATAAATCATTTTTACATACCCATTACCTCGTGTTTCATTAGAACACTTCCGAAGTGCATCCCACGATCGTCCACCCATCCTCCGAGAGGTCGTGAACCGCGACGAGTCGTAAATGTAAGTCGCAACGATAAAGCAAAAGCGAACTCGAATACTCACTCGATCGCTTTTGCGAGATGCACCTGAGCCAACGAGAATTAAACTTTGTCCGTATGTAATATCATACGTATAGACGGTACGAGATCTTTTTAAAATTATAAACGAGAAAGAGTGAAAAATAATTATCGATTATACGAGCGATAAACGTACTTGTCCTTTTTATTTTCTTCTTCTTTTTCTTCTTCTTCTTCTTCCTCCTCTTCTTCTTCTTCTTTTTTTTTTTTATATCATCTATAAAAATACGTTAAGACGTATACAAGGAATAAAATTCAAGGAAGAAAAACGACGATGAAAATCCGGGGTTGAAAGGACGACAGAATTCACATAGGTGAACGAAGATTTCCAAGAAATGCCGAGATTTGGATTCCACGCGGATGATGGATGCGAACAGCCTTCGAGAGAGAGAGAGAGAGAGAGAGAGAGAGAGAGAGAGAGAGAGAGAGAGAAGAAGAGGGAAAAAATAGAAGAAAGAAGAAAGAAGAAGGAAGGGACGTCAGAAAGGAGTCGACTTCATCGTGTCTCCGTCAACGCGACCGTGAGAGAAACGTTTCGGCAGTCGGAGACGGACGAATGCAATTTTTCATGGACGCCACCAAGGCGGAAGTCTGCCGGAAACCGGAAGCGGGATCGGCGAAAGCGTGGAACGCGTACAGAGAGGAACAAAGCTCGTACCGGATGCAAACTCGTACATATACATATTTATATATATATATATATATATATATATATATATATATACACATGTTACTATCAGAATGTATTGGAGATGATTATATGTACGTATATGTGCATTATTCGTATGCGCGAGTGTGTGCGTATTAGTGAGCAAAAAAGAACATACTTATTTCTCCCTCAGAACGGAAAGAAAGAAATATCAAGTCCATTTGATGAGTCACTATTTTTCTTGATCCCTATAATTTATCTCTGTTGTCTTACGCAATAGATTATTACGTATACATTTACCGCGATATTCTTTTCTCCTTTGAAAATTGATACGATCGGAAAGAAAAAGCGAAAAGAATAAAACTATCTCATTTTAGCTCGTTGAAATATCTCACAGGGGCGGAGGGAGGGAGGGAGGGAGGGAGGGAGCTAGGGGGGAGTGGGTTGGGAACTAATCTTATGCGATGTTATACGCTTGAATTCGCCCAGAATTCGCGGACTCTTGAACGCGAATTCGAACTAGAATCGATCCTTTAAGTTTGACGATAATGGAAAGAAGGTGGATCCGAAAGGGGAACCTCTCCAACGATTTCTCCGAGTTATCCCTTATAGACGAAGAGAATAGAATACAGAAAGAAGATGAGAGTAGAGAAAACGGAGAATGGGAAACGGAATGGTCATTGCTTCTTTATGAGAGAGAAAACGAGAGAGAGAATACGAGAACTACGTCGACTAGAAATAAAGAAAGAGAGAGAGAGAGAGAGAGAGAGAGAGAGAGAGAGAGAAAGAACGAAGTCGAATTGCACAAAGTACAGAACGTGCACGTTACGTCAAAGGCTACAACATCGTCGGAAGCGGAAGCGATGCTTATTCGGTCGGAAGTTGTAGCGTAGCTTACTGACTTCTACAGAATGAAAAAAGAAAAAAAAAGGAAAAAGAGAGACAGAGAGATACAGATAAACCGGGAGAAAGAGAGAGGGAGAGAGAGAGAGAGTAAGAGAAAGAAAGGAAGATGTGCAAAGCGGATGTAGAAGAGGAAGCGAGAACGACGACCATCTTTCTCTCTCTCTCTCTCTCTCTCACTCTCTTCTCCATATGTGAAATGGGAGCAAAAGAGAAAGAGTTGAAGAGTTGAAAGATGGTAGGAAAAGTAAAGAGAGACAGAGTACTATCGACCGGAAAGCTGATGTAGATACTCTCTATCTGTGGGTCTACCTACTGCAACCGCGATAAATAGTTTACTGGAAATCTCGGTTGAATCTACTCGGTTTACGTTTAAATCGTGCCATTTTCTGACGTCCTTAGAATCAATTGCATTTAATTGGCAAGTAGACGGATAGGTAGGACGCTTTGTTTCCTTCGTTCTTTCTTTCTTTCTTTTTTTTTTTTTTTCCTTTTATGCTTTTCTTTCGATCGCCTCATTTGGAACGCAAAATTAGAGAAAAGGAAAAGGAAAGAAGGAAAGAAATTTGATGGCGAACGACATACGCACGATTTCCGATAATGTAATTTACGAGGGAAAAATTATAAACTTCAAAACGTAGTTGGTTAAAATGAGTGGAGAAAAAGGAAGGAAAAGAGGAGAGAAGAAAAGAAAATGTGACGGAGAGAGACGAACGACGAAGACGAGTAGTGGAAGAGGGTTGAAGCGTGGATAGAACAAAGACGAAAAGACAAGGGCGAGGTGGGAGAGGGTGGGTGGGGGTGGGACCGAGTGCAAAGAGAAAGAATAGGTGCGACTCGGAGAATACCTAAACTCATTGTTCCGCGAGGTGTGACGGACCGTGATTAATACAGAAATACGAGTGACTTTATTCATGAGGGGCCCGTGCGTCGCCTTGTTATGCAGATCGAATTTATGGTTAAATCATATGCTACGTTTTCTGTCTGTCTCTGTGTCTCTCTTTTCCTTTCTCTTTCTCTTTCTCTTTCCCTCTCACTCTCTCTCTCTCTTTTTCCTTTCCCTTTCCTTCTCGTTAACGCTTTCCCGCGTTTGCGCCGTCGTAATCGCGAGACAATAAGAGAAACAACGAATGGAGATAACTTGCTCGATGTGCGTGCGCGTTTGTCCGTGTCTGTGTATGCGAATGTGGTTACAAATAAACGAGAATGGTTTTAATCTTTTTCATTGAAATAAAAATATTACTCTGTGTGTGTATTATTATATTTGCGTAGAGGATACCGGGGATTGACTTAACATAATTTAATTTTCTCAGCGTTACGGAGTAACGCCAGAAATGCGAAAGATTTAAAATGAGATTCTATCCTTTCTAACAACGTGTCAGATGCAACGGGCTTTGTAAAAAGGGACGTCGAGCGCAGATGAGATGAGATAACCGCTCCGACTTAGATCAGACTTTTTCAAGGCTTCTTAATAAACCCTCTGATATAATCAACGATCGTTCCGAATCTTCGGAATGCGCTCTCATCCTTATCGTTTCATCGAAACAACGCGCTACGAATTGGGGTTTAAAATTTCTTTCTTTCTTTCTTTTTTTTTTTTTTTTCGTTCTTTTACCTTTCCCTTTTTTAAAATAAAAATTTAATTATAAAATGAACTTACCTTCGTGGAGTTTCTCCAACGTTCCGCCGGCTGATACTGCACCAACAAAGAGTAGAACGAAACAGAGTAGGTTGAACATCGTTCTGGGCCACGTCCTATCGCTCGAAAGAAGCTCCATCGTGTTACCGCTGCTTATACACTGTAAAGAAAACAAAATAACAAAGTGAATACGTTGATCTTGCGCGGGGAGCAACGACGTAGAATTTTGTAAACAGTGTCTTCCAAAGAGAAAACTTTCTGACTTTTATCATACAGGAATAAATCCAACGGGCGAAAGTAAAACTAATTTCACTTTCTATCCGTTTCCTTCCTTTTTCAAAATTTCTTCTTTCTTCTTTTTTTTTTCTTTTTTTTCTTTTATCGGCACTCCGATCGCCCAACCCACACCGCTCCCTCCCCTAGTTTTTACTCTCGATCAAAGCCAAACGATTGCTTCTCGAGGCATTCAACGTAGTACTCCGAGGACTTTCGTAAAAGTTAAAACGCACTCGGCGTAAAAATTGCACGTGTCATCGTATTACCAATACCACCGGTGAAGGGAAAAGGCAAAGCTCGCCGAAAAGTTTGTTCGATATGGTATAGAAACGTGCGAGTTATAATGACAAACGTTACGAGTGTAGTTGTGGTAGAGGGTGTACGGGTGAGAGAGAGAGGGGGAGAGGGGGAGAGAGAGGGAGGGTAGAAACGGAAAAGGTGGTTGTTAACATCGGCTGGAGCAAATATGTTTTTATCGTGGTGTGCTTGAACGAATAGAGAGAGAGAGAGAGAGAGAGAGAGAGAGAGAGAGAGAGAGAGAGAGAGAAGAGAGAGAGAAAGAAAGAAAAAAAAAGAGAGAGAGAGAGAGAGAAGGAGAGTTTCGAGCTCTTCTCGGGAAGTTGCCGAGAACTTTGTGCAGCAGTATCAATAACCAGTTTTCCACGACGAAAAACTGTCTTGGTTTCTCCTTTCTCTCTCTCTCTCTCTCTCTTTCTCTCACACACCCTCTTTCTCTTTCTCTCTCTCTCTCTCTCTCTCTCTCTCTTTCTCTGTTTCTCTTCTTTGCCGGATATCCTTCGAGTTTGCTCGGCCTTTCTGCGAAGGAACTGCAGAGCTTCCTCTTTCATAGTTTCCAACAGAAGAAAGAGAGAGAGAGAGAGAGAGAGAGAGAGAGAGAGAGAGAGAGAGAGAGAAATATGGGAGGAAAAGAGAAACAAAATAACGAATGATACTAATAGAGCGTTCTCGGTCCTCGAGAAAGTTTCGTGTTTTAGTGGTAAAGCCTTGGCTGCTGTTGCTGCTATTGGACCGGTTCTCGGCCGTAAATCAAAAGTTCTCTTCACCTAAGATACGAACGTGTAATACACTCTCTTTCTCTCCTTCTTTTTCGATCTTACTAGCAGATATTAAACGATACCGTATACGCGATTCTTTTCAACGTTTAATACGAACCAGCTTGATGTAATTGGAAAAAGTCATTTCCTCTGTTTCTTTTTTCTCCCACGCCCCCCTTCCTATTTAAACTGAAAATTATATAAAAGGCTATATATTTAAATAATTATATATATATATATATATATATATATATGTATATAATTTTTTTTCGTAATTATTTTCGATTGCTTGGATAATTAGAGAATATGATAATCGACTAGGAGAATGCAGGTCGAGTGTAAACCGCGCGTTGATGCAACTTGTCGTCGATTCGGGGCAAAGTAATTAGTTGGAGGTTACAAGGGGTAAAATTACTTAAGCTTCGAGAGAGATAGAGAGAGAGAGAAAGAGAGAGAGAGAGAGAGAGAGAGAGAGAGAGAGAGAAATCGAGAGAGATAGAGATGGATGAAGTTAAAGGAGTTGAAGGAGTTGAAGGAGAGGAAACGGAGAACGTTCTGGGGTCGTTCGAAGACGCACAGAGAAAGGACCACAGAGCTAGGCAGAGAGAATATGCTTAGCATTCCTCTAAGCCGTCGGTCCAAGATTCGATGTTGTAGGTATTCGAGAACGCTCTTTGGAGAGTACTAGAGTGTGAGAGAGATAGGAGGAGTATGCACTTCGCAAGCCGTACCAAGGCGATCCGCTTAATCAGTCCAGCTTCGCGCACCAAGCCCGCCATTTCTAGGATACTCGTCCGTGGAACTGTAATTTACGCGAAAGTTACTCCGAGCATAAGCCGAGAAACTACTACTACCGGAGTCTCGCTTCAATGATTTCAACCGTCTTCCATTTGTGCTGGACGTTATTTTCGTATCTTCCCATACGGCTATTATATTCCTTTTAACCGTTCCTCGTCATTTTAATTATATATTACATAGTACGGTACGGGATAATTCGTTCATTTCGAATTAACGATCCTAATCATCCTGGGGAACCAATTTGCTTTTACGATCTTTCTCTCGTATTGTTTTAAAACTTTATAGAACAAAAAACAAACGAACGAACGAACGAACGTGTACCTTATAATTCGTCATTATTCCACGGAATTAAATTACGGTCATCTCTGTCAAATTGAAAATAAGCTCGCCCTTGAGTCCCGAACAGACGTTTCTTTAGATTTCTCTGGGATAAGACGCGATACGTGAGAAATCGTTCTTCAAACGGAAAGTTCGAGCTAACGTAACATCGTTTACAAGGGGAACGCAATATCCATACTAATTTATTAATCGAATTAGCGAACTTGGACGGTAGCAAAGTAATTGGCAAAGGATTCGATGTCCGAGAAGGCAGAATCGCTCGAGGCAGCGATGGCCACTTAACCACATTGCGACGGGCATTAGCGCTAACGAAGTTAACTAGAGCTCGATTAAACCGATTTAGATGGGGGGGGGGGGGAGGGTGTGGAAGGAGAGGAAGAGAAAGAGAGAGAGAGAGAGAGAGAGAGAGAGAGAGAGAGAGAGAGAGAGAGAGTATGAACGATAGCAGAACAGAGACTAAGAGAGAGAGAGAGAGATGAAAGGACGAAAGGCCTAACTAAAACCCTCTGGTGATCTTCGACTAATCCGGGATCCTTGAGTCAAATTAGCGGCTTTCGCTAACTCTCTTCCTCGTTCATCTTCTTTACCTCGAAATCCGACTTCTCAACGAATAGAGAGCGCATTGCTCTCCATCGAAGATCGATTAGATCGAGGTATTACTTTTCGAGAAGGATACTTATGCCTCTCGAACGATAATTAGAAGAATTTCGACTCCAAGAACGATTATCGTTGCCCTCGAGTAAATGAACATAATAGTTGGACGTATTTGTAGACTATCAGAAAGGACTCTGTATACGGGTTATTAGTCATAATATTTGCAAATGTTTGCCGCAACCGACGACGGAGAACCGTTTTGCTTCGTTAAAAGTTTCGACGGGGGTTCTAATAAACGTTGAATAGACAACATTCGAAAACAAGGCTGTAACTCTCGCGTGTCTTTGTGCGTGTATATGTATGTATGCGAGTATCAATGCGAGAGAAGGAGAGAGAGAGAGAGAGAGAGAGAGAGAGAGAGAGGATTACGAAGGGTGAAGGGGGTGGCTCGAGTCTCGTTCAGAGGATTCAGGAACGGACTCTGTAGACCCTTGGCCGTCTAGAATCAAGATTATAAATATTGATCCTGAGCGTCCTTGAGAGTAGAGTGCACTCGTGGAGTCCCTCTCATCCCGCATTTCTATACTCGCCAAACTCGAGGGGGATTCTTCCAAGTGAAATTGAAATCCAAGAGGTTCCTTCGAATCAGGATCGACTCGAAAGAGAGTCAAAGTCGTCGTTTGGGGCCAAATTAAAAGGGGGAGGAGGTGGGAGATAGACCAAATTCTGACCTTACCAAATTCGTCTACAGAGAAACGAATTTCTATCGTTAATGATATTACCTAGGCGTGACTCAATCGAGAGAGAGAGAGAGAGATTCATTATATTTATCAAAGAAATCGAATAGATGAAATTTATCAAAACAATAATCGAAAATAAATTTGTGAAACGTGCAAACTTCGAACATACATATTATTCGACATAATATCGAACGATTTTTATTCCATTCGATCCGATCGTTACAAAACGACTAATTAACCGTGCCTAGGGCCGTCTCGATAATGCGAAAATTCGATTTAATCGAGAGACACGCTTCGACGAACTCGCAAGTGGTATACTTTTTCGCAGTGCACGGGCGTTTCCAATCATCCTACTCTGCCTTCCTTTACGATACGTTTCCGTTCGAAGCGTGGACGATTAGAAAAGAAAAAATAAAAAGAAAAGAAGGACGGAAGGAAGGAAGGAAGGAAGGAAGGAAGGAAGGAAGGTAGGAAAGAAAGAAAGAAAGAACAGGATAAAAAGAGGAAAGAATAGAGAACACGGTATCGGATGCGTCTCGTTAGCACAATTGCAACGAGCAAGCGAAAAGGCGCATTGGTGCTCCACTTTGATGGCCATTTCGAGCACCCCTATTGGAAGCTCGGACTTTGCTAAATTCACGTAGAACGAGCAACCTTCCGTTCAAATACTTTTCTACTTTTCCGGAACGATCTTTGTATTAGCACTTAACCGCGTTGAAAAATCCCACCGTACCAATCCTATTTCAATCGTTTTCGCTTAAGGAAAGAGAAAAAAAAAGAAAAAGAAAAAGAAAAAGAAAAAAAGAAAAGAAGAACAACCAGAATTCTTTAAGAGCTTTTTCTTTCCTACGACGAATAATTCAACGAATTTTTTAAAATTATCAAATTAAGATATAATAAAATCCCTAACGGTCGATCCTCAAACATTTTTCTAAAAATATATGGAAATTCGATCCGCTCGAAACGTTTAATATGCATTACGAAAATTATATTCTAATATTACAGAAGTTTTTACTTTCGAAATGGATCGTCGTTCGAAGAAAATGTTGTAGGAGATAAGAGAGATCGTTTCCACGAGGAAGACGCAACCCTTCACGTCCGAGATCTTCGCCACTTTTTCTCCGCAGGAAAAAGAAAGAAGGAAAGAAAATGAAGAAGAAGAAGAAGAAAAAGAAAAAGAAAAAGAAGAAGAAGAAGAAGAAGAAGAAGAAGAAAGTAAAAAGAAGGAAATAAAAAGGAAAAAGAAATTCAACTGGGTAGAGTTACCCTACGTTACACCGGGGTTAGGTATGATGGTGGCTTCGGAGTCTCGTGGTTTTCCACGGCTGCGTGTATAGCTCTCGCTTATATACCTTCTCACACGATGTAGCGAGAGAGAGAGAGAGAGAGAGAGAGAGAGAGAGAGAGAGAGAGTTCGCTTCGTGCGGACGCCGATGTAGAAAGGATCGTGGAGGCACAACGTGCGGTTTGAAAGACCCTTTGAAGTTTCTAAAAGCCACCTGCTTGCGCGTCTGAGGCACTAACCCCGCGAGGAAAGAAAATGGAGGAAGAAAAGACAGTGAGAGAGAGAGAGAGAGAGAGAGAGAGAGAGAGAGAGAGGGAAGAAGAAGAAGAAGAGAGGGTGAACCTAAGTCTATCCTTAAATATGAGTCTAGACTGAGAGGATGCGCTTTACGAGAAGTTGTTACGCGTTAGCTCTAGACTCGAATATACGAGAAACTTCTATTATTGTTTGAACATCAAGGTACTCTAAATCGTTAAATATATATATATATATATATATATATATATATATATATATATATATATTCTAATCGAATATTTTCGCGAAAGAAAATTACTTTCACTTTTCGAGATGGCGTTCTTTT
This sequence comes from Dolichovespula sylvestris, assembly GCA_918808275.2. Classification (NCBI taxonomy): domain Eukaryota; kingdom Metazoa; phylum Arthropoda; class Insecta; order Hymenoptera; family Vespidae; genus Dolichovespula; species Dolichovespula sylvestris. Next base: position 9,117,396 of record OU964967.1, read on the forward strand.
TTCGTTTTTCCTTTTTTTTCCTTTTTTTATACTTCCTGCTTGTTTCTATCTTTCATTATTTATTATTTCTTTTTTTATTTCTTATATATATATATATGTATATTTTTTTTTTAATCGTACGCACACATCAACGTAATTATTACAAGCGTAAATTCGATTGTTCATTGGTATTGAAGGGAAGGAAAAAACGTTTCTTGTTTTTTTTTTTCATTTTTTTTTTTTCTTTTTCGAAGAGGAAAAGAGAAATGTATCGTCGAAAATAAAGATAAATGTTTGTCGAAGCTATTAGCGTTCTTTTTATTTCCCCGCCCTCTTCAGGCCTCGTAGGCCCTGGCTGTCAGAACCTCTCTGTGATTAGGACGACGTAGGATAGCTTGTTCTCGTTTTTCGTGCAAACAGACACTCCGTGCGGCAGGGATTTTGCAGTGGTGAACGAGTACGAGTACGAGTACGAGTACGACGACGACGACGACGTCGTTAAACGAGCTCGCGTACCCTCCTCTCGAAAGGGAGATTCTGTTTCATCGAAATCAGAGGGGTAGGTATGGGGTATGGTTTGGCTAAGAAGAGAGGAGAGAGAGAGAGAGAGAGAGAAAGAGCGTAGCTTTTCGGCTAATGAGCCATGGGCAGGGGTGTGGTCGAAGTTCGAAGAAAACGGGGGAGTACGCTTTTTCTTTCCTAGAGACCTTCTGCTACTCTAAACGTACTACTCTATGCCCTCCTTCCCCCAAACCTCCTCTTTTCTTTTGTCGAGTGAAGAGAGATTAAGAAAAAAAAAAAAAAAAAAAAAAAAGAATGTATAAGAAAAGTAATCGAAAAAAAATTAGAAATTTGATCGCTAGCAATCGACTTTACGAATTTCATTTATTGCCATTGAAAAGGGAAAGGAAAAAGAAGAAGGGGAGAGAAAGAAAACAAAGAAAGAAAGAAAGAAAGAAAGAAAGAAAAGAAAAAAAAAACAAAGAAGAAAGATAGACTATAAAAATCCAATGGAACGGGATAAGTATATTGTAGATTGTAATTTTTATCGATAAAAAAAAAAAAAAAAAAAAAAAAAAGAACGAAAGATAGAGTAGACGTGCAAAATTATCGAAGCCGTAGGTTTATAAGAGCGAAGACCGCGAAGTGATAATACGATTTTCGAAGGTCGAAGGTCGGAGGTCGGCAACAAGGAGGTGAGAGGAGAATGGTAATGCCGACACCTTTGGCAGACGATTTACGTGCGAAAGAGAACGAAGGTGAAGGGTTCGCTGCACGTACCACCAGACGAGACAGCGCATTTGTCGGCGTTCTCTTACTCTCTCTCTCTCTCTCTCTCTCTCTCTCTCTCTCTCTCTCTCCCTCTCTCTCTTTAATACTCGCCATCCCTTTACTTCGCGTTGCTTCCTTCTCGCAAAATCACATCGCCGTGTTGGCGAACGCAATGTAGCAAGTAATTCGGTTATCACGCGATTGTCCGTAGTGGTAGTGATAGTAGAAGCATAGCACGTGCTCTCTCTCTCTCTCTCTCATTCTATTTTCACTGTCAGTATCTCACTCCGTTGCTCGTTTACCTTCTCTCTCTCTCTCTCTCTCTCTCTCTCTCTCTCTCTCTCTCACACGCACGCACACACGCACACAAACAGACACACGCTCTTGCTCTCGCTCTTTGTATCCTTCTTCTTCGCGCAGTCATCTCTTCTAGAATAGGGCCGAGCCGCGTACTTGTCCATTAATGCTAAAAGCGTAGTACACTCGATTATCACGTCGTTGTGCATGGCTGAAAACTGAAAATGCCGTTGGCCCTTTGACGCTCCAGAGTAAGAGCACAGCACACGCCTACGACAGCTGCGAGGATGACGACGGTACTGGTGCCGTTGATGGTGTGATAGTCGTAGTAGTGGTATTACCAGTGGTAGTAGTATAGTTGTAGTTGTAGTTGTAGTAGTGGTAGGCAGGTAGGTAGGTAGTGGTGGTAGTGGCGCTGATGCCGGGGGTGAGTTTAACCACCTCGACGCGCGTTAGATCCACCGTGAAAATTCCAGTAACAACTCCGGCCACGGATTTAGGCGGACTACCCTCTTTGAATACTCCCCATCTCTCTGTCTCTCTGTCTCTCTTAATCCCGCGCGCGTTCTAACATTTTCTCCATCAAATTTTTCCCCATAAATAAGATTATAAGCGTCCGACGTTTCGAATAATATTTTTATTCGCTATCATCGACGACTCTATTTCAAATGAATATCTCGAAAATTGACGATAAATGAGTATGTTTTATTACGGCCATGCTTATCACTAGGAAATTTTCTGGGTTTAGTGGAACGTCGAAACAGATAAAATTTTCGTACGCGTACTAAACGCGAACCAATGCGTCTTCCTTTCCGCAGCGGTAAACGTTGCACGTTTCACTCGTCTCGGCCCGTCCGGCGATACGCGATAATGGATTCGATCTAGCGTTCGCTTTATTATACCGAATTAGAACAAACGTTTTCAATTATACGAAAATTGGCGCGAGGTACGCCGCACTCGTTCGCAACGAACGCGTACCCGGTGGTTTTCGAAATCGAAAAATTAAATTTACTTAATTAAAAGGATACGCTTCGATCGCCAGTGAACTTTTTTTTATTTTTTTTCGAGACGAACGCGCGCACATATTTTCTTCCGATGTATTATTGTTTCCCGTCCATTTGAAATAAAAGAAAGAAAAAAAAAAAGAAAAGGAATAAAAATAAATTAAACGAAACAAACAAAGAAAAAAAGAACAAAAGGCAAAAATATCGATCAGTTTAATCATCGATAATTAATTGGCGACGGTTAATCAACGTTCGATCGAAAGCAATCGTACGGAAAATCGTGGTACGTTTGTGAAATATTTCAACGATCCCCAAAAGTGTAACAATTAATTTCAATCGTCCGAAAGTTTTGGTGGCATTTGTACCAAAGACATCTGGCCGTCGCCATGGCAAAACTTTTCCTTTTTGACACATAGGATGAAATTTCCAAATTACCTTCGTGGTATAATCGTTAATCAAGCACTGAAAATTGTGTGTGTGTGTGTGTGTGTGTGTGTGTGTGCGTGTGTGCGCGCGCGCGCGCGAAATAAACGCGCAACCTTTCTAGCAACGTTATCGTAACATCTACATCGACTTATCTCCAACGTTTCTAATTACAAAAAGCCAAGACATTTTTATAAAGAGAAACTACTATAGCGGCGATAACGATGAGAGCACTTTCGTCATAAAGAGACATTCAAAAGGATCGCGGAAAGAAAAATAATTACAGTTCCGACTTCCAATCTTCTCGCTCTCCGGAGAATTTTCTCTTAGTAGGGAGAGACGCAGGAGGGGAAACGGGAAGTCTCAAGTAGAGGAAGAAAAGCAGAATTTATGTATGAACGTCTTGAGAACTTTAATATGAAGAACGGTAACTAATAAGAGAAACGGAAGATAGAAATAGTGAAAGAGAGAGAAAGAGAGAGAGAGAGAGAAAACTTTTTGCACCCTTGGGAAAAGATGTATAGACATACATATATATATATATATATATATATATATATATATATATATATATTATATGTATATATAGATATCACAACGATATGTTCGAGGATATTCGAAAAAAGAAATCTCAAAAAAGAAATATTCGAAAAAGAAAATCGAGAGCTAGGTGAGAATTGATCGGACCATTCGTCTTTGACTTCTTTTTTTTCAGTTTCACGATTTTGTGCTCGTAGGTTCTCTCTCTCTCTCTCTCTCTCTCTCTCTCTCTCTCTCTCACGCTTTCTTTCTCGTACTCTCTAAAGCTGATTGCGCTGGGAATATAATTTGATTGCTCCGGTGGCCGGTCTCAATAGACGCGGTAATCCTAGCTCGCGGCTTAATGAAAAAGTATTATTGCCTATTCTTCTTCGAGCGGGCTCTGCTAATCCCGGCGCGCCCGAAATTGCACTTCCGCGTATATACGATAACGAAAAGGAAAAGACGAAAAATGAAAAAGGAAAAAGGCGACGTTTAAACGGCCAAGATAACGACGAATACTTGTTACTTCCGATATTTTTCTACGGAAACGATGAACAAACAAATAATATCTCAAATTTATCTATAAAGAGTATTAGTTGGGCGTATCGTCTAATTTATTTACTGTATCACGAAGATGAAAGAAACAGACGATTGGGTGGATGAAAAATATGAGAGAAGAGAAAAGTATCGAGAAGAAAAAAAAAGAAAAAAAAAAAAAAGAAAAAACACAAAAGAACCAAACGTCGATCGTACAAAGAAAAGATAAGAGGAGGAGGAGGAGGAGGAGGAGAAGACTTTGAAAGAGGGCAGAGAAAATAAAGGGCAACTCGCTGTATTCCTTAAATTGGGTTAATGCACTGTCCGAAGGACCAAGTGGAATGGGGAAGAAAAGTCGACTTCGAAGTTCCCCATAAGACTCGAAGAGCAGCTTTCGTCTTCTTTTTCTTGTCTCTACTCTTATTGCGTTATGTTATTATCTTTAGACGGACTTTGCGAGATAAGGAGAGAAAGAGAGAGAGAGAGAGAGAGAGAGAGAGAGAGAGAGACCAGACGCATCGATAGCAAGAAAGATGATTATGGCCATTAAGAAGATTCCACTATGATTTTTCACAAGAGACGCATAAGACGCCCGTTTGTTTTAGTCTTTCTCGTTCTTTCGTCTCTCTCTCTCTCTCTCTCTCTCTCTCTCTCTCTCTCTCTCTCAAATCGTATTTTAATCCATTTCAGATTTATCGAGATATTAAATCAAATTTGATTCAATCTCTCCCTCTCTCTCTCTCTCTCTTTCTTTCTATCTATCTCTCACGGGACGTTTGAAAAATGAACTAAGAATAATTAATAAAGAAGTGAATTGAAATGAATGAATGAATGAATGAATGAACAATAATTAATCTCATTTCTTCTTGCTTATTCGAAGCACTTATCTGTTCGAAAAAGAATTTGATGGGTCAGTCGTGACATCGTCTCGACGTCGACGTTGTTAAAAATGAAAATAACGAGAAACGGAAGCTTGGAAATGGCGCGATAACAGCTACGAAAAATAGTCTAAGAAGCTGAACGTTTATGGACCAATGTCTTATTCTCGTAGAGTAAAAGGAAAATGAGGAGAAAGATAAAGAAAAAAAAAAGGAAGAAAGGGAGAGAGAGGGAGAGAGAGAGAGAGAGAGAGAGAGAGAGAGACAAAGAAAAACGGCATGTCGTCGTTGTCGTCGACACAATCGTAAACTTATCGAAGTACAAGAAGGGCTGCACGTCTTGGAGCCCTTCCATGCACGTCTCGACGCCTCTACGGCATTTCGAACTCTTGTAAATCTCTTTCCTACGCTCGCAAAGTTTACTTCGCCTTTATCGTTGCCTCGTAGAGCTCGTTAATGACGCTGTAAATCGTTCGCTGCTTAACCATACTCTGTCTCTCTCTCTCTCTCTCTCTCTCTCTCTCTCTCTCTCTCTCTCGTTCTATCTCTTTCTTTTGACTTGACATAAATCGTTCGTCTAGTTGACTCTTGGCCAATTAATTATATCCTCCTCCATTTCGACGACAAATTATTATTCGATCGATTGTTTATCGTAACGATTTTACCCATAATAAATTATGATACGGATTGGCTAATTAAACCGGAGCGAATTTATACTCTGAAAAAAGAAAGAAAAAAAGAAAGAAACAAAATACACGTCATCTGTCGTACCGATTAAAATCAATTGTTTAATTAACCGAAGAGCGCGTGGTCGTTTATTTTCGAATAATATTTCGTTCGATACTTTCTATCCAGCCGCGTTTTAGACGTCAATAAAGAGGAGCCATCGAGAATACGCCATTGATGATTGATTCTAAAGTTATCGACGGCTTTGCGAATATCAACGCGGCCGCATAAAATCTATGCTGCCGAAGGCATTCGATCGTTCCAGTAAAGGAAACATGATTCATCCTTCGACTTGTTATTTTCGCATTACTCGAAGCACACACACACACACACGCACACACACACTCTCTCTCTCTCTCTCTCTCTCTCTCTCTATCTCACGACTTCATCCCCGATTCACTACCACACTATCATCAACATCGTTTCTTTTTCGAGCATAACATAGAACACGAATATGGCGGAATAGATGGAATGTATTATTACTTTTCTCCACGTTAACGTCTTGTTTATGAACGCTGCAGACATCGCCGACCGTACATTTATCAATTTCTCGGTAATAGAAAATCAACCCCGTCTCCTCGACCCCCCCCCCCTCTCGAACCCTCTTGGTCCCTCCGTCAAATCTGATGCACATTAACGATTTTTCGTCGGGACGAAATGAAAGAAATAATAGGGAGAGAAATCTCGTTTCTCGAATCGATGATTATCCACAAAAAAATGCATCGAGAAAAAGATTTATCTCTGAAAATAAATTATCAGTATATATATATATATATATATATTTATATCGATAATATGTAATAATAATGAATATTTTATTTGAACGTGCAACAATGAGATATATTCGTTTAAAAAAATATATATTGTACAAAGGGTATTAAGAAAAATATATGTGTATACGTATGTACGTGTATTAAATATACAATGAACGAAGCTCGTTGATTAGATTGAGGCAGTAATTAAGAGCAATCTTGCCTTTTGATATCAAAGTCACCGTGAACGTCGAAGGAAACGACCAACGAGGCTGCGTGAAGGATCCTGCGAATGACGTTTCCTATGTCGTACGCGTGTGGCCTCTTTGATGTCGACGCGTTTAGTACTTACTCGAGACTACATTAAATCTAATAAGTAAGGAAAACTATGTCCTCTTAGTGCATTAGCGTTTACCTCTTCCCGTTTAGCGATGAAATTAAACAACTACAAATGCCTCGACCTTTCTGTTTGTTCTACGAGACGAATTAAAATATCGTTTGGTTCTTTCTTTCATTAAAAAAAAAAAAAAAAAAAAAAAAAAAAAAAAAAAAAAAAAAAAAAAAAAAAAAAAACAGAGAAAAAAATGAAAAAAGAAAGAAAAGCAATTTGAGAAGAAGAATTAAAGAAAAAAGAAAAAAAAAAAAGACAAAAAATTGCCTTTCCTCTATAATAAATAGTTATTTAGACAGTTGAAAATAGTTTGGTGTGGGTTTACGCCAGTTCGAAATGTTCACGTAATATATATAAATTCAAGGAAGTTTTGATAATGGTATCTAAACTCGAAATTGTCGAAATTTATAAATTTTCTTCGATGGTAGAATTTCATGGTTGCTAGAAATTCATCAGCCGCGAGAGGAGACAATGATACAGAGTTATTGCGGAACAGGGGTTGAATGGTATATAGAACAACATAGTCACGTCGCTCGGCTCGGCTCGGCTCGGCATACGATTAATTCGTCGAAACTTATTTTCACGTCAGCCGTAGGAAAACCGAGCGATATTTCGGACGTTGCGGTAGCGGATTTTACCGGGATCGCGGTTTTACGTTTAGACCGCAGTCGAGCTAGCCATTTCGACTATCCTACGCTCTTTCCCTTCCACACTCCTCTCTCACACTCTCTTTCTCTCTCTCTCTCTCTATCTTCATGTCCCTGTTCCTGTTCCTATACCTTGTTCTCTATTTCTCTTTCATTTATATATAGAACATGTACGTGCACATACATACATAGAATATATGTGAGCTTTGCGGTATCGAATTATTAACCGCAGTCGTGATTGCCGCTTGTTTTGAATGAGCTTAGGCCGCGAATGGCCAAACGTGGTTTCTATGGTATTAACAGCGCATGGAAACGAAAGCTCTCGCGTAACGATTTATGACAATCGTCGCCATCGTCGTCGTAGTCGTCGTCGTAGTTGTCGTCTGTAGTCAGATACAAAATATGTCTGTGTATTTACGGTCATATATATATAAATATATATATATATATATATATATATATATATATATATATATTTGTGTGTGTGTGTGCGCGCGCGCGCGCGCGTGTATATATATATATATATATACATATATATATGTGCACGCGGATATGAGTTTCTAGCTCGCGTGTCAGAAATTATATTTCGCTTTGTCGCCGTGTAAATCGATTGCCAGACGATAAACTCGATTCTTCTCGGAATCGATTCCAAAAAAATGCCAGGAACGAGCAATCAATAATCATCGAGCGGATTTTGAAAATTTTACGGTCCGTTCCCTTTTATTTCACGCCATTCAGAGAGATCGTAATCGCTTCGAAATTCGCCCGTTTAACGGCGTACCTACGTATTAAGCGTTTTTACGGGCGGTTAATTTCGATTTCGGTTGGATCAGTGATAAAATCTGAAATAGCGATTATCTTCGCGCGATCGTAGGATAGGATAGGCTTGAAAAAGCGCGAACGAGTTAACTGTGTAAAAAGAGAAGGAATAGGAGAGGGGGAGAGAGAGAGAGAGAGAGAGAGAGAGAGAGAGAGAGGAATGGAGGCCCGACAAAATCGTCTGGTAATTTTTCGAATCAGCCTTTTTAATCGTTCGGAACTCAACGGTCCTGAAAATGCTCATAAAATCCGATGGAGACAATCAGACTTTTTCTATTTATTCCAGTTTACGGTACACAATGCGTTAAATGCTCGCGCGTGGGACGCGTACAAGTAAAACGAGTTACAAAAAAAAAAAAATAAAAAAATAAGAAAAAAAAAAACACAGAAAAAGGGGAGAAAAAAAACGAAGGAAAATACTATCGCGAAATTGTTCGCCTCTCGGCGATTTTTCCAAGCGATAAATACTTGGAGCCGATCGTGCGTCGACGCTAAAAAGGGTGAGAAGATTATTAAAAGAACGAGCAAGATCTTTTGTAATTATTCTCAATTCGTGGGAACTACAAGAGACAAAGAGAGAGAGAGAGAGAGAGAGAGAGAGAGAGAGAGAGGGAAATAGATAAATAGATAGATAGTTAGAGAGAGAGAGAGAGAGAGAGAAAGAGGAGAGCGTCGAGAGAGAAACGAGTTGGTAGCTTAAACCACGCAGCCTCTCTGATCCGGCTTTCTGAATTTAATTACAATTAATAATCTGGGAGCTCGGGTACGTCCTAGGTACGGATCCGAGGTGAGACCTTGGGAACCCGCGTACAGCTTTGGATTACTTTACGCTCCGCCGGGATTTCTCCTGTGCATCTAAGCGGTCCTTTCTCGGGAACGTTTGAGCCTTGGAATGTCGATTATTATTCGCACTTTAACATAAACGTCAAAGAAGCTTCTTCTCGACATAAACATCTTTATACTTTTTATTTCTTTTTTTCTTTTTATGTAGATCGTCAAAATTATCGTCAATTTATTTTGAATATATCCTACTCGATAATTCTCGCAACAAACGAATTTATATATATATATATATATATATATATATATATATATATATATACATGTAATATATTGTTATTATTATCGACGCGAGTCTCTTATTTCTATCGATTTTTTTGGTCGGAATAAAAGTAGATAAAGGTTAATTCGAAACAGATGTAGGAGGAAAGATAAATCCGTTCCAATTGGCCCACGTAAGCCAAGGTTTCTTTATACGAGTTATACGGCGAAAGGAAGAGGGTGAATGGGCGAATGGAAAGGGTTTGGCAAAAAGGGAAGCACGTAGATGGAAGCACGAAGTGAGGAAGACTCCGACTCTACGACGTTCCTCGAACGCGAGTAGAGAGGAATGTCGCAATTTCCGGTTTATTATATTGTACATACCTAGGGATTACATTAATAGATCCACTATCTATCGAACTGGCTCATTGGATTTATTTTTTTTTCCTCTTCAAAGTAAGCCGATATAATCGCCGATGAAATCCACTGTTTCGAAGTACTTATTTAAACGACTCGGGATTATCTTCGAAGGATCATTGAATCTCACGTTTGATTCTTCGATCTTTTCGATTGAAAAAAAATTATATATATATATATATTTTATTATTATCATTATTATTATTATTGTTATATATATATATATATAGAACGTGAAAGAAAGAAACAACAAAATTACGCCCGTGAACTTTGATCCCTTTGAAGAGAATCGTCGATACGCGGATAAGTAATTAAGTGATTACTATAGAAAACGAATTAAAATCGTGCCAAATTTATATTCTATTGTTAATTTTTTTTTTTTGAATAAAAAGGATCCGTCCTCCTCGAAAGGATGATCTTGAATTTTTGTAAAGTGTCGTCGTACGTAGATACGTACGTATGTTACGTCGTAGGTACATACATACGTTTGGTGCATTACTGAGAATAATCCTGGCGTTGCTTGGTTGGCTCGAGAGCACGAAAACCGCGGACTAAAGCTCGCTAAAGTCTTTACCTTCGTATATATGTGTGTGTGTGTGTGTGTGGGTGTGGGTGTGTGTGCGTGTGTGTAACATTTGGATACACTTTACCACTACCACCAACGAACTTACAGTCCAAGTTTTAATTCAAAGTTTTATTTATACGAATCGTGCATTATCGTTAAGTCTACCGCACGGGACCAATGGGAAAGATTTATAACGAGCTTACTGAAGTGCACCGAAAGAGACATTTCCGTTTGCACGGGGAAGCCTCTTTTCCGATCTATAATAAAATAATATCGTTAATATGTAATTCATTTAATTTATCAGAATTCAGATTTAATACGCGCAAAAATAAACTACGTTTCGATGGAAGAAATTATATTTACTTTGACTTTTCAACATCGTTCAAATATAAAATATAATATTCTATGTCATATAGAAAATCGCCGTGAGAGTGACTGAAAGTGTGTGTGTGTGTTTTAGAGAAAGAGAGAAAGAGAGAGAGAGAGAGAGTAAGAGAGTGAAAAAGAGAAATTAAAAGGGCAAACATCAATAAATCTCTTAATAGAGGTAAAAGCGAGGGTCACGATCGAAAAAGAAAAAACATAAGCAAGAACCGCGAAAATCCGATTTTGTAATAATCGCTTAAAACCGTCGTTCGGAATTATCGAAAATAATCGATCAATGATATTGAAGATAACGCTAATATTATCGAATTTTCGCGTCCCTTAAGTCCTAAGTGCATGCTTTCTACCTATCTTTTTTTTTTTCCTTTTCTTTCTCATTCTCAACTCCTTTAGAAGCTACCTATCTCTCTCTCTCTCTCTCTCTCTCTCTCTCTCTCTCTCTATCTCTTTCTAATAGCAAGAGGGTTGGCCATAGAAAGGCTAATGCAGTTAGCCAGGATGCCCTTTAGCGCCCCTTGCTTTTGCACGCGGGGACGTGACACGATGCGTTCGCACTTCTCTCTCTCTCTCTCTTTCTCTCTTTATCTATCTATCTATCTTGTTGGGATAGATAGAGAGAGAGAGAGAGAGGGAGGGAGAGGGTATGATGGGGTCGAGCGTTTTAGTAAAATGGCCTGAAAATGCAATTATCGGGTATAGGTGTGGAGTAATGAATTGCTGGCGTTACGTGTATATATATAGTCGTCTCTCTTGCCGTCGGCGCAAATTCGTGTTCGCGCCTACGAAACCACCCCTGTTTCTCTCCCTCTCTCTGTCTCTCTCTTTCTCTTTTCTCTATTTCTCTCTCTCTCTCTCTCTCTCTCTCTCTCTCTCTCTCTCTCTCTCTTTCTCTTACTCTCCCTTTCTCTCTTTCTCTTTCTATTTCGTTTCCCATTCTCTCTTCCTCCTTTTTTTTTTTTTTGCGTCCACCCGTTATTTATTTCCTTTTGTCCCGACGAAGTGGAACTTCCGCCTCGATTCGATAGTACTCTTCCTGATTTCTCGCTATTTTAATTTCCTGTTGCTCTTTAATTTATTGATGCGATCGCCTGTTGGATGTTTCGAATCCCATTAAACAAACGATTTGTTCGTTGATCCGCGATTTCCACTCCTTCCCCCCCGTCATGTTTTCCCCCTTTCCTATTTTGTTTTCTATTCTTTTTTGTTTTCCTTTTTGCTTTTTCTTTTTTTTTTTTTCTATTAATGCAATACGACCCATATTTCCAAGTATGTTCAATGTCGCTTTTCGTTAGAAAAAAAGATTAAAAAGAGAAAAAAGAAACGAATGCACTTAATACGACAATAATCGTTGATTAATATAGACTACCTTAAGTATCGCAGCTTGAAGAAAGAAGGACAATCGAAGATTTTTAATTGAGTCGTTGGTACTCCAAGCAGAACTGCAATTATTTTCAGCGGACGTGCATCGAACGGTATCCGGCTTTAATCCGAAGCTTACGCGCGACGAATAACATTTTTCACTTCCGACGCGTCGTCTTATTGTCAGACTCGTACCAACCGTGCGTGTGTTTGTGAGAGCGTCTCTCTCTCTCTCTCTCTTTCTCTCTTTCTCTCTCTTTCTTTCTTTGTTTGTCTGTCTGTTTTGTTTTCATCCTTGGCTGCAGACGAAAAATAAAGAGCCACGCAACTCGCTCGTTTCGCACTTCTCTTTTCACCCTCGTTCACAATGTAGTTTAGAAAATCAAAAGATGACGAAAAAGAAAAGGAGGCGCAAACTCGATCATCGATTTAACTCACTCTCGAAACATCGTCGAGGCACGGATTTTTTATTTTAAAAGAAGGAAATGTGCTAGAGAAAGACAGAGATTGAGAGAGGTAGAGAGAGAGAGGGGGGGGAGAGGAAGATATATATATATATATATATATATATATATAAACTAAATACGCGTGTGTAGGATAGGAGGACAATCGAGGCCTGAACAAAACGATTTCGAATTCATCGAATGTCGCGAAGTACATTCTAGGTAGGTGGATACTAGTTTGAATGTTTGGAGTTGAATGGAAGACGGAAGTGAAGGTAAGTATATTTCGTGTAACAGTGGAACGACGTTAAGGGAAATCGGGTCAACGGGTACTCTGCAATCGGCTGATCCACGAATAGACTTTTGAGAGTGTTGTGGGTGTGTGAATGTGTTGGAGAGAAGGAGTCAGAAGGTTGGAGTGGCCGAAGGAATAGAATGTGGGTATGTGTGTACGAGAAAGAGAGAGAGAGAGAGAGAGAGAGAGACGGAGGGTTGCAGTGTTCGTTTCTCCCAGCTCTCGCGTTGATTTCCGTTTCAGAGAAATTCTCTCCTCTCCGTTGCTCGCTACTAGGAGTCGAAGAGTGGCTCGCTCGCATTTCAAAGCGCATCCGGCCCTGTTTACTTCTGTGTATACGCGTGTATGTTCGTGTGTGTGTGCGTGTGTGTGTGTGTGTGTGTGCGTGCGTGCGCGTGGTACGAGTACGCGCACGCGCGTTCACCCACGTAAATAGAACTCTGTTTACACTTCGCCGCTGAATAATCATTCATCACGGGCGCCTTAACGAACGCGCGAACAAAGCCGTGAGTATAATGAGAGCTTGACCTCTTTTTCCCGAGAAGAGATTCTTCGAATCCACGAGGTCAAAGGGTAGGTAGGTAGGTAGGTAGGTAGGTAGTCGGGAAGAAGAAGAAGATAGATAGACGGGGTGGCGATGAAAGAGTTACGTCAGGTCGTACGAGCCTGAAATAAATTTCGATCGAAATCGATCAACGTGAAAATTATTCCACGCTGGTGAATCCAAAATTTTCGTACGATTATTGTCGCACGTTCCTTTTAACGAAGAGATCGATGAAAAGATAGAGAGAGGGAGAGAGAGAGAGAGAGAGAGAGAGAGAGAGAGAGAGAGAACGATCTTTATACTCGTTTCTACGAATCCCCTGAATTTGGAGGATCGTTGAAAGATCGAGAGAACGGCGAGATAAGAGGAACGATCGGCGTAGAAAATGAGACGGCCGGATGTTAATTAGAGGATATTCGATTCGACTGGAATTATCTTCTATCGCGAGGGTGAGATCCGAGTTACCGCGATGATCGAGTTTTAATAGTTCCCTTCTAACTCTCTCTCTCTCTCTCTCTCTCTCTCTCTCGCACGTATACGTACAACATACGTGTACAGCTATATAAATGACTGGACTCGGTCTAACGATCTTCTCACGAAATATCCAACTTGTGCGAAGCTCCTACGTGTCATCGAGAGGATCAAGAAGAAATGGATAAACGTCCGAGCAAATGATCATTTTGTACGGCCGAAAAGAAGCTCAGATATAATTCCTAAATTTCCCCAAAGCCGAAAGTTACTATCGTGTTATCATCGTTCCTAAGAAAATTACGCGTTTGCCGATTGGCCGGCGAGACATATTCCACGTTTACGTGGCATCTTTAATCGTCGAGGAGATCGACGTAAACGCGATGCCCTCTTGATTAAACTGCTTGGCCAAATAAACGAGGGAGCTTTATTTTTATCCAAGTATATTAACACTTTTGACGTGTTGGTATTAACTAATCGAGTATGTATGTCTCTTTGAATTGCCAACGATCCTTCCCCCGATGAAAGTTGCTCGTTAACGATTTATCTTTGAAATCCGTGCCTCCTGCAGATTCGTTCAAGCTCGATTCTATCAAATTCAAGGTACCATTTACTTATTCTCTTTGAATTTAATATTATAACAATGGTAATAAAAATCATTCGAGAATTAGATTACTTAAATATTTCATTGATAAATTGAATAATATGATATAATAATAATTCAATGAATTCCTAAGGTAGAAACTGACTTTGAAAAAATATTGAAATGTCAATGTGATTGTATGTGTGTGTGTGTTAGGGAGAGAGAGAGAGAGAGAGAGAGAGAGAGAGAGAGAGAGAGAGAGAGAGAGAGAGGAAAAGACAGACAGACAGATAGAGGAAGAGTGAGATACGAATGGAAAATTTTCCGACGAATTCCCAAAATACTTCCACACAATAATACCGTGCACAACGGTTCGTTAATAAAATATTAAAACGCCGAAGCCCCTCTCGTAACTCGTTTTACCGACACGCGCACACGTGTGTACTGGCTGCAGAGAGGTGTACGAGAGAGAGAGAGAGAGAGAGAGAGAGAGAGAGAGAGAGAGAGAGACAGGAAATGTCCGTGGTTCGCGAGCACGACATTTACGCGAGATCGTATCCTGTTTAGCGAGAGTGCACCGAACCGGCACGATTTTCCCTGCCAATTTTACGCGGAAGCTCGCGAGTCCAGCTAGCTTTTTAAATTTTCGTCGAGAATAGAGCAGACGAGTGTTTCCCCGAGTATTACCATTCGTGCTAGCGACGGCTCGTTGATGTCCACGTATATACACTGTCGTTTTAATCTCAAAAGAATGAGAGAAAAAGAGCGAGCATTATGACGTAAAAATTGCATCCACTAAATAACACCGAGCACGTTCGTTTATCGTTAGAATCGAGAGCCAAACGAGCGAGTGAGCGAATGAACGTTCCTGGAACGAACACGAATACGTTGTAAATGGTAATGAGAGAGATAGATAGAGAGAGAGAGAGAGAGAGAGAGGGAACTGCGCGAGGGATGATATTAAACTCTGATTAGCTGTGCTACTCTCGCACTTCGGATGCTGCCTGCGGACCATTTCGCTCGAGCGTAATAAAGCGGATCGATCATAACGCGAGTACGCGACGATGGAGAACCGTACACATTTTCATCGGCTTCATCATTACCGATTTCTTAATGAGCCACGAAAATGAGACAATTTTTTTTTTTTTTTTTTTTTTTTCTTAACTATGCGATATGATCGTTCATCGATGAATATGTTGAGCAAAAACAAAAAAAAGAGAGAGAGAGAGAGAGAGAAGGGGGGAATCGTCGAGGAGAGAAAAACATCGCGATGATTCGTTTCTCAACGAAAGAAATGAAATTTAAACGGATAGGATCGGAATAGAATTGTAATTAGGATTTAGGCTAGATTCTCGTTCGATATCGCGTGTTTAAGAGCGATCTCTTAGTTAGCCTCGAGCGTGCAATCGGATTCTAGCCTAATAAATCGGCCCGAACTCCCTTACAAACGTGCCTAAGAGGCGGCGTACGTTTAACCTTTTCGACAATTACAGACTATATCCAAAAATAGCCGACGGAATCGTTCTCGACGACCGTCGAGATTCGTTTGATGATTCACGATCAGCGAAATCATCCTACTTCGATCTTTTCTCTCTCTCTCTCTCTCTCTCTCTCTCTCTCTCTCTCTCTCTCTTACACATTTTATTTAAACGTACTTCTCCTCTCGCTTCCTCCTTCTCTTCGTTCGACTCTTTTATACGTGGGCGGAGAAACGTGCAGGGTAGCTTCGTTCTATAGCAGAAGATGTCTCTCCAAATGGACAGCAAAAGAGAGAAAGAGAGAGAGAGAGAGAGAGAGAGAGAGACATATATATATATATATATATATATATATATATATATAAATGGTCCAGCTGTACATTTTGCAGCATTCAAACCGGTCGCACCAGGCACTCGTTTGCGAGCCCTTGTTCCCTTTCTTTCGGCCCTCTCTCCCTCTTTCTTTCCCTCTCTCTTTCTCTCTCTCTCTCTCTCTCTCTCTCTCTCTCTCCCTCTCACACACACTCTTCGATTCGATTCGGAGAAGAAATGGGCAGCACGGTGACCCCTTCGTTCGTTTTCCTTTTTCCTACGAATCTACATTCGCTGCGGCCACATCCGCGGTCGTGGCTCGGCACGTCCATGACGATGGCAGCAAACCAAGCTGGTGTGGTCGTGACGGTATCCACCAAGAGCAGACTCTGCCTCTACCATCACCGATGGTGATTCTAGTGGTAGTGCTGATGGTGATCCTGGTACGAAGCAGCCATCGGCCATCTCTGCTGTTGAAGTGACATAACGAAGTGCCGCGATAAAATCGGGAATTATCTACGGTCTTTGTCCGCTCGACGCCGTTTTTCGACACACGCTCACTTATTTATCACTTGTTTTTCTTTTTTTTTCTTTTTTCTTTTCGTTTGTTCTTATTTTTCATTTTTACCAACCTCTTAAAGTGACCGTCATTATTTCGTTCATGAGAGTACTCACGGAAAAGCAGAGAAGGATAAATGTAAAAAAGTAGGATGAAAAATCTATGAAAATATAATATTGATATCGCGGTTAGTAATAATAAGGCGGAAATGAATTTAAATAGAGATTTTTCTATCGGACACGCGAGCGTGAAATGTATTCGAATAACAATTGATTAATATTTATGAATAATGGTTAATTATTCATTTCGCGCGCTTATAGAAATTCTTTTCATCGCGTGATAATCATAACGTATGAATATTTTAGAGTAACTCGAAAGCTACCCTATTGAATTCTATTCTCCCGGAACGTTTCCACACGCGTCGACGTGAGGATTTACAAAAACGGAATACGAAAATGGGTCAACCCAGTGCAAAGTATCTCACAAATATACTATACGGGTTTCTTCATTAGCAACGTAATCTACTTTACGAGTAGAGGAGCCCAGCCAATTTACGAAAGTCGAAACAATGGAAAGAATCGTCATTCGTAAGCTCCTTAAAAGCGTATCCTTAATCTCGAGGATCAGGCTCGACGTTAAGCCCGTTGCAACGAAGAAAGAAACGACGTCTTCCCGTAGAATATAGAAAGATACTAATTAGAACCGATAATACCTAGTATATATCGAACAAGTCTCGAATCTTCGGGGGGTGAATAATTAGTGTAATTAAACAACGACGAAGTTAAAGAGAAAGGAAAAAAGAGAGAGAGAAAGAGAGAGGAGAAAAAAGTTGAAAGTTGAAAATTAGTAGAGGCGAGTAATAAAAGGGGAAAAAAAGGAAGAGAGCAAAAAAAGGAAAGAGAGGAAAAAAAACGAACAACTCTGTCCATGGTAGAGAAGTGATAATCGCATTTACTCTCGTCTCGTTCGTACGCCATGAACTGTCCGATCGATATTTCGAAATTCACTTTGAACGAGCGACCGACAGCTCGAACTAACCTCGAATGCTTTACGGAGTACATAACTGGAACGAACAATCAGAACCGGACGAAATGAAATCGTTGGGAAACAGTTCGACTGTGGCCAAATCTCTCTCTCTCTCTCTCTCTCTCTCTATCTCTCTTTCAGATCGAATATCTCATATATATATATATATATATATATATATATATATATATATATATAAAAATTGAGAAACAGAAATAGAGAGAGAGAGGCACACGTGTGCGAACAAGAATATACAGTTGGAGAAAATTCGAATGAAATCGACGATGCGGAAAGCGAGGAAATGGGGCTACATACACGACTTCTCGTTTTCTCGTTTAACGGAGCTAGTTTGTCCCTAGAGGGACTACGAGACAACTCTGCCCGGGATAGAAGCATATTTGAATTTCCTTCCAATTTTTCTCGATTTCTCACTTTGGTCCGACGCGCAAAAACTAGGGGGCTACGATGTTTGATTCGTGAGCTCACCTCGACCACCGATGCTTTTAAAAATGTATAAGACACGATTTAAATATAAGCGAATATACACGTGGATATACATATCGACGAGAATAAATATGAAACGCGTTAAAAATTGAAAATATGAATAATTCGATCGGCAAACGTAAATTGAAATTATTAATTACGGTTGAACAAATTTTATCGGGCCACTCGCCGATCGGACGTTATCGCGCGTGACTTTGGACGTCATCAAATACGAATTTTTCTTTTTACTTATTAAAAATATACTACCACTGTGTTAACGATATATAAAAGTAGAAAAGGAAGAAACTAAACAACAGGTCACAGATCTTTCGAGTACGATAGAATTTATTTCCGTCGAAAAAATTCGTTGAAATAAAACGAGCGTCTTTGCCGAATAATTCCTAAGCGCCTACATAGATAACATTCGGAAAAGTGCACCTGTGATCCTGTACACCTGACGAAGCTGTAAATCCGTTTGATTCTGCTATTGCGTCGTCCTGTTTTATTTGCAGGAGCTTTACGAAGTGGCTTAGATCTCCCAATCGAGGGATCAAACTTACGAACGAAGGAAAAATGTAAAAATAAAAAAATACACACGCGTAAGAGGGAGAGAGAGAGAGAGAGAGAAAGATAGAGAGAGAAATAACAACAAGAACAACGACACAACGTAATTCTAGCGCGAAATGGGTTTTTAATCTTCTTTCGTCCAATAAACGTTACTCTCCACGGCGCGTAATTCGATTTGAATTTTGCAAATAACACGAGTTTTGCACCCTTTTTGCATTGAATATTTATCTCGCGATTAAAAGCACGTTTATCGTTCTCTCTCCTCTCTCTCTCTCTCTCTCCTCTGCGTTCACAGTCGCTTTTTTATTCGCAGTTCGATAATTCTTCAATCTGTCTTTAATTGACTTTATATAGTCTATAATAAATATTTTAATGGCCAAATCGTGGACATTATCGAAGATTAAGAGAATAATTGAATAACACGGATAAACGTCTGAATGAATATCTTAGTAATGCTACAAAGGCGTGAGGGCCCAATGGACCAATGAAAGACGAGACATTATAGTAGGAGGAAGGGAATGAAGAGAGCACAGGTTTCTATCTCCCTCGATGGCGGGTCTACGCAAATGCCGAAATTCACTTGGAGGCCATAATACCCGGAATTTCGGAATTAGCACTGCCGCCGCCATCGCCATCGCCATCGCCATCGCCATCGCTGCCGCCGCCGCCGCCGCTGCTGCTGATGCCTCTGCCACCGCCATCTCTGCACCGCACAATGGAATATATTAAACGGGCTGCACATTCCGAAAGCTAATAAAGTCCGTTACCGCTTATTACACCTGTGAAATACGCAACACACAGGATCGATCGCGTGTACGCGTTTCCATCCATTAAATACTTAAAACTTTTACATTCCGTTGGAATAATTAGAGAAACGACGAGATTAATTATACGGTCTTGACCGAAGGGTATATATCTACATCGACGATGGATGATATCCAAGATCGAAAGAGAAAAGAGAAAAGAAAACAAGAAAAGGTAATAGAAAAAAGAAGAAGAAGAAGAAGAAGAAGAAGAAGAAGAAGAAGAAGAAGAAGAAGAAGAGAAAAAGGAAAGAAACTCGTTCGACGCTTTTCTTAATTCTTTCTTTTTTTTTTTTCTTTGTCTTTTTCCTTTTTTTCTCGTATTTTAATTTGTATGTAAATCGAGGGATGGTTACTCGTGCCGATCCGTAAAGAATCAAAAGGGCAAAGAAAGAAATAGAAAAAGTTCTTAAGGAAGTTTTTGTTAAAATTCACGAGTTAGCTCTCGCGAAATCTAGGCTTTGCGTTAGCGTCGAAAAGTTCTGCGGGCCCGGCCAACCGGAAATCTGACTTTCAATCGGCTACGAGAAGGGGTAAGTGGGTTAGAATGGATTCACCGATAGCGCAATGCATTGGTCGCAGTTAGAGAGGCGCGGATGCAGATCCGAGATAGCCTCCCTCCGTCCTGTACTCGTGAGCTAGATGTGGGAGAGATGGTGTGCGCTCGTGTGCACGCGTACGTGCATTTGATTCATCGAGCCGAAACGGGCTATCGTGTCGGTAGCGTGCGAGGATACGATTTATCGTACGAACTTTGAGATAATCAGCGTCACTCCGTGAAAACGATATCCAAAATCCAGTTTAACTATCTTCCTTTTGAAAAAAAGAGAGAGTGAGAGAGAGATAGAGAGAGGGAGAGGGAGAGAGAGAGAAATAAAGAAGAAAAGGAATAAAAGAAAGAGAGAGAAAGAACGTTCATTTTTTCATGTGTGTTCTCTATGAAAGAGAGAGAGAGAGAGAGAGAGAGAGAGAGAGAGGGAGGACGAAGGGGAAAATTTTGAGGGAAAAAAAAGGAAAGGGAAATTCGTGTAAGAGCAAATCTTTGTCGTAGGAAATCGAGCGTCACGCTCGACTAGAGGCTTTCGAGAGGCGAGCACGTCGCAGCCTCGATTCCGGTCGATCATGTCAAACAATAAACGTGCCTCTCCTTCGAGTTATATCAGGATAAGAATCCTGTCCCTTCTTTCTCCCCTTCCCCCCCAGCGCCCCCACTTTTCCCGCCACACACTCAACCACTACTTCCTCTACTAGTTTTTCTTTTCCTCGGGTTATTTTCTTTTTTTCCTTTTCCTTTTCTATCTCTTTCTCGATATCGGAATAATAAGAGATTCCGCGAGGTTCGATTTTTAACGACGTATTATCCCGCTTCCTCGAGGAGTCCTTAATTCATTAGAATGATAATCGAACTCGTTCGGGACTAGAACTCTTTTCATCGAGTTCACGATTTATTTATTTTTTTTTTTTTTCCTTTTCTTTTCTATCGCCGATAAAATTTAGGAGAAAAATGTCATAACGACGGATCTAATACGTTAGTTACGATAATTCGAATCGGCGAAGGATAAGGAAAAAATCGTTTCGCGTGTTTAAAGCGGAGAATTGTCGCAGGTAGTTGAACAAGAAAAAAGAAAAAATAGCGAGTAAGAAAAAAGTAAACAAATCGCGCGTGTCACTATACGACTAACGTCGAACGTAAAGCGAGATATCCGACGTCCGGGAATTAACGCACCGAGTGCTTTTACAAATCCCGACAAAGAGGGCCGTGGTAACAATAAGCCGCGGGGTAAGTGCTTACAAACACCGAAGGGAGTCGGTGAGCTTTACACCACCTCTCTCTCTCTCTCTCTCTACTGCCTACTTCCCTTTCTCCAAACTTTCCACTTGTCCTTTCTCTCTCTCTCTCTCTCTCTCTCTATGTGTATATATATATATATATATATATATATATATATATATATATATATATATATCCTTCGTTTCTTCTAATGTAAATCTTTTTCATTTCTGTTCTTTTCCTTCATAATCTCTCTTTTATATTATACGTTTAATGCACATTTGCACATTTCTTAATCCATTGTTATTAAGAAAACGACGATTAAATTACTAAGCGCAAAAATGACATTACAATTATGAAAAATATTATTTACTTTATATCGATTTTCTCGATCGCAAGTATGAAGAAAAAGTGAGCCTTCGTTATGATCCCTCTTACAAATATTTCAATGTCCGATCATCTCTAAATAACATTCTATAATCTATTATTTCTAATGAACTAATCATCGAATTTATTCGAAACATTTTATCGAATTTTGACAAGGGTTCACTCGGACGTGCAAAAGTTTATCGAGTTGCTTTCGCGAGTTAATAAATAAATTTATTATTGAAAAGGTTTGTGCTCGGTTAATGAGGGCAAAAACATTTCTCACTCCGTCCTTAATTATGATCCCTTCAAGGCTTTTGAAGTAGAAAGGTTCCTTTCAATTTCTCCGTCTCCTAGCATCCCTTCGATGCAATCTCACGTATCATATCACTCCCCCGCCTCCCGCCTCCTTCTCTTTCTCCTTCACACATGCGCATACACTTTTCATATAGCTTAGTTACGTACCTTGACATACACATAAATACATGCGCGTGTAGTTATCGATATCGCAATGAGACCAACACGATATAACCGATAGTATAGAATTTCACGAAAGGGCGTGTGGAATGTATGGTTTGTCGATATATATATATATATATATATCGATACATTGGTGGTGAAGTTTGCCCTTAGGGAACACGTAGCAGCCACCATGGAACAATGCATTGGCCTGAAACAAAAGGATCGTCGTTTCTGGCAGGAACGGGGGAACTGGTCAGATAAGTAGTATCCACTATGGGGGATCGTTCACAATCTTGTATCGGACAATCGGTACATAATTTATGCGTTTTTACATTACGAACGATCACAATGCGAGATTTATCAAAATCTGAATGTTAGATCGAGGCTATACAGCCGCCGAATAAATTTACTTAGCTCGATGATCGTTTTTATTCGATAGTAAAATAAACGTTGAATGATACGCCTGACAACGATGGGTATTTAAGTTATATTAAAAAAAAAAAAAATTATATATAATAGAACGCGATGATAAAATCGTATAATTAACTGACACGAATCGTACGACATAAGGGAATACTCGTGGAGAAATTTTGAAAAATTGCCGAGAGTTATAATAAACGAGAAAATCTGTTTGCAATATAACCAGGCAAAATCAGCTTACCCTTTAATGCATGTGAGAAAATATATAACATCGCAATGGCTATTCTCTCGCGTGCCGAGAGTGCATATCCCTGTCTCATCTCTTCCGATTTGACCACGGCGTACCACCACGTGTACGCTCTTTTTTATCTCGATGAACTCGTCCGTTTTACTCTAACCGAGTGGTACCAAGTGAATTTTATGAACGCGCCTCGAAAAAAGAAAAAAAGGAAAAGAAAAATTTAATCTAACGGGCATAACCAGGCTATATTCCTTAAGCATATTGAAAACTATATCATACTGTAATATTATGACGCGTTAATACATTGTATTATTAAAAATTGAAACGAGTATTGTTCTCATTGGTATATTATATTCTTAAGAATATATATATATATATATATATATATATATATATATGTTTTTCCTTTCATTGCTATTCGTTAATTTATAAATGATAATGGATACATTTGGACAGTGAATTAGTATGTATAAAAGACATATAAATATATATGTATATACGTATGTATATATAAAGTAAGGTCTACTTTTTCCCTCGATGCCCAATTAGAAAGAGTAGTTTGGGTGCTTTAGGATGCGGATGTCGTGATGCGAAGCAACGCTGCCGGCAAACTCGGCGGGTGTCATTAATCCCTGTGGAGGCTCGTCCGTCTTAATTAGTACGACGCGAGGATGCGATAGGAGCAAGAGAGATAGAGAGAAAGAGAGGAACGGAAACACGGAGACGCGTGCAAGAGAACACGCGAGTAGCTTCAACCGGTCGGTGTTATTAAAGTTTTCAAAAGCTCCTACCACCGGCCAACTCCCGATAATCCTCCTTTCGTTCCTGCTTCGTTAGACGAGCGTGATAATAAGTGCGAGTTTGTATTTTCAATTTTGACCAATTTCTCATTGTTTTCTTCGCTATATATACATTATAATTAAATAAATAAATAAATAAATATATATATATAAATTTAAAATATTTCTATCGCATGAAAAACATCTAGAATGATGATAATTAACTCTCGGTTTTGTTTTATTTTTTTTTTTCCTTTACTTCTAGTAATCTAGAACATGGTCGGACATAATGAAATTATTCTCAAAACTTGTTCTTCATTGTCATTAAATATATTCATTCTTCTTTCTTGTCCAATGATCCGAATGAAAGTCGAGACAAAAATATATATATATATATATATATTATATATATATAAAAGTGGAGAATGGACGGACGAAGAGAAGGAGAATTTCGGTAACGCGTTAGCAGGAAAAGACATGACAAACGTTTTTGCGGAAACCCTTCCATATCCCCGACATCGTTTTCTATAACAAACCGTGTATGAATCGTCGGTTACACGCTCTGGCAAACGTGTTTGACGAGTAGGCAAACGGTACAGTGCCATTAGGATTTTTATATTTAGAAAAGCGGACTTCTCTTTCTCTCATTCTCACTCTACTGCCCGAGGCAGACCACGATAACAAGGGCAGTCATTAGTCCGGGTGAAAGCGCGAGAAACAATCCGCGAGTCTGCTCGCTTCTACCACCATCGACACTAACATTCCCTTGCGTTTATCTCTGTCCGTTCGTGTGCGTGTGCGTTTGCATGTAAATGAAAATCTCCTGGAAAATGGCGTACGCAAAACGATATTTACCTACTACGTACCGTGTGCGTTTGCGTAACAACGAATACGAGAGAGAGAAGGAAAGAGAGAGAGAGAGAGAGAGAGAGAGAGACGAGTTATTCTTTTTCCCCCGAACTTCAAAACTTCAAAATCATAATCATGTTAATAATTCAATCGATCGTTCGAAATTTCTTTTTTTTCTTCTCTTTTTATTCTCTCTCTCTCTCTCTCTCTCTCTCTCCTTCTCTCGAGTTTGAAAAAGGTAAAGCTTTTTCGTGTTACAAAAAAAAGGGAAGGCGTAAAAAAAAAAAGGGGAACAGTTCATTTTTCGATAACATCAATTACGATCATCCATAACGAACATCACGTTACATCAATGAACATTGATATTATTTTATCGAAGATCAATGGCCATAAATGAGAAATATGTGACGTGACGTTTCTTTCTATGAAAAATTTTCAACGTTGTTACATACATACATACATACGGGTAACATTCTTCTCATCGTGTAATCAAGAATAGTGATACGATTTTGAATATGATAGCTTTTTATTTCAAAGTGAAGAATAAAATTGATACGTATACGTATGCGTATACTACGTATCTACGTATAAACACACCGATGTATGATATGACAAGACCCAATTTGTATTCATTAGAATCGTTAGTATCGATCGATCGAGCATCTCGTTAATGAGACTTTTGTTTCATTCACTCTGATGAATTTTGATCAGCGACTCGAGCAAAGCTTTCAGTTAGCTCTCTCGATCCCATCGAGAAACGAAGTTATCAAATTCCATTTCGTATCGTAATCATATCCAATCGTCGGAACAACGAACGTAGCAAAACAAAATGACGAAAAATCGAAACATTGTTAAACATATTTCGTAGAACATGATTAGTAGATATGTATATTCTCGCGAAACAATAAAATCAGACAATACGGCGAATAAGCATTCGATCATATTCATTTGGTTTAATGTTCGTGGATAATGATGTAGTTAATTAAATACGAGAACGTATAAAACGTCGAATGGACGATGGAGGATCGATGTACGATTTCCTAGAATCGTCATTGCGTGTGAACGCAACGCAACGACGATAGAGGGAACAAAAAAAAAAGAAAAAAAAAAGAAGTAGAAGAAAATAGTACGGTGGGGTGGGTAAGCGATAGCGTGACAATCGCAAAAAAAAAAAGAACGTATATATGTATTGTATATAGGCTCGGAGATAGAGAGAAAAAGAGAAAGAGAGAGAGAGAGAGAGAGGGAGGGAGGGAGGGAGAGAGAGGGAGAGAGAAATCGAGGGAGGTTAAAGTCACGCGGATAGAAAACTACAACGACCAAGCCCGGTTTGTTGAGGGGGTGGAAATAGGGGATACCTCTTCCGTTTTACTCTTTCCTTCCTCGTCTCCCTCTCTTCCCTCTCTCTCTCTCTCTCTCTCTCTCTCTCTCTCTCTCTTTCTCTTTCTGCTCTTCTCTTTCCATCGGCGTCATTTGGGCGAGCACTCCGATCAAAAATTCCAGACTCGTAACAGGTTTTATGGATGATAAAAAGCGAGCAGCAGTAAGCAAATAAAGTCA
This sequence comes from Dolichovespula sylvestris, assembly GCA_918808275.2. NCBI lineage: Eukaryota > Metazoa > Arthropoda > Insecta > Hymenoptera > Vespidae > Dolichovespula > Dolichovespula sylvestris. Next base: position 9,143,418 of record OU964967.1, read on the forward strand.
CGCGAGTGTTTGATTACTCCGCCGGCTGTTTCTTGTATCCCTGCCGATGAAAAGTAGTGAGAGTAAAAAGATAGAGAGGGAGAGAGAGAAGATAGTTATAGTACAATATCTATGTCTGTTACTTGAAATGTTAAGTAATCGAGAAAACGAATATCCTTTCTTTTATGGTTAATAAATCGCAAGGGATAAAAATATAAAGTTAGTTAACAAAGAATAATAGTTTTCATCGTTACAACTACAAAGTGAAAGTTAGTCGGAATGGCTATGAGAGAGCACGCGATCGAGATATCCAGTATATTACCAACACAAAACCATAATCTCGTAGTATTTTTAAAAAATGTATCAGACTCGAGGATCTCTTTTCGAATACAGCTAATAACGGGCAATCGCGTTTCAATTTATCTTCAATTTTTGCTATAACCACCAAGCTCATTAGGATGATCGTGAGTAAAGCCTTTTTCTTTACGATTTCTCGAACCAAACACCTAGTCTCTTCTTTCTTTTTCTTTTAATAGTTTTCTTTCCTTAAACACCGTTTTTCCCGCGTGCGGTCCTATTATTACCGTAGTCGATCGTCATCGAAAGAGCGTGCTCTGCAAACTAGTAGAAAGAAAGAAAAGGAGAGAGAGAGAAAGAGAGAGAGAGAGAGAGAGGGATAGAATATAAAATAGAGTAGGCAGAGAGTCGTAATGCGGAGGGCACGCAACGACACGTGCACGCGTAATGAAGACTTACGGCGAGTCGGGGGCCACTCGACGCGGCTCATTTACATCGCCATGACGCGCAAATAGCTCGCCTCTCATTTGCTACTCGATTTCAAATTTCATGACTCGTGATAGGGGTAAGAGCGGAAGAACCCACGTTGCCCACCCCGCCAGCCCCCCTCCTATACGGGGATTGGGTCGGCAAAATGAACCCGAAATCGGTTTGCTCGCACACCTGAAAACTGTTGATAACGGTGAGAAATTGGGGTGTATGAAAGCAGGGTATTGAAAAAAAAAAAAAAAAAAAAGAACGAGAGAAAAAGTGTCGCCGACATTAAATAACTCCAACGTGCGCTTCGAGAATCGAATTTTTCGTTTTTTTTTCTCCTCCCTTGCAATCGTATTCCGTGGAATCGCGAATAAAAATTATCATTCGTAAATTTGTACGTTTTAATTTTTCCTTTTGTTTCTTTAATCGTACGCTTACTTTATCAATTACAAATAACTAAAACTGAGATATAATTTCATCGAAAGTATTAACGGAAGGATCAACGTTGTTTCTAATACTTTTAATAAACAACGAGATATGATCTCTCTCCACGCCCTCGTCGTCCCTTATTCGGCTCTCAGCGAGCAGAGAGACAAACTAAGTTTTCTCTAGAAAACAAAGAGAAGTTCGTAACTTTGGATACTCGAGAGTTTAACGGAATAAAGAGCACGGAATTTCGAGGATTATCTCGTGTGTGAAAAGGTGCGAGCAACTTAAATTGGTTATCTTGATTTAATGTATTATAAACAGCCAAACGCGAACGCGAAGAATTTATCGGAGTAGAACAAGATTGTAATTGTTTCCCTTCCCAATCTGAAATTAGAATTGATCGGAATGTTAAATTGGAATCGAAAGGAAAAAGAAAAAGAAAACAAAAGGAAGAAAGAATGAAAGAAAGAAAGAAGGAAGGAAGGAAATAGAGGAATCAAAATTAATTAGTTTCGATGCAACATTATTTAACTTGAATAACATCGAATCTCGATCAGAGAATCCTTGACAAAAGTGTAAATGACTTCTGTCCGGCGAACAAACAAAATGGAGCGATTAATAGAAAAACGGGAAGACAATAACCAGGGGAAATAATATATAACTAAATGCGTGGTACACGTAAGGACGACGTTTAATTTTCGAGGGCGGCATTGGATGCACCACTGGGAATTAATATAGATGGATATGAGTTATCTGGGATGCGAGTGTAAGAGTGAATGGGAGAAGGAGAGAGAGAGAGAGAGAGAGAGAGAGAGAGAGAGAGAGCGTGGCACATGCCGTTGACGTGTATGACTCTCGTGATGGGGATGATCACGGACTTCTGACAGGACATTCGGCTGGTTGGTAGGACGATAGATATCAAGCCGTTTTAACGTAACTGTCGAGTGGACGCTTTCGCTTCTCTGAAACTGACACTGATGGCTTATCTCGTTCTCTCTCTATCTCTCTTTCCCTCTCCTTCCTTCTACCCCCCCCCCTCTCTCTCTCTCTCTCTCTCGCATGCACGCTAGTCGATCCGTCGGTGATACACTAGAGACCGTCGATATCGTCCGACGGAGTCCTCGAGGAAGATGATAGACCAAGAGAGAGAGAGAGAGAGAGGGGGGGGGGAGGTGAGAGAGAGAGAGAAAGAGAGAGAGGAGCAGATTAATTTGGCTTTGATCAAAGAGTTCCGTCCCAGCTTGCTTCGTTGAGATCGAGAGACTAGCTCGGATCTACGCGGTTACGTTGGATCGACGTTGAGTACCGAAGAGTACGACTATCTATCTCTTACTAATTGCGTTTGTGTGTACCCAGAAATACTTTGCTTTTATACGTCTGCCGACTTTGATTTTCGTTTACTGTCGTCCATGTGTGTGTGTGTGTGTGTGTGTGTGTGGCGTAAGATAGATTAGAATATTAGATCGTTAGAGAGATCGACTACTTACTTGCGTGGATATGCGCATATACGTTGGAAGACGCGATATCGTTCGATCCTGGTTAATAATTACGTTTAAATTAGATAAAATGTTGAAATTATTTTCGAACGACCGAGAGAGAACGCACTATCGCGATGATGTTTCACGAATTACTGAAAGTAATTTATTGTCGACCGGGACACGAATTTGTTTTCTTTTCGTTCGTGTACTCTCGAGAGTACTCCGACCTTCTTCGGACCTTTCGTTATCTACGATCCACGTATTATGATCGAAGGACAAAAGCGTTTTATTTTAATCGTTCAATAACGAATAAAATACAAGCGAGACGTTTCTCACGCGCATTCTCCCTTTACGTTCGAATGAAAAATTCAAATATTCGCGCTTCCATCCATTCGTTGGAAAAATCGTTCGATAATTTTGTTGTTGTTGTTGTTGTTGTCGATAATTACGCAATATCGGGATTGGTTACGAAGCTGAAACGTGTAAAGGGAACGTCTCGCGGAAGCTCTACGGTCATCCCGAGTACACGACGACAGAGCAATAATGTCGCGGTCAATCTGTGGTACCTTCGTCGTACGTAAAGCAAATCAAATTCAATCGACAAAGCATGCATGCACCAATTAGCGTTTCGATAGGAATCCTTGCTTTGATCAACGGCACTGACCACCGGACTAATCTCGCTCCTAACCACCGAGTACATTTACAGATTATTATTAGACTTGGTCGCGCGCTATCATCTTCGAGGTTACCATTATTATTGATCCCGATCGAGATTTCGACGAGTGCAAAAGAATGAAAAGAAATAAAAATAGAAAGAACTATGAAACGAACGAAAAAGAAAACAAAAGGGAGACGATCGAACGTGAGCAATATTATTACAATGAACTTACTAATTTTTCAAAGAACATCCTAAGGTATCTAACCGCCGTCTGTATAACTCACCGTCTGAAACAGAGGAAAAGAGAAAAGAAGGTTAATTACGTCTAAAACCCAAGAATGAATTTAATTAACTCGTTAATTCGCGTGAAATGTTGGCTTTAATAATCATCCGTTTTGGTACAAAAGGCTTTCAACCGGGGGCCTCCATCTCGAGTATGCAGAATCTTGTTCGTTATACCTTATTCGAGGGTGAACTTCAACTTTTCGTGGTACCAACTATAGGAATATGGTAGAGATATAAGTAATGGATGCTGGCACGTCGAGTACCTTTTATTATGATGAATGACGACGTGCTCTTCCAAGAAAGTAAATAACGCTGTTGAGGGATGAAACTTGACCGTGCAAATACACTACCCAAATGAGATAGATATTTTCTTCAAAAAAACGGGACACTCTTCTTTCCCATTTTTACGTCATTCTCGATTAATCTATCGTCGTGCATAGTTATCCGAAAAGGGATAATGGAAAGGAATAATTTCAGTTTTTTTTTTCTTCGTCGGTTGTTTCTTCCCTTTTCTCTGGATTCGTCGATCTCATCGTTGCAAAATAGAACGGATAATATCAAACAAACGATCGAGTTGAATCTCTCATAGTCCCGAATCCTTGGAGAGAGCGTGTTTGAGGCGACAAAAGCGTTTGCCATTGTCTTGTTACGTAATCGAGAAGATCTTGACGGCGTGCGAGGATAAAGGTAGACGGGCGAGCGCCGGTGCGGATAAAGGGAGCAGAAAGGGTCAGAAAGGCTAGTCCATTGGCGGAAGGGTAGAAGAAGGTTCGTTGATGCGCCCTAATAGAGAACGGTAGAGAGAGAGAGAGAGAGAGAGAGAGAGAGAGAGGTGATCTTCCCTTTCCAAGGCCGAGATACTCGTCCAAGCACAGGCTCTCTAATCTACAGGAGAACCCTTTCAGGTTTTAGGGGTGGAAGAGCGCAAACATTTCCCCTTCTCATCGTTTTCCATCCACCACCACCACCACCACCACCACCACCACCACCACCATCACCACCACCCTCCTTCACCTTTCACCCTTTCCTCCTTCTCCTCGTATTTTCTACGGTCCTCGTCCGAGATGCTTTCCGCTCGATCTCGCGCGAAACGAAAGTTCCGTCTTGTTTTCCGAAATTAAACCGCGACATTGAAAGCAAAATCCGGGAACTTTAACAACGCGACGAAATGAACGGAGATACGGACAGCCAGAAAGAGAGAGAGAGAGAGAGAGGGGGGGGTGGGGGGAGGGAAGAGGTGAAAGAAGTTTGGATGGTTCAAAGGGTATGGAGTCTACGTCGAATAGGATCATCTTACTTTCGTGTCTCGTAATTAGTCCTTTCCGATGCTCTCGACCTTTCTTCCCCCTTATTTTTCTCGTCCAATCAAATTTTAAGGAAGATGATCAAAAGAGTTTCTCGAAAATATCTCTAAGTCGATTTATCGTGTCTGATAAAAAAAAAAAAACAAAGAAAGTAAAAGACAAAGAAACAAAAATCACCAAAACGAAAATGCGTAGAAAATTTTAACGACATATTTCTAGAATAAAAAGTTTTGACGATTCTTTTCGTTTAACGTAAAAGTCAACTGTAATACAAGAGAGAGTGAGTGAGTGAGAGAGAGAGAGAGAGAGAGAGAGAGAGAGAGAGAGAGAGAGAGATCTGCGAGCTTGCAAGTTCTTACGACGATGTAGCGCGCGAGTTGTAAAGCTCGATTTAACGAATCTCTTGTCATTCTATTCTTCTTTTTCTCTTTCATATCAGAGAATATCAGCAGGGAGGGTAAACGGAAAGACGGAAAACAAGTAAGAATAAGATTTTCTCTCTCTCTCTCTCTCTTTCTCTCTCTTTCTCGTCTCACGATTGTTCGAGTAAGCAAGGAAGCAAACTGAAACAGAGTGGTAGTAGCAGTAAGAAGAAAAATAGTAAACTGACGCGACAAGGGTTCTCTTTCGTTTTGAACACTCTTATCGTTATTACGTCGTTTGACGACCACAATGCCACGAATAGTATTGGCTGCGGTAGTTGAAAGAACGCGCGTGTTGGAGAAAGAAAGAAAGGGTAAAATTAAAAAAAAAAAAAAGAAAGGAGTAAGAAGTGAAAGAGAAAGAGATCGCGAACGAGAAAAGGAGAAACAAAAATCGTGAGAAAGAGAGAGAGAGAGAGAGAGAGACTAAGTGTATTCAACCGCTTGAATATGGAATAATACAACTGAATGAAGAAAAGGCGAGCGTATATATGTGTTTGCGCGTGCGTGTGCGTGAGTGCAGGCAAGTTAGCGAGAGAAAGAGAAAGAGAACGAATCCTTTTCGCAGTTTATTCTTCCTGAAGCAGGATAAGGGGTGGTAGAAAAAGGGATCGGGACTGGCAAGTACCAACGTCAATAGGTACTACGGGAATGAGAGTGAGTGAGAAAGAGAGAGAGAGAGAGAGAGAGAGAGAGAGTGTGTGTGAGAGTGAGAGTGAGAGGGCGAAGTCTCGTCATTATTTTCTAGCAAAGGCCAGGCATAAAAGCAACGATGAATAATTATCACGAGTGCTTAAAAGTAAGACAAACAACTAACCGCGCTCGACTTCACCTCCAAGTGGTGTATTTAACAAACAAACAAACAAACAAACAAACAAACAAACAAACAAATAAACGAACGTAAAAGCCCTACCACGTTCGGCTCGTTCCACTTGGTTGGTCAGACTAAAAAAAGCCAGCGAATATTCTGATTCAACCAAATCCCGTGGGACGTTTGCGTTCAAAGCATTTGTGCGTTTTCGCTACTTCGGGACTTTCGATTTGTATCGTAGGATCGATATGTTCAACGACGGAGTTTTATAATTTTGTTTTTTGCTTTCTTATCCGACCTAATAATTTATGATCGTAGATTTGACGAACTTTCCTCTTCATTTCGATATCTTAACGTAAGGTGTACACGCGCACACACATATAAATATTTAATTATATATATATATATATATATATATATATATATATATATAAATATATATATATAAAAGAAAATTTGCTTTTATCCGAACTACTCGTACGTTCTTGTCGTCCGTCCGTTGTCGCCCTTTTAAATCGAAGGTAAAAGCTGGAAAATCGAGAATTTATCCGGAAGATCGGGATCGAGAGAGAAAGGGGAAAAATGTGCGGGGGAAGAAAAGGCGAGAGAGAGAGAGAGGGGGGGGGGAGGGGGGAGGGGGGAAGAGAGAAAGAGACGGGGAGTGGGTGGAAAGTAGAAAAGGGACGGTTCGTGCGCACGGCGAACGGCGTATATACGGACATACGAGAATGGCTTAAGAGTCGTAAAATTTTACGATGCACCTACATCGACCCTCCATTAGCGATGCCTTCTCGATTCTCACCTTGGCCTGGTAACGTACGCGAGCCTTTTTCAACGCCGCGTTTACCACGACCGAAATGCCGAAGGGTCGGAGAAGAAAAAGAGAAAGAGACGCGAATATACGTATAAAGTAACGCAAATAAAGAGACAGCAAGAAAGAGAGAGAGAGAGAGGGAGAGAGAGGAGAGAGAGAGAGAGAGAGAGAGGGTGATGGAAGGACTGATAGTATGGGGTTAGACCTTTATGCTATTAAATGTAAGGGTGTACCGTACTTCTGCATTAAGGAATAAAATAAGCAGAACTTGGAAAGAAATAGTGTATAAGAGAGAGAGAGAGAGAGAGAGAGAGAGAGAGAGAGAGAGAGAGAGAGAGAGAGAGAGAGAGAGAGAAGACAGTGTAACGGCTAAAAGGAGAGGAAACGAGGAAACGAATAAATGTAGTTGCGTATAGAAAAAGTTAGGCGGAGATAGAACGACATGCAAATAGTATGTAGAGGGTTTGAAACGTCGGAAAAAGAAAAGAAAAGAAAAGAAAAGAAAAGAAAAAAAGGGAGAAGAAATATAAGGTACTAAGTATAGAGATAGAGAAGTAAGACAGACAGACTGACGAACGAGATAGAACGGAGAGAGAGAGGAAGAGGAGAAAGGAGAGATAGAGAAAGAGAGAGAGAAAGAGAGAGAGAGAGAGGGAAAGAGAATGGAGACTGGGTAGGTAGAGAGTTGATGGAGGAACTGGTAAGAAGCTGGAGATGGAAACGGGCTGGTAGATGCTAAGGGCACGACCCGATCTCCGAGTGGTAGTTCCCCTTTGACATCATTTAGATAAAATACGGTGGCTCTTCCCGGCCTACGATTACCCTCACCACTTTTCCGTTCTCTCCGTTCCCTCCTCTTTCTCCTCCTCCTCCTCCTCCTCCTCCTCCTCCTCTCGCCCATCATCAAGCAAAGCTCCTCTTATTTCGTTTCTACTCGAAAATATCACGTCAACGTGAACTTTAACGTTATGGATATTTTTGATCTTTCGAATTGAAACGCACGCTTTCATATTGATCTTTGCCATATTTTCTTTTTCCTTTTTCGTTAGCATCTCTCGATCATCGATCGGCCCTATAACAAAGGAGACGGATACGGTAAATTGATCTCTTATTAATAATCAACTGGATTGTTTCGTTTCCTTATTTTGACATAAACACACACGCGCGCGCGCATATATATATATATATATATATTATCATTGTTGAATTATTTTCTTTTTTCTCTTGAAGCATCCAAATAAACTGCTCGGTTTACGAAACGAGACCGTTTATATAACGAGACTATATATATATATATATATATATCTGATATGCTTTCAGAAAAGATCACGTCGGTAATATATCAGACTGGTGTATATTCGAATAAGTGGCACGGTTCGAGATTACCGGTGGAAAGGGATAAGATAGGAGGAGGGTTGGGAGGGGGAGCGAGTAAGAGAGAGAGAGAGAGAGAGAGAGAGAGAGAGGGATTGGTAGGAAGGAGGAAAGTTAGCGACACGTCCAAACTTATCTCCCCTCTGTTTAATTTAACGTTGCTTCGAGTTAGCCGTTAACGCGTTCGCAACGAAACTCGAACGTTCACTCTACTACCACCCCCAACCTCCTTCTTCTCTTTTCCTTTTGTTACCCTCTCCACCACCGCCTCCTCCTCCTCCTCCACCTCCTCCTTTAACTCCGTTTCTCTCTATGTGTATACCTATATATCCTCTTTTCCTTATTCTCTCACGATTCGTCGTCCACTCGGACTTTTTCTTCTATTTAAGTTCGTCGACCCATTTTTCTTCTTTTTCCTCCTCACTTCCGATTCGTCCTTCTACTTTATTGGTACTCTTCTTTTCTTCCATTCCAACTCATCCGTTTTCTAAAACCTTTTCTTCCTTATTTCGTTTAGCCGTTTATCTCCTTTTCCCCACCTCCTCCCCCCTCCCCCCATACACTCTTCTTTTTCATCATCTCCGAGTTTCTCGTTATCTTTTATACCCTTTTTCTTTGGTAAAATCGTACTTTACGAACGGTGATATAGCAGTCGTGTTCGTACAACTTCGTAATACCTAACAACGATACACACACACACATACACACTCACTCTCTCTCTCTCTCTCTCTCTCTCTTTCTCTCATTCGTTCGGTTATATCGTTAGTACGAGACCGTTTCGCACCATTTACCGTCTAATTTGTAGCTCGCCAAGTTGGCGCGACCGAAAACTTCGAATAAAGGTGGGAAAATGGCAGCGGGAAATTACGATACGACGAATGCCGGTGGACATTAAAGGTAAGATCTTGAAATACTGATTTAACGTGACTCGATTAAACGATTACGCCGATCGGGTGTTAGCTTTGTTCTTTTCTTTTTCTTTTTCTTTTTTTTTTTTTTTTATTAATAAAACTTTAACGAGAAAAAAGTCGACGATAATGGCTACCGGATCCATTATTAAAACGTGATTTGTTTTCAAAGCGCGTTTATATCGCGTATTTTTTAAGGAAAACAAATGATCGCTATCCCAATTCATTCGCCCGCAAGTACAACAACGATTCGTCAGTTTATGGAGAGGAGCAAAAGAGATAAATAGATAAACAGAAAGAGAGAGAGAGAGAGAGAGAGAGAGAGAATACGATCACCAGTTAGGCTCGTCCGAAACGATCGCTTAATTTCCGCGTATTTGAGCGCGAATAATCCGTTTAGAGAAGGCATTCGTTATTGCAAACGTACGAACTCGTTTACGGGATCCTTCAGGATGTTGGAGTGGAGCTAATCGCATGCTCTCTCCTTCTCTCTCTCTCTCTCTCTCTTTCACATACATACATACATAGACAGGTATATACAGAGGAAGAGTACACCTATACAAAATTCTCAACGAGCTGTGGCATCCAAACGAATCGACCGAGCAAAGCGAAGTAAAGGTAGACACACTCGTCGAGTTGGTCCAGGCTGGATGCTGTACGGTATTGTAAATCGTTGCTGTTTCGATGTTCTACTATGTTGTTTTCTCTCTTCCCCTCTCTCTCTCTCTCTCTCACACACACACACTCTCTCTATCTCTTTCTTCCTTTCTCCCCCCCCCCTCTCTCTTTTTCATCGAGCTTTTCAGGTTTACACGCTCATAAAATGGTCGGTAGAGGTGCTTTCGACGTGGTGTGGTCGTTCGAGTGGAATCACTTGTACAAGAAAGAGCCATGCCGAAACCAATCGACGTTGAGGTACAGTATATTCACTCTGTCTCTGTCTCTGTCTCTGTTGTTCGCATTGTTTACTCTGTTTTTTTTTCGAGATACAATACAATTTGAAAATTATCAAAGATCTTGGGAATACCAGAGTAGACCGAAGAGAGGGGATACGTTTTAACTGGCAAGATACTATCGAATGGAAGGAACATTTCATTATTGAGAAACGACCTCATAAACGTTCGTCTCCAGGGCTCCAATTCGTAATAAGACTCACACTATCAAACTTGGACTTTCCTATCCTATCGCTAGTGAAGTTTCTCTCGTTCGGAGAAACGAAAAGTCAGCGGCAGATCTTGGGTGGGGTTGTGAAAGAAGAAAAGCGAGGAGGTAAAAAGTAGAGTGAGATTGAGAAAGAGAGAGATAGAGAAGGAGAGAGAGAGAGAGAGAGTAGGTCGACGAGGAGGAGCAGAGAAGAGGCGGGGGGGGTGGGTGGGGAGGTAGGGATGGAAGTACCCAGGGATCTTAAGAAAACTCGCAATATTTACTCAGCGGAAATCAGGCACGACGTAAAAATACAAATCGCCCTAATCATTATTTACTTTACTTTACCCGGAGCGTCGCGTTCCCCTTCTCCTTCTCTCCCTCTCTTCTTCTCCATCTCTCTCTCTCTCTCTCTCTCTCTCTGTCTCTCTGTCTCGCTCTTCCTCCATTCCCTTTTTAAAAGGACTGGAACCCTTCAGATTGGAAGTCGTCGAGAGTGGAGAACTTTTCGACCTTTTAGTGCGAGCTCTAAACGTCGATTTGCAATAAAACGCGCGGAGTTCGAATGAAAAAAAAAAAAAAAGAAAAAAAAAAAAAGAGAAAGAAAGAAAGAGAAAAAAACGGAGAAAAGAAAGATTAAAAAAAAAAAAGAAAAAAAAACAGAAAGTAAGAAAGGAAGGAAGCAAAAGAAGAGAGAAAGGACTTTAAAAAGAGGAAGAAAAAAAGGAAAAAGGGAGCAGCGGAGAAAAGTCTGATTAAAGACCGAGATTCTTGCGTCGATTCTGGCTGGTAGGCAAGTGCTAATTTCATTAAGGTACCCTGTTTCTAGCCTCTCGTCTCTCGTCTCTCTCTCTCTCTCTCTCTCTTTCTCTCTCTTTCCCTTTCCGTTCTATCCTCGATTCGATGATTCGATGAAGTAGTCTTAATCAATTATCATGCTACCGTAATACCTAGAGCTCCATGTTGAAAACGAGTGGAAAATTCTGGCTGACTTTGACTATCTTTGTGATTCGAACAAAATCGTACGGGAAAATCAAACCCTTTCTATATCTCTGATGAGATAAGATCAAATCGAGCGTGTTTTTCGAGTGTCTACATTTTTCCGTCTTTATCCCTCTCTCTCTCTCTCTCTCTTCAGTCTATCATACGAAAAATTTTACGAAAAGACGAAGAGGGTGTATACATGTATGTATGCGTACGAGAGAGAAAGAGAGAGAGAGAGAGAGAGAGAGAGAGAGAGAAAGGAACCGAGAATAAAATTTGGATTCGCGCGTCCAAGTAAGAAAAAAGCTAGTCCAGAAAACGCCCCGAATTTCCTCTTTCAATTTCGCAGGCACTATTCAATTTCCCGGGCCCGCGGCTAAAGTATGGCGAACCGTTCGGATATTTCTTTCTTTTTTTGGCTTTGCTCGTTCGCTCACTCTTTTTCCCGTTCGCTATCGCAGAAGACCATTCTTCCTCCTTCCCTTGGTGATTGCCGGCTCGCAATCCCAGCCTCGACTTCTTTCTTTCTTTCTTTCTTTCTTTCTTTCTTTCGTTCTTTCTTTCCTTCTTCGAGTTTGACTCGGAAAGAGGAGAAATGGTCCTGCCACGAGTAACGCAGTTAGGTGAACGCGTGGCCAATGAGCCATTTTGTCTCCGACCCCTCAGGACTTATTTTTCATTCTTTCCTCGAAATGTTCGCTTTCTCTCACACTCAAGGCGATACAATCCGACCTTCCCTGTCTCTAATAGAAACGAGCGTGAGAGTGAGAGAGAGAGAGAGAGAGAGAGAGAGAGAGCCGATTTTCTTTCTCTTTTTTCTTGATTATCTCAGATTAAGCCGAATCCTGAGACAGGCGACTGAGATATCTTGGAGTAAAAAGAAAAAGAAAAAAAAAATAAAGAAAAAAGGGAAAAAGAAAAAAAAACCACTCAGATATACATCTTACCTAAGCCTAATTGAATCTTTCATTCCTTTTTATCATCAAAACTGTCATACCTTTTTTTGTTCTCTTCGAAGTAAGCAGTTTTCTTTTTCTCTCTCTCTCTTTTTTTTTTACTTCGTTTTAATTTAATTACAGTTGAAAATGAACCACCCGACAATCGAGAATACATTATCCGTTCGTTAAGATAAACCGAAGAATCGGCGCCATTCTCTTTTCCCTTTACGACGTGGTGTTTTGACGTGGTGCAACTATCGTGGATAGTAGAAGCGAATCGTAAAATCGTTTACGGTAACATCACCACCTATTCTCGTTCGATCGATCGATCGATCGATCGGTCGGTCGGTCGGTCGAGCGTGTCGAACGTACCTACTTACATTAGTTCTACCCATTTTTCTTCCACTTACGAGCGAGAGACTCGTTCCTACATCTCGTTTTCGACGGATCGTGATACGTTGAGAGCCAGTAGAATTTATATGGGGGATCGTCCCTTCCTCTTAACCGGATTATTGGTGTTTCACGATTCGAGAAAATGGTCGTTATAATTAAAGGATTTCTTCGAAGTAAAGGAAATAAAACGAACGAATTGATGCTTCGTTACCTCTTAAGAAAGTATAACGGTCTCGAAAGAGAATGATAAATAAAGTTAAAAAAAAAAAAAAAAAAAACAGAAAGGAGGGAGATGCGTATCGGTAAGAGAAACGATACTGACGAACGAAGCCGATTAAATTTATATAGAAATTCGAAACTGGACGGACAAATTCTAGAGAGTTTCTGAAAAGTCGAAAGAGTGTCTGTGTGTGTGTGTGTGTGTGTGAGAGAGAGAGAGAGAGAGAGATTTGAACTGGTTGAGAGAACTTGCATCTATCGAGAATAGGATTATACCGGAGTTCTGATTACGTAGTCTCCAAGTCCTCTTGGTCCGTTCGTTCATGATCTAAACTTAATTAGCTTGCCGACTGCAGATAATTATCTCGAACATTCAAGAGTACCAGTCTCTTCTCATCGTCCTCGAATTATCTGTCTCTGTTTAAATATCCGAACGTCTATACTACGATGTCGGCTCGTACACAAAACGTATAACGTTATACGTTATCTATTTCCCTACCGTGATTGATTTCCCGTTACGAATCCTGAAGAGAGATGATTGATGCCGTGGTTATCCGCAACGTTAAATGTATCAAAAGAGACATAGAGAATCAGAGACAGGACCGATCTATCTCGACGATCTCGTGTTATGAGAGAAAACTGGATGTTGGGAATGTACGATGTTAAATTAACTTTTCCAAATATATCGTTACAAGGAAACATGTTTATTATTATTTTTTTTTTCCTTTTATTGTTTCTTTCAGAGCTTTTCGAACGAGTACTTCCTTTTTCTCATTTCTATCTTGACCTCTCTTTTTTGTCTTTTTTCCCCTCTCCACTGAACGATAATTAACAAGCTTCCTTTACTTTTCTCTTCATAAATTCGTTCGATAAAAAGTTTCGGTGATGGTCTCGCGTGTTCATCTCTCGCGAACGTACGTTCGCCGTATTTCATGAGAATGAGAGGATAATTAGTTGGAATAACGGAAGATAAAGCGGCGGCCATTACGTAAGCGATGCAATAAATGTAAATCAGGTGGTCGAGGAAGCGGTAATAATTCGCACTCTAGTCCATTCCCTCCTCCTCCTCCACCTCATACTTTTCTCCCTCTCTCTCTCCCTCTCCATCTCACTCTTCATGCTTCCAAAAACACCGACGCGTCATCCGGCTCTATTATCGTCCAGCGATCGTACATACAACCGGAGGCTCCTCTCTCTCTCTCTCTCTCTCTCTCTCTCCCTATATAGGGTCGGCCCTTCCGAAGTGGCTGCGATTAAACGCGTCGAGACGGCCGTAAAAAGCGACTTCCTTTCTTCCTTCCGTTTGTTTGCTTCCTTTTCTGATTTACCGTCGGCATGCGGACGCTCTCGAGCGTACTTGCCCGCACTAGAAATCTTATTTGTTTGGAAGGAAAAAAAAGTGTTGTAGGTACCTTTTTCCTATAGACCGGTCGCTTTGATAAACGCGACTTGTTTTTCTGGTCAACCATAATTGAGTTTGGCTTGCCAAGTTAAACAAACTTAAGTCTTTTTTTTCTATTCGTTTCATTTCTTTAAATGTATGTATATATATATATATACACACACACACATTTAAGCGAACACACGAATAAAATATTTATTTGATGAATTTTCGACTGTTATACTAGTTGCGAAGAGCAAATTAAATATACAATATATTTTGCAACGTGAGAAATATTGAATAGATAGAGTTTGTGAAGTATGCTTCGATGGCGTTAATGAAACACCGACCGCGGGAATTTCTAAAATGAGAGAGAATATCTGTAAGTCTTGAAGCGAACTCGGAGATTTCAATTTTGAGGCTTAATGAAACCACGCGGAATCGATTTGCGTCGAGCGGATGAGCGGGACTACCTACACAGGAGCAAATGTTTGAGTCGTCGTTCTGTTTCATCTGGAGGAGAGTAGGAAAAGATGGATAGAGAAAGAGGATGAGGACGAAGTAGAAATTCACGGTTGGAAACGGATGACACGCGGCAGGAGGTAAACTCGTCCTGCCAGAACAGAAACGAGCTATGCTGCGCAATCATAACGATCAAAATCATAACTTCCTCCGACCTTCTGCTACCTCTTTCTCTTTCTCTTACTCTCTCTCCCCCTCTTTCTATCTCTTTCTATTTCTCTATCTGTAACCACGCTTTTACAATCACCCCGTTTGTTATATTATTTGTAATCAACCGCAATATTTGGGATCTCTGAAATGACAAAAACTCGGCAACATTTGTCTCCGTATTCCCATATAGGAACTAATAAATGTTCTGCGAAATTAACGTACTACTAAACCGCACGATTAACGTACGAGTGGTTTAATCAACGCAATCCGTTCCATCTCTTTCTGATTCTTAATTAACAAAACGTATGATATTTTCTACGAGGTTCTTTATCATGCACTTTCGAAATATACAAGTTTTTGCATTTCACCGAGAAAACCAATAAACATCGGTAATCAAGCTATTTCACGTTCCGCGTATACGTACCTAAAACCGGATTACATTTGGATGGATAATAAAAAAAGTTGTTTGACGACTGCGAAATGAATGATATGAAATTATGAATAACGACCAATCAATGGGAGCTTTTTTTCGAAACGTATTAATACAAACGGGTATGAGTATACTCTTCTTTTTTTTTTTCTCTCTCTTTTTTGGATGACGATGAAAATGCATACCAGATGATACATGAAACACATACGTTCCCGTTTTTTACTTTAACGTAGGTGTATTTGCATTTAACGTAACGCAAAATGGCATGTTACGAACAAAGCGATAAAAATTGTATATACTTACGGGAGATTTGAAATTTTTTTTCTCTCCTCTCCCCCTCCCCTTCTCCTTTAAACACAAAGTGACGAGAATGCCACTTGGCAAACTAACGAAGCAAGAAATATACGATAGATGGTTGACTGATAATATACATACCTAATATCATCCACTGAATTTCAAAAGGGATCTCACGAGACGACGATGGAGCTATTATGAAAATGGTTTTCCACGATGTAAAAAAATACGTTTAGGTATTTCCACATAAAACTGGACTTTCTTCTTCGACTCCACTCAAAAGAAACAAGGATCGTCTGCATTTGCGTCGGGGCAATGTCGTTCTCGAAAAGGATAACTACTTGGTGGTTAACATTTGTTTCTTTTATCGTTCTGTGGATTATGAGAGAAGGAAGAATGAAGAGAAATAAGAGAACGAAAAAGAGAAAGAGAAAGAGAAAGAAGAAAAGCAAGTGGAAGGAAGAGCAAGGATAGAAAATCTCTGTTTCTTTCATTCAATCTTTTTTTTTTTTTCATTCTCTCTCTCTCTCTCTCTCTCTTTCTCTTTCCCTTCCACTTTCCTTCTTTTTCTTTCTCTTCTCTTTTTCAGAAGGTCCTCTTCTGTGCCAAGACCGGGGCCACCAGCAACGGTGGGTGCTTTACATCGAAGCACAATGCAATGGGCGTCGTTATGGCCGAGCGGAGCCATAAAGACTGCCGTCTCACTCGACGCACAAAGCACGCTATTTTGCCACCCTTACCTACTTCCAGAAACTTATTCATCGTTCTACCTACTTCGTCCTCCATTTCTTTTTCCCTTTTTTCCTTTTTTCTTCCTTTTTTATACATTACAACTATGTGTGTCCTCTCCCTTTCCGATGACGATATCCCATTTTTATTCTTTTCTTTTGTTCCTCCACCGTACACTCATTCGAGTTCATTCTCACAACTATCATCCATACATCTCGTAATTTCTTCTTTTACCGCGAAAGCAAGCAAAATTTCAAGCCCAATTATATTTCGATTAGCGATCGCATCGAATGATCTTACGATGGCCGTATGTAATCAAGTGACAGAGGATCGATCGTCACCGATCACGACGATCGGACGATACAGCACGGATAACGGATACGTTGTGGTCATCGTTGGAACACGTCTGAATTGTATGGAAAGGAACGTTTTCCGTTTTTCGAAGGGGGGAGAGGGGAGGGTGTGAGATAAAACGGTGGCCGGTTCTCGTCGAGTGCCCATCGAGAAGGACGACAAATCATTCCTTTAGCAAGCGGGAAACCATTAATCGCATTCCCCTACTCCTTTGCCCGTGAGCGTAAAAGCGTCGAACGACAACGGGCCGAGGAAAACGTGTAGGAAAAGCGGCGTGAGAGGGGAAAGCCCTGATAGTTGGACGGACGGAGGGGTGGTAACGGTGGATGGTCGATGGCTTGGCGATCGACGCCATATAAACTCCCTGGCTGGCTGCTTTTATGGGCCTAATATAAAGGAACGACCTCGGTCAACTATCTGCCAACAGCTAGACAACGTTTTATGAACTCCCTGTCGCGATAACATAACATAATCTCTTCTTCCTCGTCCTCTTCCTACTTTCCTATATCCCCTCACTACCCTCCATCCTTTTCCATCTTCCTCTTTCTCCCCTCCTTGTCTTGTATCTTTTCGTATCGAGGAGTGACAACAACCATCGTCCTCGCTGCTAAGATGCTTTTCCACCTTCGTCATTCTTTTCCTTCGACCTCTATTTCTTTCCATCTTTTTATTCGATTTCTCGATGGTTATTTCGTTTGCTTTATTTTCTCTCTCTCTCTCTCTCTCTCTCTCTCTCTCTCTCCTTCACTTTCTACGATATTTTCTATCTCCTTCATCGTATATCGAATGAAGTATCTCTACTAGAAAATGGAATAAAGGTTCGACCGAATCCTCTCGATTTTTTGAGAAAACTAACGTCAACAAGACAGTTATATGGAGTTCGCATTTAACGAAACAGAATAGAGTCGTACATTACGATCGATCGGTTTAACATCGATCAAAATTTTACGAACGAGCCAAAACTCCGATATAAATTGATTTCATTCGAAAAAGAAAAACCTTTGGATTTCAAAAGAAACGATTACAACTTATCGCATTATTCTCCCATTTCATGCATCATAGACGAACTATGTCTCAATTTTTAACTGTCAAATTAGTGACCTCCTTTCCTATTCGCGAACGAGCTATTGCATGATTGTAGGACGACTCTTTTTGAGATGAACATGTGAACGTTTCAACTTTAAAGACAAAAAACAAACTTTTCTCATATTCCTTTCTTTCCTTTTTTTTTTTTTTTGTTCCTTTCCTTTTTCCTTCCTCGTAGCCAGGCAGTCCGAGACTGCTCACTGTGAAAATAAGCAGATTTGAAAAAAATTCTACAATAACATTTCCGAATCCACGCGAGTGAAATATATTCCGCGTTCTTGTTTCTTCTTCTTCTTCTTTTTTTTTTTTTCCTTCCAAACGTTCACACACACGCGCGCATTCGTACACACAGACACTCATACACGCACATACACGCACACGGAACATGCTCAACGAGCCATTGTTTGCTCATTAGTCGAAAAGGATGCGATTTTTTTTTCTCTTTCCCTCCTTCTCTTTCTCTTTCATCCACCGGCACAGTTAATTCATGAATCTCACAAAAATTACGGCAAGATACGCAACTCTCACGCTTGGATTACTTAAATACAGTAGCCCTCTCTCTCTCTCTCTCTCTCTCTCTCTCTTTATATCTATTTATCTATTTTCTTTCTTTCTTTTTCACTCTTTCTCTCTATCTCTATTTTCCCACGGTTGAGACTAGAAATTTATTCCAAAGCGCAAGCTCATGTTAAACGCGTCCGCACGATATACCTACACGCTTCGCAAGATTAAAGCGTGCCATAATTCCGTTACGGATATGCATCGGAATATGTGCGTCGCGGTGAATGTGAATCAACGCTAGCATCCCATCTTCTCCTTCCATTCTCTCTCTCTCTCTCTCTCTCTCTCTCTCTCTCTCTCTCTCTTTCTCTCTCTATCTGTGCATC
This sequence comes from Dolichovespula sylvestris, assembly GCA_918808275.2. Lineage (NCBI taxonomy): Eukaryota > Metazoa > Arthropoda > Insecta > Hymenoptera > Vespidae > Dolichovespula > Dolichovespula sylvestris. The sequence continues at coordinate 9,162,164 of OU964967.1, forward strand.
TCTGTCTGTCTCTCTGTATACCTATCTATTTATCTATCTCTCCATCTATCTGTGTTTGACCATTTACCAAGCAAACCGTGTCGTCAAACGGCAACGTACGGAAATCAGAAACGCTTTTCCTTTCTCAAAGCTCAGAGAAACGTAATCGCATAATATGAGATTCTGTTGTGTATGTGTGTGTGTGTGTGTGTGTGTGTGTGTGTCGAAGTGTTCACAAAAATCACATCCATCCTACTCTGTCTTTTGTATTTGATCGGTAAACATTTTATCGGCAAAGTTTGGAATTACGTTAGTCAGGCGATGGTTCCTTTAACGAGTGTACAAATACTACGCGAAAAAAAAAAAGAACGAGAAAAAGGAAGGACAAATTTTCCAATATTTTCTTTATTAATCTTTTTTCTTTTTTCTCGAAAAAGATGAAGAAATTTCCGTAGGAAAATTCTGGTGTGTTCGTGATGCCTTAGAAAATTGCATTATTATTATTATTATTATTATTATTATTATTATTTAATTTCACATTAATATCGTATTAAGGGAGTCGAAAAACATTTCAAATAAATAAATCACGTCGACATAGAAATTAATTGAATCGACTAATCGATTTTCCATATCTACTCCTCTCTCTCTCTCTCTCTCTCTCTCTCTCTTCGTCTCTCTGGAATACCCTTATCTTTCGCTTTCACGAAGCGATTGTTTTGTGGGCTCCTTTGAAATAGCACGTGGTCTTTAAAATAGAATTTCTCGCGTTCTGTCGGTACCGATATATTAGCCGTGCACAGTATAGGTGCGGCGAATTCCAATCAATCCCCCTTTATAAAGGAGATTGTACGTACGTATACGTCGTGGAAAGAGATAGATAGATAGATAGAGAGAGAGAGAGAGAGAGAGAGAGAGAGAGAGATGCCACCCACAGACGGCATAAACTCGCGGGAACTACGTTATTCAGTGAATTTCCATGTAAACCGGTTAGACACTCAGGAGAGAGTGTCTCATAAGCTCCGGCGTTAAGGCTCTTCGAATTTCAAGTGTAAATCGTTGCAGAAACATTCGGCCTTCGGAGATATGGTTGTTGCCTTCGTCGATTAGAATATCTCTTGTATCGAGGAGTTTTCGACGCGAATAAATATATCTTTCCAAATATTTTCGTATTGTCGATAAAACCGAACATTTTCTTTTTGTTCTTCTTTTTTTTTTTTTTTCTTTTATCATTCGTCTACATTTAAACGTCGCGAGGAGCATCGAATTGAAAAGAGTGGAATTCGTAATTAAAAAAAAGGGGGGGGGGTGCGGGGAAAGAAAATAAATAGAGAAGATGAAAAAGAGGGAGGAGGAGCGTGGAAGTATGGAAGTACCAAAAAGGAAAGGAGAAGAGAAGAGAAGAGAAGAGAAGAGAAGAGAAGAGAAGAGAAGAGGAAAAAAGAAAAGGAAAGAAATAAAAGGTAAGAAAACGCGAGACGTTGGAAAATCGGCTGGGGGTATATGCTGGAAGCTGCAGTCTTGTTGCGAAGTGCATTGAGAGTGAGAGTGATGGAGAAAGAGAGATGAGGGGTGCGAGGGAAAGGAGGGAGAGAGAGAGAGAGAGAGAGAGAGAGAGAGGTAGAGCGCGAATGTGAGAGTACGTACTGGTTGAGATGTGCATATGCGCGTGCACGGATGTATGCAAGCAACCAACCGCCGCCAGCCAGCCAGCCAGCCAGCCAGCAAGCAAGCAAGCAAGCAAGCAAGCAGCCGGAGCTTTTTCAGCGTTGCGGATGCAGCCACCCCACTAGACAGAAGAGCGTCTAGTGTCAAGTGGCAACGGAGAGAGAGACTCCTCATCGTCTAGCCTAGACGAGAAAAAGAGAGAGAGAGAGAGAGGTGGTTACTGATTGTCGAGCTTCATGGTAGGGTGACTTAAGAGAGAGATAGAAAGAGAGAGAGAGAGAGAGAGAGAGAGAGAGAGAGAGAGAGAGAGAGAGAGAGAGAGATGGATAAAATGTTAGAGGAAAAGAGAGAAAAGGATAGAACGGTGCCTTGTCGCATGCAGAATCGAGACTCGATAATCGTGATAAAACTGCGCCATTACAGCATAGCCTGTAATGTACGTCGTCGGCACTCAAATCTCTTCTCGGTCTTTTAATTTCTTTTTTGTTTTCCTTGTTTGTTTTATTTTCTTTTCGTTTCTCCTTTTCTCTTTTTCTTTCCTTCCTTTTCGAAGAGAGTAGAGGTTTTTTTTTGTTTTTTTTTTTTTTTTTTTTTTTTTTTAAAACCACGAAAGAGCTCGACCGATCTCGTCGTCTACGCCGTCGTCGGTTCGCTCCGTGTCCTGGACAATTTGGCTAAGATTCTTTTTTCTCTCTTCTCTTTCCCTTCCCTTCCCTTCCCTTCCTTTCCTTTCCTTTCCATTCCTTCTTTCCACCTTCTTTCCTTATACCGTTTTCTCTTTTTATACTTTCACGCTAACTCGTTTTACGATAATGTCGGTAGCGTAGGCGAAAAGCGATTTTTCGCGCTTTTAAAAGCTCGCTTTTAATAAAGGATAAGGTTGTCCGGTGAATCGACGATGTGGCAAGCTTCGATGAACAGGGATCGATCAGTTTGAACGAAAGCTTCTGGGAGATAATGCGAGGGTGTAAAAGAATCGTTCGGTAGGAGGGTGGAAGGTTTAAAAATAGATCGTCGACAATAATAATAGGCGTAGTACTATGTCGTCGTCGGTGGAGGGTAATTTTCTTTTTTAGGAAAAAAGGTTGAACGATATCGTTAAAAAAAAAAAAGAAAAGAAAGAAAGAAAGAAAGAAAGTTGTAGCATAACGCAGGCGAAAGATAGAGATCGGAAAGATATTTAAAAAAAAAAAAAAATAAAATAAAATAAAATAAAATAAAAAAAGAGGAGAAAGAAAAAGAAGAACAAAGAAGAAACGAGATAAGTATGCGTCCATTAAAAAGTCAGCTTCTCGTAAGAACACACAAACACGCACTTGCCCGTCGCACGGTTACATTCGTGAGAGTTCGAGCACTTACTCAATGATATTTTCTCGGCATGACTGACGTTTTGTAAATATCGAGAGGATCTCTAAGGGGAAAAGGAAGAAGAAGAAGATAGAAAAGGTGAGAGAAAGTGGGATATACGGAGGAGAAGAACGTAAAAGCGTCTACCCATTAATAGTATGCATTTATTCGGAGCTCTGGAATTAGAGCAGGAATTGCGGCCTCCCGAAGTAGAAGTGGGTTGCCGACGCTTGAAAATCGCTGGGCAAGTCGCTTTTGAATTATTCAATCTCCTATCGATGGAAAAGCATCCACCACAGTCGCTTTTCGCACATCCTACCCTGAACAATTCCTATCTAACCCCCTATCTGCCCCCGCCCCCGCCCCCGCCCCAGCCCCCTTCTCTTCCGCCATCGTTCCTTTTCTCTATCTTCTTTGCCTTTCTTTTTCTTCTTACCGTCAATCCATCCTCGTCTCGCGCTCTCCAGTGAAAACGACGAACCTAATACGAGTCTAGCCGGGTGGTGCTCTCTTTATGCTCGATCTATTCTTTCTTTTCGTCTCGAGTCGAACCAACGGCCGGGATTACTCTCAGAGATTATTTACGCTTCTCCGATTTCACCAAAATTGACGAATAATCGCGAATATCGGTTGGACACCCTCTAGCCGATATTAATTCGCAGTTTAAAACAATTTCAGTTTGTTAAATAATTCGGTGCGGAATTGATCGATAAAGGTTACGTAATCGATCTTATGAAAAATTATTGAGATTTTATGGCGTTAATGTTGGTAATAAGCGGTACGATCGGAAAGAAGATAAATGAAAATTTAATGTAGCAGACTACTTTGTTTCATGATTTTCTAAAGTGGCAGAGAGAGGGAGAGAGAGAGAGAGAAAGGGAGAGATAGAAAGACTAGAATAGACTATAATTTGTTCGTGAACATACTCCGAAAGCTTTCGAAATTTTAATAAATATCTGAGTAACCATCAAACGTCGGGGTATTTTCAAATTTTATGTATAACGTTTCGTTTATTAAATGAGATGGACACGTTCAACGAAACACAAATTTTTAGACTAACACAGAGAACGATAGACGGATCGTTTTTACTGGTAGAAAAGGGGTATAGAGAGAGAGAGAGAGAGAGAGAGAGAGAGAGAGAGAGAGAGAGAGAGAGTGTTGCATCCGTGCGGTCGGATGCTGGTCAGATTCAATTACCTCGTAGTTTAATAATTCCCCGCGAGTCGAGTCACGTAGAGAGCCGAGACAACGGTACGCCCACGAGCCGTCAAAGTTTCAAACTTGTTTTTGAACTGACCCGTGGCTCCTGGCGCATGAGAAGCTTTCGTAAGCACCGAGCTTACGAGAACGAGACGCTCCGCGACTACGTCCCTCGATACTCGTAAATGGACTCTCGTTTCTTTCATTATTAACGAAAATTAAGTATTTCCTAGGTCGTCATAAGTATTATCTCCTTGTGTAGACTTATTATTATTATTATTATTATTACTGTTATTATTAAAGTTAATATTGTTATTATATTATCATTACTAGTACTTTCTATATAAAATACTCGATTATTTATTTACGAATTATCTTCATAACGAGAGTATGACTAATTAGTTTATACGATTATGCATCGTCGAACTTTCAAAGAGTAAGAAACTAGTTCACGAAGCTTCGTCTTCGTAAATTGGTTCAACTAACCGTATGCTAATTCCAGTCTATTTTCTAAATTTATAAAATGAACGAGAAAGAGAAAAGGAAGGAGAAGAAGAAGAAGAAGAAGAAGACGAGAGAGAGAGAGAGAGAGAGAGAGAGAGAGAGAGAGAGAGAGAGAGAGAGAGAAGGATCTCACAAAGCTCGACTCTGGCTTCTTAGAACGTAAAGCCATCGCTTAAAGGACGACAATCCCGCGGGATCTGCGTATTAATCTTCCAGCCCCCGGTGCTTAATAATTAACGTAGCACGAACTTCCTTCTCCACTCGTGGCTTCTCCGTACCATCTTCTCCCTCTCTCTCTCTCTCTCTCTCTCTCTCTCTCCATCTTGCGTTAATAAGCGGACACATTACCGTGCATGGATAAGAAGTTATCGGATAACTTGATAAATTCGTCAGGGCATACGAGGACAGGGAGGAAAGGGTTTATCGCTTGAATAATCCTTCGATGGGCGGAAGACCGAGTGCGATCACGTGGATTAATGGATTATGGGGAGAGGTAGTAGATGTTAAGAGTAATAGAGTTGCAAAATTAATAAACGTCTCTCGGTCTATTCGTTTGAAAATAGAGATATATCATAAAAAAAGACGGAGAAAGAGAGAGAGAGAGAGAGAGAGAGAGAGAGTGAGAGTAAGAAAGAATCCTATCGTTCGACTTAATCAGATTTCAGATCAAATTAATACGTATATCTATGATCGACTTTTCTTCGTAAATAAATCAGCCTTCTCTTTTTGCGGAATAAAGCTATGTATGTCTTTATAAGTACGTACGATTCGCGAGAAGAAGAGAAAAAAAAAACAAGAAAAAAATAATAATAATAATAATAAGAAAATAAAAGTAGGACCTGGAACAGGATAATTCGAATCGGGTCTTTTCGTTTCCCGGACGACGGTCGTTTCAATCATTAAATGCCAATCCAAAGGGACTCTTCGATCGGCCTCCCCCGCGAATTTGATTGAATCGAGTGTGTTAGATCTCCTAGAGATACAATAAAATAAATTTGAAGGATCGTTATATGAATAATATTATAAGATGATCGGACGTAACTATTCGTTCGGGATTAAAATAAAAATGAAAATGAAAACTGAAGGGTTTGACGTTATCAAAGTAACGTTTCGCCAGCATGGTAATGAAGTTGTCCGTTTTTACGGTTTCCTCTTCTCCTCCTCCTCCTCCTCCTCCTCCTCCTCCTCCTCAAATCTCCTCCTCCTTCATATCTTGGCAACATAAGAATGAACGAAGGGCGGAGGGTATGGTCGATGGTATGCGTGATGCAGAGGGAATATCAACGAGTCCCATCTATGCGTGAAAAATGATGGCAATATATCAGGAGCCACGGTGTCATTAATCATCGCGTGTAGTCGCGGCCAGTGGTAAAAGTAACAGAGCATCGAGTCGCGAGCATCGTCCGAAGTGAAATCCTTCGGGCGTAACCGCCTCGGGAAAAATCATCCCCTCGCTTTCCCGCTTCCTTTCCTTAACCGACCAACGAAAAACCACCCCCTAAGATATGACTTGGAAATGAAAGCTCGAAATCCTATGGGAGAATAATCACGAGGAAATTCATGTCTTATCGCTTACGAAACGTTTAATCGACTGTTAAAGATAAAAGATGTATCGCGGTTATGTTTATTGTGTAAAAATAAATTAGCGTAATTATATTGCGCCTCTCTTAACGGTTATACGTGTAATCTGTAATGAAAACGAACGTAGACACTAGTCGAGAATATAATTGAAAAATATCTACCAATTTTCTTAAAAGCAGACTCTTCTAATTTGTATTTTTCTTTTTCTTTTTAAGATTAAACGGAGAAAAAGACAGGAGAGAGAGAGAGAGAGAGAGAGGAAGAAGATTTTCGAGAATATGAGCGAAGCTTAAACGACGACAGAGAGAAGGAAGCGTCACTTAAAAATCGTGATCTGCAAATTCTGTATCCTTACGTCTTTCTCCTTCTATCTGTCTGTCTATCTCTCTCTCTCTCTCTCTCTCTCTCTCTCTCTCTCTCTCTCTCTCTCTCTCTCTCTCTCTCTCTCTCTCTCTCTCTCTCTCTCTCTCTCTCTCTCGTTTCCGCGTCCCCGACCATGCGATATCTTCCTTCCAAGAGTGTCACCATTTGTCGAGATTACCGCTAATACTCCGTTCCTTCCCTCTTTTCCATTTTACCAGCGTGAAAATCTAAGAAGAAATTCGATGTTACGTACGGAAAGGTGTGACGCAATAAAACGGCATGCGAGCGCGTTATTATCCTGCTGATCATCGTCGTTGTATCAATCATTTTATAGATACTTGATGACTTTATGGTAGATCTTTTGCTCTCGGGTCGATCGGTAAAGGAGAAATCGGATTTTGTCAAACCAAAAAAAAAAAAAATAAACATAAAAATTAATTAATTCACTTCATTCGATCGAGAAATAAATTATTTTAGGAAATAAGTCGTGAGAGAGAGAGAGAGAGAGAGAGAGAGAGAGAGAGAGATGTTAAGAGTCTCAGGATCGAGAGCACCTTCGACGTCCTCTTGACGAATACTCTTGATAACGATCTAGTGAAGTGAAAGAGGGTGGTAAATAAGGGGTATCCGAACATGCTCGGTGTGCCAGAGTTTATCAGATGGCGGTCATGTAAACCGATTCTCGAGATAAAAAGCTTGGCGTCTACCTGGCCGGCGTCGTCGTTTGCGCTGTACTATATACATAAGATATCCATGCACGTATATATATGTGTGTGTGTGTGTGTGCGTGTGCGCGTGTGTACGTATGAATGTATGTATAAATATACGTATTACATCGACGCACGATGCAAATACAAGGTTATGTGACTTTTCTTACAAAGACGAATTGACGAATCCACGCAGATGCATATACACATATATAGGTAAAGAACGATGCAGGTGGAAGAGACCACCACCACACCACACAACACGTAAAAGTACGTCGTCTCTCGTAACACGAACCGAATGATGATGATTCATGCGGCACGCGAGCGATTTCACGTCGTGTTTCTCTCGTATTCTTTTGCCCCCCCCCCCCCACCCCATCCTATGTAACCGGTAGAGAGAGAGAGAGAGAGAGAGCGACCGACCGACCCTCCCTTCCTGCCACCCTGCCTCCCTGCGTGTCCGTGTACGAGTGGCTATATACGTTTGTGTATACGTAGGTAGAACGAGGGGTAAACGGGGAATAATATGCCGTCATTTGGTATACGTGCAACAGGGAGCGAAGTTGGTGGCCCAATCGATACGTACAGTGGCTCGTGAAAGTATTCCATTATGTTTCTTAACTGGTTCCATCGTAAAAATGAAAGATCGAAAGATTTTCTTTCGTTCAAGCTTTACTACTCCCATATTATCAGAACTTTTTACGAATACCCAAAGATTTCTCATAAAAATTGCCAATCCTTTCGAGGAGCTTTCAAATGACGAAAATTAATTCGAACGTATAAGATCAAGGATCCATCGTTATTATTGAAAAATTTTCTACGGTCGAGTAATTAAATTTGAATCCATCGATGTTATCCCCCTCTCATCCTCGTTAAATCCCAATCGAATTAACGACGAAATACTTTCGGGTACAACTGTACGGGTGGCGTGCCTGGTTGCCCTGCCTTCTCTCCGAAGAAAAGCGTCGTTCCGTCTTCGTCGCACCATCATGGCTCGGCTCTTTTTCCTGCCACGAAAACGGTTAAAGCCTACGATTCGCGCGTCGGCATAACAGTTATTATTTTATTTATATCTGTATCAACGCTGTCACGCCATATCGCTTCGGGAAAACATGCCAGAGAGATCGTAATGGTTCCGTTTTATTCGTGACTCGACGGTTTTAGCACGGAATTCGTTCTACGCCTCTCCTTGATCGAAACGCAAAAGTTTTTCTCCATGGTACATTCCCAATTGTCCTATGTGTGTCCTGTACGTGCTTTACCAACCACCGAGAAACGCTAAATTACTTCCTTCGTCGAAACGATTATATCTAAATAGGGGGAAAAAAAAAAAAAAAAAAAAAAAAAAAAAAATTTGACGAGCTCCGATATTCCTAGCAAGAAAACTTTGAAACTTTTCCATTTTAACCGATCTCCCGAAATCTCACGTTAGATCGCGCGCAGATGGGTTATCTCCTATTGGCTAACGGCGAATAAAGAGATAAAAGATGTGGAATCATTTTAGTACGACGTGACGAGCTCGTAAAATGAAACACACGTTGGAAATTGGCCGAACGATGGGTGAAATTAACCCCCACGGGCAAATTAATTACGCGATATCGGCACGGCCATGGAAATAATTTGATTACGAAAAGCATACCGGTATACCGATCGTGCTTGCAATTCCGAGGGGGAAGCCCGACCAAAAAATCTCGCTGTCATGGATCCGATCTGTTTTTGATAAATCAGTTTAAGGATAAGCATGTTTAATTTACGATTACTATTATTATTATTATTATTATTATTATTATTATTATTAATTTATTATATTTATACGTATCTATATGTGAACTATCTGTTATTATAATTTCTACAAGATCGATCGATTTCGATACCTCGAGCTATTTCCAAGAATAACGTTGAACGAGCACGTGCGAAAGAGCTCGCTTAAGGTATTATAAAACGGAGAGAACATTAGCATAACCAAAACTGCACTTCGATTCGCAATAAAGGCTTATCGCGAGTACGGCAGAACCAAGGAAACGTGCTCTTTATATCGGCCATTTATTTTTCTTACTAGCTTCGAACGTGTGCTTATGGAAATTGAGCTAGTTAAGTAGCAATAAATAGCACCATTAGCCTGTTATTTCAGAAGCGGCGTGAACACAAGAGGAGAGAAAAAGAGATAGATAGATAGTTAAATAGATAGATAGATAGATAGATAGATAGATAGAGAGAGAGAGAGAGAGAGAGAGAGAGAGAGAGAGAGAGAGAAATGTATATATTGAAGATGTAGAGGGAAACAGTAAATCTCATTCACGATTTCCTTCGAGACGGCCGCAACGTACCTTACCAGCTTCATTAGAAATAGATGATGCACTTCGCGCGATTAGAGAAAGGAAAGGGGAAGATGGATCGAGTTGGCCGTAAGAGGAAAGCACAATATCAATTTTGCTTGAAGGAAAATCCTCCGTTCCGTTAGCTCAACATCGGAAACGTGTTATCGGACGAGGTGGCAAAACTCCGAGCTCTCTTCATTTTTAACGAACTTCATAAGGCGAATTCGATCGAGGCAAACTGTCCCCTGATTTCCCATCGACCGACATCGTCCCCTTAACGTTTGTTTCCTAAAATTATTAAATTTAATTAATACCAACGGTTATTATTTCGCCACGTTGATCGATCTCTCAAACGAGATAATTTCGTTTACGTGAGATCAAATTAGAAGAGCTTCCGCCATTCTTGCTGTCGTGGCTTCAATTTATACGATATAAATATATATACGCGCGCGCGCGCGTGTGTGTGTGTGTGTGTGTGTGTGTTTGTGTGTGTATTATATCTAAATACATAGACATGGACGTAGGTATTACACATCGCCGTAACTAGCCGGTACCGTAGTAATTAATTACAAGAGCTTCTAACGCGACCACAAGCCAATTAACTCGCTCGAGGATGACCAAGACGGCGCAGGACGATGTGAACGCTTCGAAAAATCTACGAAAGCTCGAAAAAGGTTCGTGACTCCAAGTGAAAAGTTTCTCTTTCCCATTAAATTAGATTTAGAAGCTACCCCTTTTTAGAAGCTTCTCATAGCGGAGAGAGCGATACGAGTAACTTTGGTGACCTCTCCCTCTCCCTCCATCTCCATCCATATCTCTCTCTCTCTCTCTCTCTCTCTCTCTCGCTCTCTCTTTCTTTATCTTTTTCCATATACTCATCGCTTATGTATGCATAGACGTTAAAATGTAAATCCACTTCTTCCGTCCTCGTTCCAGAATTACATAGAAGATACATACCTGAGAATTATTATTATTATTATTATCATTAAACGTGCAAATGGAATAAAACGTTGAATCGCGCAAAGATAGATCATTCTATTCTCTCTCTCTCTCTCTCTCTCTCTACGAGAGAGAGAGAGAGATAGCGAGTAATATAGTTCGCCAAGTAATTAGAATGCCCTTCGATACCGCGAAACGTGCTTAGCCAACCGGAGAAGTTCATTGCTAAAATAACGAGACTAAAAAAAGACGAAAGAAACGACAAGAAAAAACGAAGGAATTGTAAAAGTTAAAAGTGTTACAATTGGTAGCCGTAGAGGGTAAATTGTTAGAAACAATTTCGAGAACGAGTCGCATATATTACGAACTCAATATACTATATCAACGTATCTAAGAGAGAAAAATAAAATAAAATAAAATAAAATAAAAAAAATAAAATAAAATATAATATAATTAAAAAATAAAAAAAAATATATATATATATATATATATAATGAAATCATAATATAAAAAGATTGAGCATAGAGATTAAATAATAATTAGTTGGCCCATCAGTCATCTCATGTGCGAAACTTTATTGGAATTGAATTTGTAATTTGCGGCATATTTCTCCAGTTGCGAAAGCCCGTTGTCTCTCGTCCATCTCCTATTCCCCTCTCTCTCTCTCTCTCTCTCTCTCTCTGGCAGTCCCACCGAGTACCTTCAGTCCCAGTGCTTCTAGAAGGAAGGATCCTAATCTGACGGCCGTACCTAACTCCGATACCGAGCAGGTTTCTAAGGAACAGTTACTATCTAAGTACCGTAGGGTATATCTAACTCGCTCAATTTCGACTTAACGTCACGTTACCTATCGCATTAGTCTGCCTCTTACGGTAGGATAAAGCGACTACGCGATTGTTTCGACGAATCCCTTTTCCTACCGTGACATTTGCCAAGCAAAGCAGCAGCAGCCATCGCGGCTTCTCCTTCCTACTGACGAGAAGCCCTTCGTTCGCAACAAAAACGTACCTTAGGCTATTACACGTTACGATCAATTATTATACGTCTTTCCGTTCGTACGTAATAAAATATTTTGTCTACTACGAGTAAATGATTGTATTATACAATTATTAATATTATACGTACTTACGTTCTTTATCTCTTTCTCTTTCATTCTCTCTCCCTCTCTCTCCCTCTCTCTCTCTCTCTCTCTCTTTCGATTCGGTGACTCACGCCTACCTGTTTACACTACCGCGTTAGGAATAGTACTGAGAGTCCGTACGAAAGACCTCGTGTAATATACACAATATATATTTATCGTATTTATAATCGGATAGAGTTTTTCGTCGTCAACATCGTTGCTCGTCGTCGTAGCCATGACGATTCTTAGGATTTACGTAAATCACCGATGTACTCTTGTATGTCAACAAAATTCGGTCAATATTATTATACGCAAAAATAAAAGTAAATTACGAAGATCGTACAAGGTTACGCGAGACGCGTCACGTCAAAATTGTTGTTATACGTAACATGTTTCCCGAATATTAAATACGACGTAGTAGAATAAAGAAACTTGGAGATCTTGAACGTTTCGTTTCGTTGGGATTAACGTCTAAATTCCTAACGGCAATTACCGCATACCATACCGGATAATCCCTACTCTCGGAAGAGCAAATGAGATAGAAGCAAAGGGAGAGGATGCTGACCCTCTTCTCGATTCTACATTGGCTCGTGCTACTTAGTTTGTAAAGAAAAGGACCCTCTCTCTCTCCCTTTTTTTTTTTAGGGGCGGGTAGGTAGGTGTGTGTCACGTGCAAGCGACACACGTGGCCAACCGAGAACAGAGAAACGAAGTTTTTCTTTAGAAAAAAAAAAAAAAAAAAAAAATGGCTTCTGCTTGAAACAAGAATGGAATAGAATGGAGAAGGAAGAGAAAAGAAAAATAAGAATAAAGAGTAGTACGGGAGAAGCTGAAGGGGTTTGGAAAGAGAACGGTGACAGGAAAATGCATTGTACGTGAGAGAGAGAGAGAGAGAGAGAGAGAGAGAGAGAGAGAGAGACAGAGAGATAGAGGTAGCTATTTAAAAAGGAAACCAAAGAAAGTACAGAATGCTTCATCCCTTTGTGAGGACCGCAACGTCGGTTGAAAAAAAGGGTGCCGGAAGACGCAAAATATAGTTCCGTTGGGAAGTTGCCTGTTAAACTTCATTTCAACGTGCGCAAAGGATCCGTCAAAGGAATCAAGAGAGAGACAGAGAGAAGAAAGGCATGACCCCATCGAAAAGACGAGTGATCGGTAATACGTTCAAAACTTACATTTTTAATAAGTCGCGTGGAAAAATTTTCGAAAATGTTTAACTCTTCTCCGAACGAATCGACGTGTGAAATCGTCAATACGATATTATTTCGACGAAACTACACGCACGATACGAATAGAATATTCTCGGGTGAATATTAAAATCCGGTATGCGTTCGTAGAAACTGTCGGACGAGAGAGGACGAGTAAAAAGTAAACAAATAAATAAATAAATAAATAAAAAGAAATAAATATAAAAAGGATTCTATGGTCGAATACACGTTCAAGGTAGAGACGAGAAAGGGAAGGATGAGATTGATCTAAAGAAGAGGACGACGAGGAAGCAGACTTTGTGCGCTTGCTTCCTTGCTGGTAAGAAAGTCCAAGATCGACAGACTACTAGGACGTTTTCCATAAAATCTCCCTGCGGCCTCTCTCTCTCTCTCTCTCTCTCTCTCTCTCTCTCTCTCTCTTTATATATATATATATATAAAATATACAGTCTACCGAGCCGACTTTCAGCCGACGTCTTCGTGTACTTAAGCGTGTACACAGAAAGGCAGAAAGCCTTCACCAGTCGCCGTCTTACTCCTCCCTCCCTCCCGCCCGCCCCCTCATCCACCACCCACCCCTTTTAACCGTACCACCAACCACCACCTCAATTCCATAGCGAAGAGGACTTTCAATTTTCCAAAAAGGTTACCGACGTTTGCCACGCCGCGGAAAGATCACGGCAGACTTGATACACGCAATAACGAGAGACGGCGAACGTTCCGTTGGTTGGGCTTGGCTGAAGGGGTGGAATGGGGTGGAATGAGATTGGGTGGGGAGGGAGGCGGGGGAAGGGTTGTAGAGGCGATACCGCCTGTATTTTCAGACCGAGGCGAAGCTTCCGACGGAGAAGCAGGTAATAAACGATGCACTGTACGTGGCTTAAACGGAGCTTTATGAAATCCCAGCCATGATTAATAATTCCACCCCCTTTGCATCCACCCCCATACCACTTCTCTCTCTCTCTCTCTCTCTCGCTCTCTTTCTCTAGCTTAGCCGTAGGAGGTAATTCTAGGAGCTCGTTAGACACACGTCTCCGATCTTTCGAGCTTTACTCGAGCATCGTTTGCCTTGTGCATCTAAGTTTTGTTCTCTTTTTCCTCTCCTACGCTCCCCCGCCCCCACCCTCTCCTCGCCTTCTTCACTTTTCTTTCTTTGGATCGTATCTCTTTCATCGTCTCTTTGTCGCTCCCTTTCGAACGTGTTCGTCCAAGACGATTAATTTTATCATCTACCAGGCGTGAGAATTTTAATATAGGACTCGCGTTAAAATCGATTTAATTTTCATTGTTATCGAACGAAAACGAGATAGAAACAGGTTTCTGGAAAAGGGTGTGTATCGTACTGATCAAAGCGATTTTGTGATTAGAATGACGAGCAATGAGGACCCTCATTAGAATGATCCCTCGTCCGTAAAACACGATTACGGGTTGCATTATTCGCCCGCGTGCTGTCTCTCTTTTAATGATCGAGAAACGCCATGAAGTGTAACGAGATATACCGATCCGTCCTTTCATTCGTAGAAATCATTCCACGCTGGATTAATTCGTCGAAGTAATTAACGGAGTGCCGAGGATGATCCGACGACGAAATGATTTTTCATTCGCATCGATTCCCTTTTAAAATTGATAAATATTGGCGACAAATCGAATCGTCGAAAAGAAGAAGAAGAAGAAGAAGAAGAAGAAACAATTAACATTTAATATTTTCGAAGGAAAGAAAACAAAAAGGGAAAAAAGAGACGAGTCGTTATCGATTCGATCGATGTCAAAATCGTCTGTCAGCTCGACGCGTCGACAGGAAAAAAAAAAAAAAAGAAGAAAAAGAACAAAAAAAAAAAAAAGAAATATTCCAAACGCGCTTCACTCCAAAATCTCTAGCATCGCTAGTAAGTGGAATCCCTCGAGCGTATGCGTTCCCGCTTACTGATTTTTAACTCGTTCGGGCACGCGTAGAGTGTTCTGTAGGAAACAACGATCACACATTGGATCTGCATCTGACTGGTGCAACGGACATGCAAAAAAAAAGGAGAAAAAAAGAACAAAAAGAAAGAGAGAGAAAAAAGAAACAAAAAAAAAAAGAAAGAAACAAGAGCAGTTAAAGAAGGAAGAAAATAGAGAAAGAGATAGATAGATAGAGGGATAGGTAGACAAATAAAGAGAGAGAGAGAGAGAGAGAGAGAGAGAGAGAGAGAGAGAGAGAGAGAGAGAAAGAACAACGACGTATCCCTGGCTAGCAGCCGAAGTTTCGAGCGCTCGTCACTGGCACGACTGCGACTCAACGAAGTTGAGAGACCGGTGAATTTGTGTGTGTATGTATTCGTGTGTTTGTGAGAAGATCTGGCGATGGCAGTCAGCAATGCGTGCGAAGCTCTTTCCGATGGATTGACTCTCTTCCACGCCCCTCTAAATTCCCTTTCAATCCCTCGGCTCTTGATCCCCTCGTCACCCGTACCAACCCACTTCCATTTTTTGCTTTATATACTTTTTTCATACACACATATATATATATATATATATATATATATATATATATATATACACTTTATGCATTACGTTTTATTTTATTTAACGGGAGTTAAATAGTATAATACTTTTAGATACATCCAAACGATGTCTAGACTTAAAATATTGAATTATAAATTGTATCAATATCACGATATTAAATATCTAATAAAGAATTAGATCGCATCCGTTATTTACTTTTATTCGTTTAATAGGTTGAATAGAACGAAACGGAAATTGCGAATTCACAGTGGATTTCAAAAGTATCGTATCGATACGAATACGATTTCTCTCTCTCTCTCTCTCTCTCTCTCTCTCTCTCTCTCTCTCTCTCTCTCTCTCTCTCTCTCTTTAGATTTTAGTATCTTCGATCTTTGCGGATTCGCGACGTGAATGCTTCCTCGTGGATGAAAATAGACAGAAAGAGAGAGTGAGAGAGAGGAAGGGAGAGGAAGAAAATGAGAGAAAGAGAGAGAGGGAAAGTCTGAAAAGCTCAGAGGGATAGGAGTCAAAGAGGGAGAATGCGTCGCCATGTGAGAAGAAACGAAAGCCTTGGTGAGCCTTGAAAATTGAAACAGAATTCGCGAGCGTGAAATACGGGCCTACCGAAAGCTTTTCCTTTACGCGCTGAAATTCTTCATCTCTCTCTCTCTCTCTCTCTCTCTCTCTCTCTCTCTCTCTCTCTCTCTCTTTCACGACTAAATGGAAAATCGTAAGTCTCTTGAGACGGTCGCCGCATGCGCGCGAAGATCGAAGAAACGAGTCCCCGTGGTAAAAGACATCGTTCTTCTTTATCCAAGACGTCGCTCCGAGAGTCGGGCCAGCCTCGAGGAAACCTACGATCGTACCAAAGAAATATGAATGGATGAAGGAGAGAGAAGAAGGATGTCTCCTTCAACGGTATTACCTGAATTAAATCCGATGAGGAGGGATATCGGATATCTCTAAAACGTGTCTTTAAAACGTCCGTTAAATTTATTCCCTCGAAAATTATATATGTATCCATAAAATGTATGATAAATTCTATAATGGAATAAAATAATAATTCAATACGATTTTAATATTTCTTTCTTATGCGCATACGTCGAGCTTCTCTTCCATCCCATCCCACCCCGCCCCCGTCCCCTCCGCGCGAACGTTTCTAAATCAATCGAATGCGAAATAATATTTTTATTTATTTCCTCGAGCGTAGGATTATAAACGACAACGTCGATTCCTTCCGGTCGTCCATCGAAAATGAAATTTCAAAGTTTGAAAGGCACGATCGGGCGAAGAAATGAAACGTATTTGCCAAACGAAAGGATAGATATCCGGAAGAAGAGAGAAAGCGAGAATCACGTTGGTTTTCTCCTCTCGTTTTGAGCCGTTAAATTATCCGCGAGCAAATTGGATCCTGGAGGTTCTTTCCCGCGGAGGATATCAGATGCGGGATCAACTTTTAATTAAAGCGAGGCTTACCGTGGGTTTAAGATATTTATTTTATACTTCAACACCCCTTCCGAGCTGCAGCTAAACTCTGTGAAACCTGTCGACGATCGCATCTCTCTCTCTCTCTCTCTCTCTCTCTAATTCTGATCTTCGTGATCCCCACTCTTTACCCTACTCGTTTTACTGGCACTATATATATATATATATATATATATATATATATATATATATATATATATAAACGCACACACACCCACAGGTACTTCTATACCCTTTCGCCCTTTTCCCACTGCCTCTCTCCCTCCGTTTCCGCAACGAATTCGGTCCTTTACAGCCTGGTTCTTCAATCTCGCGGCACGGTAGTAAAAGCAACAGATTTTACGATCGTCGACCACTGTTACGAGTATACACACAAGGACACGCATACACGCGCAAAGTCAAAGAAAAAAAAAAAAAGGACTCTAATACGACGATATATTGCTATTACATTTTTCGGCGACTTCGACCGATAAAGCTCAAGGAATTTACCTTTTATTTTTTTTACGCGTAAAAGCGTCCAAGAATATCGGTAGGATCGTCGTCAGGAAATTTTCTCGATCATTCGACATCGAAGAATATTATAGAACGAACGTAGAAGCGTTGGCTCTCTCGACGTAGGACGTCATTCAAACGGGCGGGGAGCTTTAATCGGTATGCGTACAGTGTCGATGGGTGTGCGTGGCAGTGGCGTGTTATTTCATGAAACGGATCTATTTTGAGGGTACCTGACCCTTAAGTGATATGTGCTGGGAATACAAAAGGGTCTGAAACGCGAGGAAGGGTCGTTGAAGAAAGGAGAGAGAGAGAGAGAGAGAGAGAGAGAGAGAGAGAGAGAGACGATCAGAGAAATAGAAAGAGAAAAGGAACGTGAAAGAAAGAGAGGGAAAATAAAGGTGGAAGGGAAAAGGGTAGAAGGGACGTGTTTGCTCGGCGTGAGAGGATTCAAAGTCTAGGGTGGAGATCCACAGCGGACATCTACATGTGTTTTCCATTCTTTCGGTGATTCTCCCTATGGTGAAACTAGAAATACAAGAGAACTAAAGAAAGAAATCAAATGTATATCTCTGTCCTTCTTGGTTTTTCCAAAGCAGACACGACACCACACTCGCTGTCCCGTGTGCAAAACTACTATCCTCTCTTTCTACTAACTCCTTCAGAAAGAGTTAAATCGAGAGAGAGAGAGAGAGAGAGAGAAATAGATAGATAGATAGATAGAGAGATAGAGAGAGAGAGAGATGGAGGCAGAAGGATAGAGATTTTTCTCCATCTAACGTTTCTCTTCGGTATCAGGACAGGACTCACGAGGTTGAAACTCGCCTTTTTCCCTCTCTCTCTCTCTCTCTCTCTCTCTCTCTCTCTCTCTCTCTTTACCTTTCCAAGCTCTCTTTCTCTAGCACCTTTGTAAGGTACTTTTCTTCCGGAACGCTGGCCCGACAATCGTATTCCCCATTCCGCCGTTACATTCGCTTCGTTCGTTCCGCTCCTTCAATCTGGTCGCGTTATATAGACTCTCTCTCTCTCTCTCTCTCTCTCTCTCTCTCTCTCTCTCTCTCTCTCTCTCTCTCTCTTTTTCTTGCTTCTAACTCTACGTCAGGTCAGATTGGAAAGTGTGTTCCGTCGAGAATTCACGAGAAAAGTGGGAGTATACGCCGACACCCTCTCTTCCTCCCACCCTTCTTCTCTATCTTTTTCCTCTCTCTCTCTCTCTCTCTCCTTTTCTCGATTTCTACGACTCCCCTTAAGAGAGAGAGAGAGAGAGAGTCGGCCAACTCTCGAGATCGTACGTGGGGTACCTGTTGAAAGAAATCTTGGCTAGCTCGGACCCGATCCAATATACGAAACTTTTTCATTCCATCCCGTGGATATCACCCAAGTTAGACGTCCACAATAAAACTATCCAGAATTTAGTTTTCAAAACTTATCGCTTATACGCGTTTACTAGTCTAACCGATTTCAGCCCTTTTCACCGGACGATTGTTAACGATATATACGATTTATGTATGTATGTATGTATGTATGTATGTATGTATGTATGTATGTATGTATGTATGCACGTATGCATATATTATATATACATACGCACACACACAAACATGGTATTCTATGTGCGCGCGTCTCGTCCACGGGAATAGCAGGAATATAACGCGTATATCCCCTATTCGAATTTTTCAACTCTAACATTATGACAATGGTAGACGATCGAGAATGTATAATCCTCTTTAAAAATCGATGGATTAAAGTATAGAACGTATGAGGCTGTTCACGTTCGTGAAAATCAAGGAGGGAATCGTTGCGAGCAGTAGTAAAAGTCTGTCTCAAGTCGGACACGGGAGCGAGCCGATTCGCTTAATCCCGGGACGGGACTTTCTGTCTAGAGGAGATAAAGAAAAGAAAATAACAACAACAAAAAAGAAGAGAGAAAAAGAGGTAGACGTTGACTTGTGACGAGTAAATTCCGATATCATTTTCACGACTCTCCGAGACTCGAACGAATGGGCGACCTTTAGCATGTTTCCAGAAGATCACTGACCGGAGATTAGCTTTAACGTTGGTCGGTACGTATATACATACATACATATATATATATATATATATATATATATATATATATATATATAGCGAGACGAGAATCTAGAAGGAAAGAAGAAGGGTAGTTTGCCGTAAGGTGGTCAGAAGGGGTACGAGAAGGGCAAGGGGATGAATAGGAGGAGCGTAGTTATTAATTAATCCCAATCCTTCTCTAGAAGTCAGTCGACCCCCTTCATACCTCCACCCCACCACCATCACCATCACCACAACCATCACCAACCTTGCCTTCTTGGTTGCTAAGCCAGCCCGCAAAATAAAGCACCGAGCATAAAGAGCTTTACTTCCTGCGGGCATGAAACAATTATCGCCATCCGGCGCTCTTACAAAGAAATAGAAGAAGGACCGTGGTAGGAGGGGAGAAGAGAGTCGCCGTGATTATGCCCGGAGAAAGCCGAGCGTGCAACGATCAAAGGCGAGTATCGATGTGGTCGTTACTAATCAAAAGCTTTTACGTAATAGTCTCTAGTGAACGGGGTCGTTGTTGGTACTCGTAACGCGCTGGGGGTGGTATTGGTCTCTTCTTCGATCGGGAAAATCACTACTCGACTTAACGCCGCTTATAACTACTTCTGTTTTTATATTTTTCGCTCGGCAATTGTCAAGCGAATTTAATTTAAATCGATATCTCCGTTTGATTCGTGCGTTTACCTTTTGTGATAATAAAAGTATATATAATAAAATTGTTTGTGTGTGATCCGATTGTCCATATCTGGACAATTCGCGATTAAAATCTTAACGAGTATTATAGAGAGAGCTTTTTGTAAAATCGAGTAGCGATGTTTTTCTTGGCTGGAAGGGTTGTATAGGGTTGGTGGATATTGATACGATGACGTAAGAGCGTAGCCACCGGATGTAGATTGCTGCCATCTGCCGGCAAATCTCTGTATTTTTACGCGCAACACTCCCTAATCGATATATCTTACTTGTCGACAGATGGCGCTCCCGGATATAAACCCTTCCGTGGTCAGTATCGTGTACCGAGGGTAAGTTTTACCGACTACGATCGACTTTACCGACATCCTAAAAACCCAAAACCAACGCTCTGTCCTACTTTCAATCGTTAGTAAATTTCACATGTCCCTATATCTGACAAATCATATCGTTCATCCTTAATAATCCCGAAAAGTATTTTAATTAATGACGAAAAAATTTGTTGCTATTTGTCAAACACGAACATTGAGAAGAATCAATCTTCGTTTCAGGATTATCACCAATAAATAATGTTTCTTTCTAACATTAATCACAAAAAGCTTTCAAGATGTATTATTTCTAACGTATAATGAAACGTGGATTTAGTGACAGTGCGAGTGTAATTACTCTTCGTAGAGTTAAGCGTACCTACTGCATGTCAGTGTGCGTGTGCGTGTGCGTGTGTGTGTGTGTGTGTGAGTGCGTGCATGTGTGTCTAATGTGTAAGTGTGCACTATGGTTAAATCAGAGCATAAATCCAAGAGAAAAGGGTCTTTCAAGGGATGTGGTAGCATCCACTAACGTAACCATTCGTCGAGTAGCGACCGCGTTTCTACTGGAAGTAGTGTGGTAGAGGAACAACGTTAATCAGGCCGGGTAAACACCTGCCGCTGATTGTGCTACACGTATGGAGAAACACATGGAGGACTTATAAAGCGTCAGAAATCCACGAGGGTGGAAGGCATCGATCGCACGAAAGCCGACCTTAACGAACGAGAAAGAGGCCGTGCGAAACCACAATGCGAGGGAGTCCAGTTCAGATTATTCCTATCTTTTTTCACAGCCTCGTTATCTCTCTCTCTTTCTCTCTGTTCGTCTCTCTCACTCTCTCTCTCTCTCTCTCTCTCTCTCTCTCTCGTTTCCACCACGCATCCCTGTCATCCATCCATCCATCCATCCGCCCATCTGTTCGTCGAACCATTTCTATTTACACGGATATACAAGTCAACGAAAAGCATACGTTTTCGTATATTTCTCTTTGTTTTTTGTTTATACTTTTTTATTATTTTTCTATTCTCTCTCTCTCTCTCTCTCTCTCTCTCTCTCTCTCTCTCTCTCTCTCTCTCTCTATCTCTTTCTTTCCTTTTCTTTGTATATACACCAGTAACACGTGGCAACGATTATATCGTTCCTTTTATTTTCGGCAAACAAAGCTGAAAATATTTTGCAGTGCGATCTAAAATTGACAACTATGCTTTCTGGATCTAAATGCATATATGCCTTGTATGTATGTACTCATCGTGTATGTTCTGTACAAAACAGTATATAAATATTTTCATTCGGTATATTTCTTTTTTTTTTTTGTTTTTCCTTTATCTCTTTTTCAAGCAATTTTGATATGGATTTCGTGGTAAAGGATAAAGAGTCGACCGTGGATAGGTGGGTGGGTGGGTGGGTTATTGTTATTTTGTTTCATTTTAAATATTCGCAATATTTCGCTGTCCGATCGGTGTGACCGAACGGCATCTGGCAGACGAAAAGACTCGACTAGAAGGAAAGAGGATCGAGAGTTCGAGCAGGTAGAGAGATACGCTAGCGCATTCTGCTAGTACGTTCTGCTTCGGTTGTTTTTCAGTTTCACATTTCCATATTGTCTGCAGGAACCTCTATGGAAATCCGACGCGACAGGCACGCCTTCCGCGTGCCAATATTGAGTTCGAACGAATACTGATGGGCGCATGCATTATCCTTCGAGCATAGACGAACGAACGAACGAACGAACGAACGAACGAACGAACGAACGAACGAACGAACGTCAAATAACAAGAAAGAAAGAAAGAATACGAGAACTATGATGATAAAGGAAGAGGAGAGCTGTCGAGTGAGTGATTTGGTCTTGGGGAAAAGGGAACGCAACATGGATATGATTTGTGCGTGACGAAGGGATAAGGGGAGGGTTGCGGGGGAGGGGAATGTCATCGGATTTACGTAAACTAACGGTTCGTTAATCGTAAACCTGGCTACTGTCATCAAGGCAGGATCAACAATGACCGGATTTCAATTACGTTCGTGTACCATTGCCACGTAGGACAAACGGTAGAAGCTTTAATGAGAGTTCATGCTGCAGTTACAAAACGGCCGGCTCGTTGCGGACCGGAGGAAACTACTTCGTCCCGTAACCCTCCCCGCTCTTCTACTGCCGTACAACCTGCCACGTTAAACGACGCGACTGCCCTACATATACAAAGCTCAGTTGCCACTGTATGCAGACCGTAGTCGACCACTAATTAAAATCATAATTAAGCCCTCGACGAAACGGGCCAACGCTCTCGAGAACCCATCCCGGATCCTACCGCGTCCAAGCAACAGCACCGATTTTTCTTTCTCTCTCTCTCTCTCTCTCTCTCTTTCTCTCTCGTTTTTTTTTTTACTCTTCCTGCATGTCCCTGGATTAATATTTTACGAATTCCCTGTGTCGTCCCCATCGCACTTTCTCCCTCCCTCCCTACTTGCACGACTACTATCGATTTTACGACATTTTTGGAGAATTTCGAGTGACTCTCTCTCTCTCTCTCTCTCGAGTGTTATAAGTCGGAGTCGTACCTCGATCGTACCTATAGAAGTAAAAAGAAAAAAAAAAGAAGAAATATCAACGAAAAGAAGGCAACGCGTTGACATAAGCCGCCGGGTGGCGGGCTGTTCATCGTTACGTTGAGGTAAAGTTAAGTGGTGTACGAGTCAGTCTATGGATATAACCTACGGACGAAAAACAATTTGCGCCAAGTAGTTATAGTCGAGCATTAATGATACCTACGGGTCGTATACGTAAACGCGTTAGCGGTACGAGAGGCGGCGAATTAATGATTCATTTCAAAGGTAGCAACCGTTCTCGTGATGGTGGTGCCTGGGTCAAGCTTTAACGATTTTCCCACGAACAAATGGTGGATAAATTTTTCAACTATTATAAGTACGAGCGGACGATAACGTTATCGGTGATAATCCAAGGTTAGAGTAGAAAAAATTATATGTCTGTATAAACGGGGTGGTTGTGTACGAACGAGGACGACGAAATAACATATATATATATGTGTGTGTATATATATATATATATATTATGGATTGGTACAGGGGGTGAAATTCGTTAACCGTACTCGTCGAATGAATTGTATAAAAGGTTCCAAAGGGTATAATTTCGAACGTTGAAAATCTTCGTGCTTTCGACGTATGATGTACGCCGCTTTGAATTATTAGCCCCGGTGCGAACAAGTCGACTGGATATAGTCGGTAACGAGTTTTCCGTAATGGCGGTACATCGGACCGAACGAAGCTGTGCCGGTTAATGTAACGTACATTGTACGCAAAAGCACTAACAGACTCTACGGTACCCTCTCGCCCATATTGCTCGTCCCGAAGGGATGCCTGTGGTCCATGGAATTAAAGCGATTCGTTAGTACCAGGATACAACGCGTTCCTACTATTACAGAGCGGGAGCGAGAGAGATAGAGAAAGAGATAAAGAAAGAGAGAGAGAGAGAGAGAGAGAGAGAGAACATTCGTTCTAAATGGCACCGTGAAAGAATTACCGGAAGTGATAAAGTCGAATATTTCGCGTCAAAAAAGGGATCTTCAGTGAGAGAACCTCGTCGCGTGTCCTCGAGAAAAAAAAAGGCTCGACTTTGCGTGACCGAGGTAAAAAAAGAAATGTTAAGCAACAAAGAAAAGAAAAAGAGAAGAAGGGGTAAAAAAGAAAAAAGAAATAAGAGCCGAGGTCCACGCATTACTATATTCTCCCCTTCTTCGTCCTCTCCTTTTTCCCTTCCTTCACTTCTCCTTCCTCTTCGTCTTCTTCTTTTCTTTTTTTCTCTTTTTCTTCCTTTACCCCCGTCCTCTTCTGTCACCGAGTGTTTTCGTTCTTCAGGTCGACAACGCGTGCGAAATCTCCTGCCCTTTCTAACTGCAATGGAATTTACTTGAGAGAGCTACGATAGTAGGGAACGGAGTTAACTCTGTGAGGGTCTCGAGTGCTCGAGAGAGAGAGAGAGAGAGAGAGAGAGAGAGAGAGAGAGAGAGAAAGAGAGAGAGTTAAAGAAAAGAGAAAGTGCATTCGGGACCTTAGACGTAACCCCGCTCGTTTCCTACATGCGCACGAATACATAAATGAACGAAGGAGAAGAGCGAATGTAAATGGATACGTGTTTCTACGCTGTTCTTAATTAACTTCTTTGCAATTATCATGATGGCGTTCCGCTGGAAACGTTCGAGCATCGCTACTTCCTCTTTCTCTTTCTCTCTCTCTCTCTCTCTCTCTCTCTCTTTTTCTCTTTCGCTTTCGCTCGTTTTCTTTATGCATAGTTTCGACCTTAGGTACCACCATTGAATATATCAAGCCAGGCGTTATACCAGTCGCATACCTTGCCTCATTAGTTGGCCCTTTTTTTCGGAGGACGCACACGCTTACGTAGAAAGCGTGGCCAGAGTTGCGGAAATTGCATTAATTAAATGCGTCGCGTCTGCCTGTGTAACGAAAGAGAAGCGGCACTTGCTGCTTGGATGAAAGGATTCGGCCTGTTCGAAAAAAGAAATAAAAGGAAAACGAAAGAGAGAAGGAGAGAGAGAGAGAGAGAGAGAGAGAGAGAGAGTATGTGCGCGAAATGGAAGGGTTCGTTACATGCCCTTTTCTATGTCCCGTGTTAATTGTAAAATTGTTAAGACGTAGGATCAAAGTAACGTGCACACCATCTGAATGAAATTAATTCTCGATTTGACAAAATGTGAATTGAAACAGGTTTGTCATATAAATTTTTTTTTTTTTTAATATAAGCGAATAAAAAACAAAAAATATCTATTAGAGCGACTTAATCAAATCAATTGAGGCATAATCGTTAAGTAGACGTACATACGTATATATATATATATATATATATATATATATATATCGTATTGGAATGCAATAAATTTATTCGAAAAACAAATCCTTGTAATCTAATTATACCACAAATAGATTTTATCGATTCAGTATCGCTACCTGTTCGACGTTCGTGAGACCATGATAATATCCAACCCTATTGATAAATTAATATCCATCATTGATAATGAAGTTACACCGAGGGATAATATTAGAGTATCTATAAATTGTAAATCAGCATATATTACGGGATCGTATTTGCATATATTCCAATCGCGGACGTGGCTTATTTTTCAAATATTAACACGATATTCTGTACGTAGAATTTCAATGTAAATTATCTATACTAGAGAGAGAGAGAGAGAGAGAGAGAGAGAGAGAGAGAGAGAGAGAGAGAGAGAGAGAGAGAGATACGACATGTTCACGAGCATAAGTTTTGCAACAATAAGCCTCAAGCAAGCCCCAAGTGGGCTTCATCGGTCCTATCGGCTTATTGTCCTAAGATTGTACTTGCGTGCACATATCTAAGATGATATATGGTACATATGTACAATAAGGGACGACGTTAAGCCATGCACATGAACAGATGCGCCTAGTTTCTATGTGTTTCTATCCGTTTGCTTTGCGGGAAGGCTTAGATAAACTTGAAAATAAAATATTCAAGATTTTAGTTCCAAACGAGTCACCCTGTATATTAGGAACCAACGTATTAGAGTTAATAAATCACTTGCATACACACATGCATATATATATATATATATATATATATATATATATATATATATGCACATAAACATACACACACACACACACACATATATATATATATAGACGAGTATATCGCATACGTGCGCAGAGGAAGATATTCTCGACGAAGGGAATCGCTAACGACAGACATTGTATGTTGAGTTTCCGGAAGGAACAACGACAAGATTAGTGTTTCATGTTTGCTTTAAATTATCATTAAGGTAATCGCTGATATATCAACGAAATTCGAAATCCAAATACGCTCAACGATCGGATCCTGGACTAGAAATATATTTGATTACATCAAATAGATGTAAGTTAAATAAGTTCGTTCTGCATATCCTAAGTTCCTTCAAATAGAATTCAATTAACATAAGATACACACACACACACATATATATATATATATATATCGTATTTCGTAGAAATGAAGTAAAGAATGAAATCGTGGAATAATTTGATCAATTGTCGGTAATAAATTTAATTATGTACATACCTATAGGTTCTCCTTCGTTTACCGATCAAACCAACCGCGTTCCATCGATTATCCTACGTGGTATCTGGTTTGAATTGAGGAAAGGGACGTGCATCAAATCGAGTGTGCAACCTCCGTAGTTTAACTTGACAGATAGTGCCTCAGAACAGTTCTATCATTCGCGAAATGACACCGACCTAAATTCCCGATATCCGTGTATTAATCGATCAAATTACAATTATCGAAAAGACGTGACGAAAGTAATGTTAAAAAAACAAAACAAAAAAAAAACAGAAAAAAAAGAAGAAGAACAGGAATAGCATTACAGAAGACAGAATTAGAGAACAAAAATGGAAAGAAAATAACTTGGAGGAGACAGAGAAAGAGAGAGAGAGTAATTTACGATGCAGTTTTTCTCTCCTCCTCGCTCCTCTTCTTTTTTTTTTCCCCCCTCCTCCCTTCCACTTCCCTCGAACAGAGTCCTAACATAGGGCGTGATAATAATTCAAGGCGAGAGTAAAGTTTCTCGCGCGCAAAATTCGATATTCGAGTCACGATTCCGCGGAAAGTTTCGAAAACTTTTGAAGTATTATCGTGGGACGGTGGTGGGGGTGGGGGTGGGGGCGGGGTGTACGAGACGGTGAGAGAAGGAGGCCTGAGAAAGGGGTGTGTCAAGGGTGGGTTGGGTAGGTAAGGTAGACGGTGCGGCGTGGTGTCTTTTCCCAAGATCCAAGCTTCCGAGACGACGTGCTACGTTGAAATAATAATTCGGCCGGCGTCTTCGAATAATGAGTTCTCATTAACATCCGAAGGACACGAGAGATAAGACGTGAGAAAGAAGATGATGGAACGTAATTAGGCAAAAGTTAAAGAAATAAGAAATCGATCGAACGTTCTCAAAAGGATATATATATATATATATATATATATATATATATATATATATATATATGATAACGTATTATAATATCGTCATCTTCAAGATACACCATTGTTTTACATAATAAATTTTACGAAAGAAAAATAAAAAAGAAGAAGAAGAAGAAAATTCTATATTAAAATTAGTAACCGGTTATGGAAGTGCGAAAATAAGTGATATACAATGGGCAACAATGAAATTAATCTTACGGTTAAGTCAGGCGTATGAAATCAATTACGTCGTCCATTCGACGAGAACAAGCAGTTATCGGTTTACGCCGATGCATTAACTAAATGAAAATTCATGGTCCGGCCATGCGTGGGAAAATTTAATTCTTCCCGTTCTTTATCTCGTCCAACTGTAATAACACGAACGACGAACGTTCGTGAACTGGGAACCCTCGATATCGGTGGATATATATCGATGATGATAGAGCCCTGGAATAATCGGAAAATCGTTAAATTATTTAATAGCTATTTAACGTCACCGATTTAAAGCACGGATGTACTCTATAGATTTCGTGTAGGTAAAAAAGAAGAATTAAATCATGGCACAGTGGGGTTTACGTATCAAATGATAATGTCGATTTTATAATTTACTGGCATAAGGACGACGATAAACAACGATGGACATTGAGCATGGCAGAAAAAAAAAAGGGAAAAAGTTTGACGCGAAATTTGGCGTATTGTTGAAATCCTCTCAACGCGAGAAATGGTTCGAAAAAATGTTTCGAACTGGTTCGTATGTTACATTATAAACGCTTAAATTGCACACACAGATCCATTCCAAATATATCATACTCCTGGGTAATATATCCCTAATTAAATATCTAAACATGTAGGATAATCTAAAGCAAAACTATGCAAACATACGAGTCGATATCTACTCGGTATATATATACATATATATTTCTTTGACCTCGATTCGGTAATTCGTGATGTTACCGGGACATATATCGGATTTTCGGTAGGAAGATACGAAATATAAAATAATAATAAAAGGAAAAGGAAAGAAGAAAAAATAAAAAGGGAAAGGACAAAAAGGAAAAAGGAAAAATGAAAAAATTTTTTGGTTTTATTTTCGCAAGTACGTTGATCGAGCACACGACGGAACAGAATCTTTTAGATAAGCGGCGTCTATTCGCAAGAGGCATTCGCTTTCAGAATGCAAGAAGAGCGTCGAGGTGTGAAAGTCGGGTGCTTTAAAACGAACGAACGAACGAACGAACGAACGAACGAAGGAACGAACGAACGAGCGAGCGAGCGTGCAAGCAAGCAAGCAAACAAGCAAAAGAGTGCTCGCACGAATACACTTTGGTCTGTACGTTACGCAACTCTCATGTTGGCCTAAGGCAAATCGCCTGTCTGCAAACGTACATCGTCGTCGTATGGTATAGAGCCTTTTTACCTTCGTTCTTCGCTCTTCGCGTGCAAGTAACTGGAACGAAGAATTTTCCTACTTCCTCGAGAAAAGAAGTACTTTTTCTCGGTAAACGTCAAAGACATCGAATCGTACCCTGAATGATATTTTCTCATTGTACTTTTAAAACGATTTACGAGGACGCAAAACGAATAAATAAATGTAATAAAAGCCAAAAGAAAAAATCAAAGAAAAGAAAGGAAATATTTCTGATAGATTTCTTGCAATTTTTCTTCTCCTTTCTTTCTCCGTTTTTCTTTTTCTTTTTCTTTTTTTTTTTAATGTATACGTATACGCATTATTCATGAAATACATTCGTATAAAATATATTGTCAAGAAAATTATTCGTACGTTAGTTGCACGCACGAATACGCGCGAGAAGAAGAGAGAGAGAGAGAGAGAGAGAGAGAGAGAGAGAGAGAGAGAGAGAGAGACATATTTTAAATACGATTTCTGCATGATGCTGATAAACGAGTACCGATATTAATATTGTAAATGCAGGTATGGTTGGCCACACTCTGATGCACCAAAACACGTCATTGAATTTTCCAATTTCCATCTACAATGCACCGATGCGCTTGTACGCATCCCGTTTCATGCTTCATATCCGGCAGATATAAAATCCCTCAAATCGGCCACGGCTAATATTAGCAGGGTTTGCCATCGATCCCGTTCCGGAAAAATATTCGTCTGTGAAAAATTACGATATTTGTTACGAATTATGTTTTACCTTGTTAATAACGTTCGTCAATTGAAGAAAAGAATTCAACGAAATAATATACGATTTATCGGAAAAGTTATTAACGTATCTGTGATGTCGGTTTCACCATCGATGCGAATATACGGAAGGAAAGACACGTACTAAACGTTTCGATAACTCCGATAAAATAAATAAATAAATAGAAGCATCGTATAGTACACACGTTATTTACGTTCGTACTCAATGTTTACGTATTTCATTGATTTCTTATAGGCTTTCACTTTTGTTATCGAAAGTGTTTATATTTTTATGAAGAGACGTTGAAAAAGCTTTAGTTATAAAACATGTAAATATTACCGAAGAGGTGAAATTGTTTTTCGTTGTGATCTTACTTTTCGTTCTACTTTTTAATCGAGTCAATGGTTAATTCTCAAAGTTATATATATATATATATATATATATATATATATATATATATGTTTGACAATATTAAAATAGTAACGAAGAAAAAAGAAAGAGAGAAATAAAAAGAAAGGTTACGTAGTATTTTTCCTTCGAACGGATCGATGGACGAAATACGAACGAAGAAACATCGGTCTAAACGAAATAACTGTCGATATACGAATCACGTAGTTATTCTTCCCGAGAAGGACTAAAGTTGCTCTACGGAGATCGCAATATCGAGACTTCTCGCGGTTCGACACCCTTTCGAGTGTGGCTTGGCAATCGGAAGGGTGTGGTCGCGTAAAAAAAAGTTTCCGAAGTAGTCGCACCCCTCCGAATTGCCTGCTACCCTCTTCGCGAGCCTCTTTGCCCTGAGACGTTATTTGTCAATCGTCGAGCAGATTTGAAAGTGCCTGGAGCGATGCAAAGCATATTCGAAAATGCTTTAAGTGGCTCCACGATCGAAGCCTTCGACGGATGATTGGATCAAGACTGAAACATGATGAGAATGAATGATAAATTATTATAATGGTTTTAAGGATAAGAAAAGAAAAGAAGAAAAAAAAGAGGAAGAACTCGTCGCGTATTTTTCATCCGTTAGACCGTTCGTTTTTCGAAAAAAGTTTTACCACACGAATCGAACGAAAAATTCGACAGGGAAGAAAAGGGAATAAAGATCGATAATATACACGCGTGGCTAGAGAATAAATAATTAAAAAAGAAAAAAGAAACAAAAAAAAAAAAGAAGAGAAAAGACAGACGAAAAAAGAAAGCACAGAATACGATGTAACTCGCGTTCGTTGAATTTCCTGGCGATCCAAAAATTAATAGGCACCCTTACGCGTCGATGGGCACGCGTTGTGTCTGTTCCACCATCGGTATCCATCGATGAATCGATCGGGGGAAAAAAAAGGGGTAAACCTTTTGGAGAGAACGTCGAGCCGACATCCGGCATTTCGATATGACAGTCTGCCTTTTCGAATGTCGTCTCGTGGATGTTGAAAAAAAAAAAAATCGGAATCTGCGCGGAAATTAAATGGCAGGGAGCGCTGAGCAAACGAAAAGAGAAAGAAAGAGAGAGAGAGAGAGAGAGAGAGAGAGAGAGATAAAACGTTTGCCATCTATATGTATTCGAAGATTATTTTTCCGAACTGATAATAAGGGACGTTGAAAGTAAAAAAAGAAAAAAAAAAGAAAAAGGTAAAGAGAGAGAGAGAGAGAGAGAGAGAGAGAATGAGTAAGAGAGGAAATGAGGGAAGTAGGGAAGGGATTGGAGCGTTGGTAGCAGTGAGGCGTGATATTGATACTCCTTCATTTCTTCGAAGGGTGAAGTCCCTTCCCTTCTACCCTTCGAATTCGTCGTCGTTCCGACTCCCTTCCCCGCGTCTCGCTTCTTACCTTTATGGAACGCGATACAACGACGAGGAAAAGAAAGAGAGAAAAAGGATAGAAGAGGAGAGAGAGAGAGAGAGAGAGAGAGAGAGAGAGAAAGAGAGAGGGAGGGAGGGACTGAGGGAGTTGGGAAAGCATTTTTATTGGAACAGATTAGAGAATCCAGCAAGACGAGTGCGAAAGTGAGGGGATCTAGATCAATTTCTTTGGAAATGGAAAATCACGAAAAGTACTCGGTTTGGCTCGTGGTTTGGCTACGGTAGAATCTTAATTCGGCGTTCGTCTACTTTCAAGGAGAGAAACGAATAAGAGAGTTTCTTCCTCTTTCATCGATGCTCTTCCCAAACTTTCTTTCCTCCCGCTTCATCTTTTATCCTTTCCTTTTTCCCTATTTCTTTCTCTTCCTCGGTTTTCCTTTCCTTTTTCTTCTTTCCTTTCCTTTCCTTTTCTCTCTCTCTTTTTTTTTCTTTTTCTCTCCCCCCCCCCCGCCCCAAAAGTGACTCACGATTGTCTGCTTTTCTCGTATAATTGGAAAAGTGATAGTAAGGAAGTTAGAGATTGTTCCGTACGTAGAGGGAAGAGTTTTTCTCGTTAGAGTTCATTTCTCCGTTCTTTTCTCATTGTTGGGGTGGTTCACGTCTAAACTTCTTCTAAAGAAGTAAATAACGATTACCTCTCACTGTTCTAGGTTTAATTCGGTATATATCGTTAGATGCGGTAGGTAGAAGTGTCGTGTTATAAATTTCATTTCGTATTTTGATGGTTGCGCCGAGAGAAATGTAGGTATCCGAAGCGGGAAAACTTTCCTAATCGTACGGCAGCCCTCCAACCCCCTCTCCTCCTCCTCCTCCTCCTCCTCCTCCTCCTCCTCTTACCTCCTCCTCCCCCGTTTATCGTGCCTCAAAAGTTTTCCAAGTGCTGCAGGATTATGGTCGACGATAAAAAGGGAGGGGTTGTTACTGCCGAGGGGAGAGGGGTTGGTGGACCGGGGAGGGGATAGATCATCTTCACCCACGCTGGATCTTCGGGATTTTCGAGAAAGACATCAGGGTCAATGATCGCACAGGGAACGCGCACGAAATTCGCTCGGCGCTGATAACCGATTTCGAGATACCCTGCTATCCTCGAGCCCTGAGATAATTAGCTAATATCTCATGGTGCCAATAATGTTCCCCGCTCCCCCACCCCCTCTCCTCCGCCATAGATAATCTAACTCACGTGATAAAGGGATAGTCGAAATAAAATCTAATTATCGGCGGCTATTAGCAATCAATCGATCCACTTTGTCGCAGCATTC
The DNA here is from genome assembly GCA_918808275.2 of Dolichovespula sylvestris. Taxonomy (NCBI): domain Eukaryota; kingdom Metazoa; phylum Arthropoda; class Insecta; order Hymenoptera; family Vespidae; genus Dolichovespula; species Dolichovespula sylvestris. The sequence continues at coordinate 9,194,860 of OU964967.1, forward strand.
TATTCTAATCTACGTTCGTTTGTGTTTTCTTTTTTCCGCCCCCTTTTATATATATATATATATATATATATATATATATATATATATATATATAGACTAAACGTTAGGCAAATAAATTTAATTAAATACGTTAAGCTAAAGATAATTCAGACTTACGCAGTAGCGATTAAGAGAAAAGAAAACAAAGAGAGAGAGAGGGGGGAGGGGAGGGGGAGGGGAGGGAGAAAAAGAGATAGAGAGAGAGAGAGAGAGAGAGAGAGAGAGAGAGAGAGAGAGAGAGAGAGAGAGAGAGAGAGAGAGAGAAAAGAATCTCTGGCAAGATTTGTTCGCATTTTGCACGCCAGTTTATACGTACGTACGTACGTACGTACGTATCTAACCAAGATAAGTTAATTTAGAAAGCTCGCTCGAAACCACTCTTCCCTCCCCGCACCACCCTTTGGCGTAATTGCATCCGCGTTCCGCCTTCGTATCTCTCTCATGGCAGAATGAAGAAAATACGTTTGCTTCGTAAAGCGTATCGTACACACACGCATACACGCATACACGCACAAACACATATACATAGAAACACCCATACGTTTCTTTTTTTTCCCCATGACATCGAACTTCCGTGAGCTTAACCTTACGGCGAGCTTCGTGTTATGATATCCACGACTCGTATATTAAAATCAGCTCGCTCGATCGCTTCCTTTGCAACGGCAAAAGGGCCGCTTCGACGTTAAGAGTCACGAAGAGCTACGACGACGACGACGACGACGACGACGACGTTCACCAAACTCCTTTGACGGAAGGTAAATTTAATGTTGGAAGTTAATTTTGTTTTTACGACAAAAGCTCGTTTTCCACTGACGCGAAAAAAATATTTCGGCAAAGTGAATTTTAAACTCGTAACTTTTTATTGCATACACAGCAAAAAATTCCCCTTCGAAACAAAACAAAAAGAAAGAGAAAGGAAAGGAAAGAGTAGAAAATAAAAAAATGACGGAGAAAGAAATGGAGAAGAAAAAACTTATGAATGATAAAAAGGAAGAGACACGCGGAGGGAGAGCGGTGGTTCGTGGTAGAAAATTTTGGGGCGTTTTCGTCGACTGCTAAAATGGATTCGGAAATACCCAGAGAGAGAGAGAGAGAGAGAGAGAGAGAGAGAGAGAGAGAGAGAGAGAGAGAGAGAGAGAGAGAGAGAAGATATGAGGGGAGGGTTTGGGGTTGTATTGATCCGTGCTGAGCCAAGTGCGGGGGTGGCGTACCGAAGCGGTAGGTAACTTTAGCCGGTGAAGCAACAAACGAAATTCCAACGAGCTTTATGGCCTTAACGAACGAGATTCGCGATTAATGCGTTTCCAAGGGTCGCGAAGGGCACCGAGAAATAGCAACAACAGCAGCATCGGCAGCAGCAATAGCAACATCGGCAACATCAGCAACAGTAGCAGTAGCAGCAGTAGCAGCAGCAGTACCACCGGCACAGCGCACCAATGGAAACACCGGCAGCACCAGTAACCAGCACTAGCAGCACCTTGTAACGCGAAGAGAATTGGTACGTACTCTCGTGTCGAACAACCAGAAAAGTTATAAGAATGAGCGAACGCGAGGATGCTAAGTGGGGGAGGGGAAGGTGGAAAAGAGAGAGAGAGAGAGAGAAGAAAAAAGAAGGGAAAAAAAAGAAAAATTACAAGAAAAAACGGAGAACAAAAAAAGATATAAAAGAAGGCAAGTACGAAAGCTTTCATAAAGCACGAGGAAGAGAGAGAGAGAGAGAGAGAGAGAGAGAGAGAGAGAGAGAGAGAGTATACGCGGTGCACGATAGTCCGTACGGTTACTTTTATTACCTCGGGGACATTGTAACTAACACCGGCACGCGGCTCGGCATGAAGAATTTTTGTGAAAGAAAAGGAAAAGAATGGAAAGAGGAGTGTGGGCGGCCGTAGAAAAAGCTCTAAAGCCAAACGAGGAGAAACGAGGACGGGACACGTGAGATTTAAACGCGAAACATTCAGTGATTAAACGAAACGATTAACTAGAATGGTTCACTTCCTTCATATTTTCACTTATCAGCGTCGATCTTTACGAACGAGTGTTTGCTGATTAAACGATTGCGGAAGATCGAGATAAGTTCTGTGATTTCTTCTTCTATTTCTTCTACTCTTTCTTTCTTTTTTTTCTTTTTTTATTTCTTTTTTCTTTTTCTTTTTTTTTTTTTTTTTTTTTAATTAAATTTGTGCAAAGAAACTTTAATCAATTTTAATATTTTCTGACCCAATGGATAAGAGTTATTGATATGTTGATTGAATAGGAACCGGAGAAAATATAGGAATGACTCCTTCAAAAGATTAGGAATGCTGTGATAACATTGACTTATCACTAATGAAAGAAGAGAGAAAAACGGGCTATCTCTCTCTCTCTCTCTCTCTCTCTATATATATATATATATATATATATATATATATATATATATGTTTGTGTGTGTGTGTGTGTGTATACGGTCGCGTGCATGTGTGCGTGTATACATATACAGTATATCTAGGCTACTCTGGTCAATTAATTCGTAAGACTGTTTGATTAGGGTGAATCGATATAATATGAGGGAAAGTCACGTTCGAGGTTTATTGCGATATTTCCTGACGTTTCCGATCGGAAGATTAGATTAGATTGCGTGTTAGAATAGCGTATTATTGGATCAATTTCTTAATGAGTTTCTTTCGCTAATTATACAAATTAATTAAAGTTCAGATAGAATGGTCTGCTGTTTTTTATAATCCTTCTAATTCAACGTTACTGTCCTAATCGACGAACCAACGTCGCAAAATTAAGCCTCGTATCCTTCTTGGCCGAGGGATGACACTGTCACGTGATTTATTTGTCCCGGAGGATCGATTAATCGGCAATCGATTATGGTAAAGGCTAGGAAGAAAATGGAGAGGAGTGGACGGTGGCAGAGCTGATTTGGCGCGATCCTAGGCCGGTGCATAGTCTGCACTGCGGATAAAGTCCTTGGGACCTTTGGGAGAGAGTAAGATAGATAGATAGGATAGACAAAGAGAGACAGAGACAGAGACAGAGAGAGAGAGAGAGAGAGAGGGAGGGAGAGAGAGATAGGGACACGTCAATATATTCTACGTCATCGTTATAAAGTAATCCAGAAAAATGAAAGAAAAGGTATAATACGTTAAAAAATCATACCTCGTTGAAATTATCTCGATGAAACTGTCGGTTTAAAAAATAATTACGTTCATTAATACTTATCTCTATATCAACGAAGTTAATAACGACAAAGTAATTTGGGTCTTCTCCGATCACGATTAGAAGAACAATACGTATTGAGTATGACGTAGAAAGGTGGATTGTCTACGAGTGGAAAATCAATTGAAATAGGTCTCTGACGCTATTTAAGAAGGTGTCCCTAATAGGTACCCGCGAAAAGGGCAAAGTGTCGAGTGTTGAAGTTGAAAGAGATCCGTAAGTTTATCCGGGTCAAGAGTATTTCGATTTCATGTATAAATGTACAAATCGAACGCGTCGACGATGATCAATACCGACGTCCATTCTGCGAAGCTATTACAATACAAAACCTCAGGGGAGCTGACATCGTGGCTTCTTTTCAATCGAACAATATCCTCGTCAATGCGACGTCCAGATCACAAAATTGACGTTTCCTTCATTAAGGCGACGGCGACGGACGCAATAATATTATCCGTATATTCTACTCTCCTTTCCAAAAAAAAAAAAATAAAAAAAAATAAAAAAAATTCCTTTCTATCGTAGTCTCTAATGATCTTATATTCGACATAGAGAACTAGAGACATTCTACTCTGGAGTAGACCACCGTGAAATTCATTAACAATTGTTATTCCTACGTCGCGAAGCTACCCACCGAAAAGTTTGAACGAACGTTCGCCGATTATTTTCCTGACGAATTTCGAGATAGGAACCGTTCGAACGGTTCAAATCAAGAAATCATTCGTGCGTCGAGCGCAATCCAGACGGCGAGTCGTTCGAATCGATTAGCCACTTGAACGGTTCATCCGACGTTAACTCTTAAACCTCAAAATCTCGTGGCTCGTCCGATTCGAAAACTTCGAAACGGTAGTGGTTATATACGTCCTTAATCCGATGTATCGAACAATCCCGCTGCGTTACTTGATCTTCGACGCGGATTTATCCCGTTTTCTTCTATCCTGAAAACAAGCTGGAACAAGGTATATATATATATATATATATATATATATATAAATAGAGAAAGAGAGAGAGAGAGAGAGAGAACGAAGATTCATCCTACGGTTTACAGCATCCAAGTAGTTACTTTTACAACCTCACCGAATGTTCGTGTGATTGCTGTTACGAGAGTGGATATAAGGGAGCCTAGGTGTCCCTCGTCGCCGGTTGAAAGGAGATGGAGAGATCGAGGGTCGAGAAAAGGGACGATACTGTTTCCTAGCCACTGACCTAAATGGGCCATAATCCCGGCCTACCGGGTGGTCGCGTCTTATAAAACTGTATTTATTTTCAGATACACGGATTACTCCATTCCGTCGCACCGATTAGTGTATTAAATCGTGGATTTTTTTTTTTTTTTTTTTTTTTTTTTTACGTAATGGTTAGTTAACGTCGTAACGAACGAACGTAATAATGTATAAAATAATTTCTAACGAAATGTCGATGATTAATTAACAAGATGGAACGTTGCCGACAATTAAAGAATTACATCTCACGAGGTTACCCTGACGCGTTTAACATCTTTGAAAGTGACTGTACTCGAGCGTAACGGAGAAGGGCCAAACGATCTTGTGTCTGTGAGAGGTATATAGGACGGACGGGTTTGAAGTAATGGTTCCTTTGAAACACGATTTCCTTCTAGCCTTTAACGGCGTCTACGTGTCAATGGGTCGGTCACGCGCTACTTCCAATCGCGTAGCACCTCAACGCAACCTTCCTAATCCCTCTCTTTTCGTGTCGCTCGATTACCCTCGATGATATATGCGTATGTATCTAAGTACTTACTTCTACGTTCACGTGTTAAAAGGGAAATTTCGCGTTCCCTTCTCTCTCTCTCTCTCTCTCTCTCGATGGTTAGAGAAAGATCACAGAGTACGATTTGGAAATTGGACTCTTTGGCAAATCTGAGGACATTCGAGATGTTTATCGACAAACACAAAGCGATGGAAGGGGAACTTTGGCTGAGGGAAAGTTGTTTGATGAAACACGAGATAGAAATGGAAAGTGTTTGGTTGCTTCTATTAGTAAAGTGTATCGAGGGTTGATGGAAGGATCGAAATGTGCGAAAAGAAATCCGATAGTTACGTTCTTTTTTTCTCACCTTTACGCGTAACTTTAACGACCGATAAAAAAGGTAAAAACGTATGAAGGATAAAACGAAGCCTGGTCGATAGATAAAATATGAGTCGAGAGTGTATTAAAGCTTGTTTGATCAGAGACAATGTGGATCGAGTTGAGAAATTCATTTCCCAAAAATGAGCAAAAATCCCTGGGTCTCGTAAAGATCATTACGTTTTCACACTCGTGCTATCATATATATATATATATATATATATATATATATATATATATATATATATGTATATATATATATATATTCCACATATGAGATTCGGCGAAAAAATGTACAACTATAGGTGTGAGTTGCATAAGATCCTTTGTTATAGAGGTAACGTCGCGGTTAAATAAAGGACGAAACGCAGCGAGCTGAGAAGTAAGGGTGAGCTGGTTTTGACGGGGGGAAACTCGGGAGAAGTGGGCGTATCTGCACGTAGTACTACGGACAGAGTTTTCCTGGTCCGTTTGGCCCACCATGCACATTTCTACCCCTCTCTCTCTCTCTCTCTCTCTCTCTCTCTCTCTCGCTCGTTCGTACTCTCCTTCATCCCCTCTTCTTTCCATTCTTTTGCACGAATAAATATTAAATCCGAAGCTCGCGGGGATCCTATGCACCCTCTCTTCTACCTCCTCTCGCTATTCCCTTTTCTTTCCCGATGCCATGGGAGACGAAGAAAAAGAGTCCAACGCCCCATATGCAAAAGGCACAGAACAGAGTCTGGAATATAACCGGCGAACATTAAAGTGGGCAGGGCTCCTCCGGTCCCGCTCCGCTACACGGAATGAATATTTCAAGGAAAACTTGACTGTTCCAGGCTGTACTACTACTACTACTATTACTACTACTACTACTACTACTACTACTCTCTTCCTAGCGAAAAATCGAGAAGACGACGTCGTGGACAGTACGTAAGACGGGCCAGGTAAGTCTAGCGTGAGATACAAAGAGCGTGAGTGAGACGAGGAGAAAGAAGGTAAATAAAAATCCGGAAATCACTCCGATGAATCTTCCTACCCATCGTGATTGCACGATTTAATATTTTTTTTTTTTCTCCGAAATACCCTGGAGAAGGAAAAAAGAAAAGAAAAGAAAAGGAAAGGAAAGAATCCCAGGCAGTAATCGTCGGATCTCCTGTCGTACGGGAAAATTGTCGATTGGCTTCTCGCGACGAGTTGTCAGGGAAGAGAAATTTTGACAAGCCCGACTCTGATTCCATGGATTGTAGGTTGATCGAATTTTCGTGGTTGTGATATATGCGAAACGATTTTTACGTTGGGACGAGGCGTTAAGGTACGATTTTAAGAAATATCGAGTAGTATTGGCTTGCGTACGACGTTACCAGGCACGAAAATTATCGTCTCCTGTCACGTATTCTTACGGAAGCATCGATCCTACGATTCGTCGTTCACTTGAATTGTTGCGTATCCTGTTATCCGGAATATTCTCGACAGCTCGAGAAATATTCGAGAGATCCTTACGCATTCTCGTGCGGAATTTAATTCCGGGGACCTAGTTTTATAAGAGGAAAAAGGGATCTGGAGCTCCGACAAATTGAAAAACGGATTTTCCCAACGTGAGCATCGTCATTTTTTTTCTAAATCTATTATTCTTTATAGGATCATACATGTGTGCCCGTTTAGTTGGATTTTTTTCAATCGTTTTTACGAGGACTTTTCGATGGAAGTCCGTAAAAACGTGCTGAGAGGAAAATAAGGTAAAAGATGGAAAAGGAAAATGGTAAGGTCGACTGATAAATTAAAATTACGATGAGGAACGTAAAAGGACTACGCACCAACGATCAAAGGATTCTACGCAGAGACTCGAGCACCCTTCATGTCATTTACGACCTCTAAGTCACGCGCTCTTACTTACTCCCTCTCTCTCTCTCTCTCTCTCTCTCTCTCTCTCTCTCTCTCTCTGTCTTTCTTTCTCAGAACCAGTAAACGTCGTGGAAAAAGCGAGAAAAAGAAAGGGCAACCCGCGCTTAAGTTCTACTACAGTAATTCACAGCAGTCAGCTGCAGTTCTCGACTTTCGATTCCCACCGATTGTTTTACAAGAGAGAGAGAGAGGGAGAGAGTTTATATAACATTATGCGTTGTAGCAATAGTAAAGATCGCTTTGAATTTGAGACATAGCAATATTACAAATACAAAGCGATAGAGATAGAAGCAATCGATTGTAATAAGAGTTTTGCAACCTGTCCTAATAATAAAGAATAGTAATTAAATTGTAATTTACGAAACAACGTCGATTTCATGAAATAATTACAGAAATCGATTATTCAATAAATTCCTTTCCGATCTAAATAACTCTGCGAAAATGTAAACGGGTTAATAACCAACGAACGAATTAAAAATTCAGATTAATTATTATTATATATATATATATATATATATATATCTTTTAACTTTCATGAAATTTCCAGGTCGCCGAATGAAACGCGTCCACGAAGAAAAAGAAAAAAAAAAGAAGATGAAGAAGAAAAAAGAAAAGAGGAGAAAAAGAGAGAGAGAGAGAGAGAGAGAGAGAGAGAGAGAGAGAGAAGAGGGAGAAAGAGAAAAAAAAAGAAAAGAAGAAAGAGGAAGAAGAGCAAGAGGATAGAAGCAGGCTGCTGTAGTAGGAAACAGACGAAATGAAAATGTAAAGGGGAGGTTTCATAGCCAAGATCTCGCGCAAAAGCCAGTGATATTACGGGGGATGTTAGAGGTGGAGTTTAAGACGCAGGAATGAAAGAGAAAGGGCTTGAAAGTGGTAAGAGAAGGAAGCCACACGTAGAGAGATAGAGGGAATGAGAGAGAGAGAGAGAGAGAGATAGATAGATAGATAGATAGATAGATTGAGAAAGGAAGGAAAAGGGAAAAAAGGAAGAAGATAGCGAGAGGTTGGGAGGGATAGAAAGGAGAAAAGTTCATACATGTCTGCAAACGAGACCACAGATGTGCTAGGTGATAAGAGACGATGGAAAGTGGCTCGTGAAAAGAGCCATCGCGATACAACCTATTTGCAGACGAAGGACGCTAGCTGCAGCTGCAGCCTTCTCTAGGAGGCAACGGTGCTTCCGTTGAATAAGCATTGGACTTGCCGTAGAATGAGCGGAAATAAAGAAGGAGAGAGAGAGAGAGAGAGAGAACGAGAGAAGAAGTGGGTGTATGAACGCTTAAAGGAAGAAACGAGTGCTTGCTTTATGCGATCGCACGTTCAGATCGTACTAACAAAGTGGCCTGCCTTTCGCAATTTATTCGAGTGAGAGATAAAGAGAACGAGAGAACGAGAGAGAGAGAGAGAGAGAGAGAGAGAGAGGGAGAGGGAGGTAGAAGGGGAAGAAGCATGAGTCTCATCGAACGTCGATACGAACATGATTAGGAATTTCCCATCGAACGCGAGGAAGATATATCTCTTTGATTTTTCGACCAAGACGAAAATACTTCGATTTAACTTTCGATAATTTCATCTATAAATGCAATATCTCTAATCGCGTTGGAAAACGATATTTTCAATGCCGAAAATATACATTTCACCAAAGTTTCATATTTTCTTACGCAAATAGTTTATGTATAACGGATAGAATGGAGGAGACTTAGAGTTATTCCTTCTTAATGCACGTAAATGGTTGTTCGAGAAGATCGAAGGTAATCCTTACTTACGCTGATCGAAATTCCCCCCGAAGAATTTCGCAGACGTTCGTATTTTCGTCTGAGAAATTGATTAAGATTTGGTCACTTCCGATGAAGATCAATAGATAGATAGATAGATAGATAGATAGATAGATAGATAGACATAGGCGAGATAGAGAGAACATTGGAAAGACCAAATGGAAGCACCCAAGATTTGCCATCTTGGTAATTGAAAACTGGCCGGAGTTTCGAGGCGTCGAGCGTTTAATAGCCAAAGTTAGTCGCGTTTCTATGCAAATTAAATGCTTATAGCCATCGAGAGGTGCGATCCGTAGGTTCCTGGTACTGGTTACCGGTTTCTGGTTGTAGTAGTGAAGGCGATCGCTCCCCTTGTTGTTTATCTACCCAAAGGAGGTTCTTGGTCGACTCGTAACGCAAGTAGTTAGTGCCGGTGGCCTGCGACGAACAGGCAACGTGTGCGGAATAACGATAAGCTTCTAATGCCACCGAACAAGAGTTCATATTTATGTGTCTCGCATGTATAAGCCTATGTGTTCCACCTTTTTCTATACGGTGTGTGAGAGAAACTGAGAGAGAGAGAGAGAGAGAGAGAGAGAGAGAGAGAGAGAGAGAGGTGAAGGTGGGAGGCGAAAAGGGAGAGTGACCGAGTCCATGTTTTTGGTCTGAACCAAAATGGATAAAGCACGCACGGTTCTCTATCCCTAGCGTTACCCCTCTTTTAAGGGATCATTTCATGGACGATGGTAGTCGACGTATTTACGATGAAAAGGGTTTTTCCCCCGGAATATTCTACCTGAATTATAATGAACATTCGCGTTAATTAGAAATGTAATTGGTAAGTTATTTCTTCTCGTTGCAAGTCTTTGAAATATTTAAATCGAACGTGGGATATAATTACTTTTGTTAATTAAAATATTAACTGGTAAACGAGACGACACGTGCGCGCGATATTTTAAAGAAATTCAATAGGAAACACACGTGCTCGTTCTATTTGACTATCGCGTTACATGGCTCGTTCGTCGTGCTATTAATTCCCTTTTTTTTCAGGACGTTATTTCGGTGGTCCGAATCGAGGCGCATCCTTCGGCCCCGCCCAAGAAGGAAAAGGAAAGTCGTAAGGTCATCTTAAAGGGGAAAAAAGGGGATCGTACAACCCGTTCGTAGGTTCTAATGTTTACACTTAACTTTATTGCTTTCGGTCTAAATGCGTGTTGGCTGAGTCAGACTAGCGAATAGGAAGAAAATGAAAACGACATTGAAACCCCTTTCGTGAGGTGCGGCTATCAGTTGTCTCTGATCAGTCCCAACCTAGAAGAGAGAATCGAGAAAGACACAAAGTTCTCGAGGGTGGATAGAAAGGAGTTCGAGCAAAGAAGGGGTGCCTGCCGTGGGTGCTTTCTCTCTCTCTCTCTCTTTACGATCTATTCGACTATTCGTTTCCCTGCTAACACCGAAGCAGAGTCCGTCACGACGTAAACATAAGCTTGTTTGAGAAAGCTACGCTTGATATCGGAGTCGGTCTCCCTTCGAACACGTGCGGACGAGCAATATTCTTCTCTCCGCCAACACGATGGCCTATGAACGATAAGAATCGGCTCGTTGGTGTGCCCTTCTTATTTTCTTCGATCGATAAACTCAACCAGCAATACAACCATCCAATGCGATACCGAAAGTATAGTAAACTAGAAATAATCCCGACCTTTTCCCATCACTTTCGTCGAAGACGCACGTTAATATGTACGTTAAAACGTATGATATATTTCTTATCGTTGTTATTTTAATCGGAACAAATGCGTTCCATTGAAAAACCATTTTCGTGTGACTTTCTAAGATCAATCGATACAAATTAAACACGCTTGTCTACGCCGTTACCGGTGGTACCTCAATGGTTAAATTCAAAAGTTTCGAGCAAAGTTCGCTCTAGGCGATGGGAAAATGTTCCGTCGCTAAATTATCGAATGCTTTTGCCGTGGATTTCGCAATTTAAAGTTCCCGAGAAGCTGTTCCCTCGAATACCGGTTAATGTCGGTAAAATTTGTCAGCGATAAAGCTACCTTGAATCGGCCGTGAAATATTAATCGAGCGCCATGATAAACTTACGAAATATGAATTATCGAACGTTATAAAGGCGATTATTTAATGAACTCTATGACTAAAGCAGGAGTACCAAGTAAACTGAACTAATCGAAGTTATGATCGTAGTTAATATTCTCCATCATACTTAATGTATGTTTATATTAAATAACATCCCGAAACCCTAATTAATCTGTTATTACTCGCACGTCGACGTTCCTTTATTTCACATGCACAAATGAAAATTTTATTCATCGAGAAATGTTATCGTAGTAACGTAACAAAGCATACCTCTCATAATATTCCGTTAATAAGTAAGAATATCGTACAAATTTTAAAGCGCATTACTATAATAACGTACCTTCATAACATTTACAATTAGACAGATATGCTGGGGTGAAAAAAAGAATGGATGTACCCGTGGGCAATCGGAGTATAATATTCATTTCATCGTCAAATTTAAAATATATATTAAATCAATTTCGAGGCTTTCGTTATACAATAATTTATGCGTAATCCGGCACTTTAATTGTGATTCGTTTAAACGCACGAACATTAAAATTAATGATTGGATCGATGAACAAATCTATTCGTATAAAATATGCAGATAGATCGCTTTGAAAATTATCCAAGTATTTCGATAGGTGAAAAAAAGAAAGAAAGAAAGAAAGAAGGAAGGAAGGAAGGAAGGAAGGAAGGAAGGAAAGAGAATAAAAAAAGAACAAAATTGCGATTCGCGATAGACGAAGAAAGAGTGAACAAATGGTAGAAGGAAGTTCGCGATCTTTGTTAGGAGAGACGCATTGTAAGATGATGGTGGCTTTTGCGCCGAGGTCAATCCGCTTATCGATAATGTTACTATTACATTTTCAGGCACCGAATCATCGTAGAAAATTACGTGAAACCGACGATCGATCGATCGATCGTGCTGTTTGCAAGGAAAGAGTGGACAAGTAAATCCATTATGGTCTGCCTTTGCCAAGGGACAAAAGAGTACAATGAAAAGAGTGGGAAGAAGAAGAAGAAAGAACCTCTTGGAACCTCTTGTAACTCTTCATCGAAGAGAATAATATTACCAATGATCGACCCGTTGAAAAGAAATTCGATCTCGTTGCTCGAGTTAAGTGAACGCGCTTTGTGGAATTAACTTAATATATATATTTCCATGTCCATATATATAATGTATTCCTATACATAGAGACAAGATGACGACGAGGATAAGAAAAAACGAGGGAAATAAGTTCGTAAAGATCCTCTCTCTCTCTCTCTCTCTCTCTCTCTCTCTCTCTCTCTCTCTCTCATTATTTTCTCGTTTGACGGTGGCAAAATGTTTCCGTCGTTCATTTAATTTTCCACCGTTTCTCACATCCGCCGAAAGCTTTTCATTCTCATCCTTTCGTTTACTCTTTCCACCCTTTTTCTCTCTCTCTCTCTCTCTCTCTCATCCCAGCTTTACATCTTTATTAATTTTCTGTCCGATTGTTTCCTTTATTCCGTAGGAAAAGTGTGTCACAAACAAACGAGCGGACGATGAACTTGCGGATAAAGAACGGAATTAGACTTGTAAAAATACGATGCAAGAGGATTACCATATTTAAATCGAAGAGTAAAGAATACTGAGAGATCCTTTTTCTTTTTTCTCCTTTATCTCTCTCTCTCTCTCCCTTTCTCTGCATGTTCAGCGTGGCTAAAGTAATGAATCTCTCAAACGCAAAAAACAAACCTTCGACATAAGTCAGATAAAAATTGGCATACATTCGTTATCTTTTATTATTTTCTTTCGTAATAGTAATATACTCGAGATAACAGTATGTTATCGTGTAAAGAGAACGAGTTGGGTGGGTTGGGGGTGGGATGGGAAGGGAGAGATAAAATTTCTGCGGAAAATCATATCCGCATTATCGAAATCGGCCGCGCCGGTGCAGATATAAAAGAGGATTTTACGTTTTCCGCGCGACTTGACAGACCGAACGCGACGCGACGGCCTTCGAAAACCGATCCGGCAACCGAGAACGTCCGAAGATAATCCGAAGGTTTATGGTTTATGCGAACGTGATTGCGCGTTTCATCGGCGCGATGATTGGAATCTGTGAACTGATTCGTCTATTATTGGCAGCACGCTGATAGTAATGGCCACGTATACGCAAGAACCCTCTTCTGCATTCCCCTTTTAACTCGGCATACCAACCCCTAAATGCGCCGCTCGCTCCTTTCCGTCCATTTTCCAACGCGTAAACGACTATACCGCAACTGCGGATGCATAAAGGTAAATCTCTCGTTTCGTAAACGTTCGCGGCCCTATTATTGCCAATTACAACACGACCAGATAATTGTCAGTCCACGGTATACTTTTATAAAAACCTCGTACGACTTTCGGTCTAATGATTGTTGACATTAGAAAAAGAATAGATAGATAGAGAGAGAGGGAGAGAGAGGGGGGGGGATAAAAAAAATTACAAAGTTTATCCAACGCTTATGAGCGCGCCGTTTTCAAAGTTTCTCCATTGTAAGCAGGATTATCTCTTTTGTTTAAGATTGTTAGAATGCGGGAACTCGAAAGTGCAGGAAATCGGAAAGTGTTAAGCCGACTTTAGACGAATCGAATCGTCGCGTAACTTTTCAGGGATTTAGTAAATTTTAGTCGAAACGGCATTGTGGTAAAGGAAACGGAGCTTTGCGATTCGATGGACTATTTAGTACGATTGAAGTAGACGTCAGTTAATTAGTACGCGCTTGCCCGACGGATTAAACCGAAGTTAATTTTCTATTTTCTCGCTCTTTCCCCCTTGGTATATACGAGGAGGAAAGGTAAAACCGAGGAGTTTGACTTTCTCAACCGAGGCAAGTAATATGACTGTGGTGGCTACGTTCTACTCTCGTAGCTTTTGTTCTGAAAATCGGGAATTCTCCCGTAGAGTCTTCATCGTCATCGTCTCCGTTGTGTCGGTAGCTTTTATAATTTGACCATCTCTCTCTCTCTCTCTCTCTCTCGTCTCTTTACCTTCCTTACTTCCTTCGCGTTTCCATTCGCAATTTTCTTCCCCCGTTGCTTGCAATCCACCTCACCACTTCAACCGAAGCTTTCACTCCGCCCACTCCGACTCTAGGCAAGCACCGCCGTCCTCCGACGATAACTTAGTATGCAAGCGTCCCTCGTGATTCCACGCGAGTTTGCGCATGCAAATTTTCTACAACTCGGTCGCGTAACAAGCGACGGACTCGAAACCAGCGTAATAAATTAACTGTCCGACCCCTGTTGCTGTTGGGCCTCACGCGTCTCTTAACCTCTCCCTCCCTCCCCCCCCCTCTCTCTCTCTTTCTCTTTCCCAATACTCCCTACCCTCCTGTTCCTTCGTCATATATCCTGTCTCTCTCTATCTCTATCTCCATTTCTCTCTCTCTCTCTCTCAGCAGTTAATAGTTTACTAGAATTTCACAGGAAATTTGCTCCTACTACCAACGCTATGAGGTCCACCTTCCCCGTGCCCCTTAGAGATTTTCTCTCTTGACCTACATCTTCTCAGGCACGTTTCTTCCGCGGAAAACTTACGTCTTCGAAACTTTATTGAAACGTACATGCAGAGATTCCTACAAATTCATAAGATCATTATCGGATCGGGAAGAATTTTGTTAAAAGGGACCTTTAAGATTCGCAATATCCATCGAATGAAATCGTCGTCCTACTAACCGATAAAGTTACATTCGAATAGGTGTTGGAGTCTGGTAAGGATCGTCGAGATAGCTTTTCTGACGAAGGAAGGAATCACGAAACTTAAAGGGCCACCGTTTTCGCTCGTGATCACGCGAACTTCCCTCACCTCAAATGGGTCGATTTTGCTAAAGGCTTTCGACGGGAATAGAAAGAGGGAGAGGGAGAGGGAGAGAATAACTGTATATGTGCGAGAAAGAGAGATATTTAAGCTTTTTATACCAGCGATCGTTTAAACGGCACGCTCGTTGATGCTCGTTCAATCGAAATCTCGGGATGAAAACTTTCATCGGAATAAAACCGTACGAGAAACGTATAATATCTCACCGCTTATATCGTCGACGTTAAGTTCCTTCTTTTTTCTCCCTTTCTTTACGAAATAATCGTTCTTCTTTCTCTCTTTTTATATATTTTTGTTCTTTTTAATAAATTAATTTCTAACTTTATCCAACTTAATTTACGACGATTGCATGCGTCGTCGCATGATAAAAATACCGAGGAAAAGATTAATCCGAATTAAAGTGAACTCTGGGAAAAGTAATGAAAAGAAATAAAATTCTATATTTATATATATATATATATATATATATATATATATATATATATGTATGTATGTATGTATGTATGTATATATAGCGTAAGAACTTTAATCGTTGCTCCTACCTGTAACGGAAATCTGCATATTGCATTTTGCATTTCACACGCGAGATAACGTTTAGTACTTTCGATTTTTCTTAATGGAACGACATCAAATAACAATTATACGTTTCGTCATTTATTGCATTTATATTTCTTTTTCCAATTCCGAAAGACAACAAATACGAAATTTTTGTTACGATGCTATCATCGTAGCTATGGTTACGAAATAATTACTTTTTCTTCTATTTCTAGAAAAGAGATACCTTTACGTGTCGAAGAACGTGCGATCGATGAAGCTAAAAGAGAGTTTCTCCGACAGCGAAAGTAATCATTTTTATGCACACCGCGGCCGCACACATTCGTTCACGTTTTAATAGCACTATTAACGTCTCTGAATAGACACGTTAATACCGTAATACACGTACGAGTACGTTACTTCTTTTATAGGCCTGTAGAATACATCGTAAAACGCATTGAGATAATAACACCTATCCGATAAGCATTCCTCCTAATACGAGAATATAATTTTCTTCGTTCTTTTGTAAAATAAAAACAAAAAAAAAAACACTTTGATGGATCGTATAATATGTGTATCGAATTCAACTACTCGTCGAGGATATTTAATATTTAAAATTTAATTAACTATAATATACAACAGTTCTTTTTCTTTCTTTCTCTTTTTCTTTTGAAACGACGTTAATGATACAGTCAGTTTTCTCCCTTTTTCGTTTTTTTCTTTCTTTTTTTTTTTCCCTTTAATAGTTCGCATTCGAACGAAAGAATATATATATATATATATATGAACTATAGTCGCGATGTATATAATAACAGAGAGAGAAAGAGCTTCAACTAGAAGTATCTCTTTTGTATGCAGATACGATCGACTCTCGAGTTTACTAGAAAGCTACAATGCGTTGGCGTTTACACCTGTCTCTCTTTCTCTCTCTCTCTCTCTCTCTCTCTCGCTCTCTTTTACCCCCCTTCCAATTTTTCTTTCAACCTTCTCGACACTATCCTAGCCTTTTCTCAATTTCCATCATAGACCCCGAGCTCGATTCAATTTAACTCGCGATAAGATCGTACGTTTCTCTAAGCCATCGACTTGGATAAATACGAAGGTCTAAAGGGAGAAGACCTTAGCCCTTTGTACACGTCGATAGATACATTCCTGCCTATAGAGAACTTTCGTAAAAACATTCTAGATGAGAAAGAAGATTAGATTTTTCAAACGGTGTATTCGGCTATTAGGAAAATTCGAGAAGGGCTCAGGGCCCTGTCCCGATTCGAAATTGATTTACAACCGACGTTATTTATTTCACGCAAAAAAGAAAAGATACCCTTTAACAGACTTACGAACGAGAATTACAGTAAGAAAACAGTTTATCCTTGGTTTGTAAAACTCCTCGAATACCATGCCTTAATTACCTCGGTATAACCCTTTCAAGTTATAGCAATGGCACATTTATTTCCACGTCTTCAATGACGTCTTATTCGATTCTATGAATAATTGTCAAATTTATAATAATCTATTATAACAAAGATTAATAGCAAAGATGAAAAGATACAAATATTATATCGAAGTATATTGAAGAAAAAAAAAAAAAAAAAAAGGAAAAGAAACAAACGGCGAAGAATCGTTCGTGAACTTATCGACACGTTTTACTCGAGAGATATCGAACTAGGGATGAATCCCTAGGACGATTTCAAACCAAATTGGATCTCGCTTATCAAGAAAAAAAAAAAAAAAAGAAAAATAGTAGAAAATAAAGAAAAATAGCTAAAGAAAATGGGCTATCTCGAGCAGCTGACCTATCTAGAGTCGATCGCCGAATAAAAAGGGACGACGAGGACGAGGACGAGGACGAGGACGAGGACGAGGACGACGACAACGACGACGACGACGACGACGAAGGTACTCGGGCTGTCTCTAGACCCTCGTAAGCGTATCGTATCAATTAAAATTGGTTCCGCTTTAGGTCAAAGCAATTTCGAAACGGACACACAGGAGAGATCCAGTCGGTAGTTCCTGTAGTGAGTGAGTACGACGGACGATCGATAAGATAAAAGAAGGAGGTAGAGTATCTCGAAAGAAGACGATGGGTTCGATCGTAAAATAAAGATTTCGACCTAAGAAGCTAAGGGAAGAAGATCGTCTCTTAGAAGGGATCTTTTTTTTTTTTTTTTTTCTTTATGTATAACCGTAGTTATACGCTAAAAAGCTATGTGGACCCTCACGTTTTCAAACTTCTATTCGTCTCATTCTATCTCATAGAAAAAGAGAAGACCCCTCTTTTCAGCAAGTACATTCGATATACGCGTGGTTCACGCGTTAGATATACATACATACGTATCTCTCGTGTTTGTGTGCTCGTGGATCTCTCTCTCTCTCTCTCTCTCTCTCTCTCTCTCTCTCTCTCTCTCACTAAGTGTGCGTGTGTGTGTGTGTGTGTGTGCACTTTTCTACGGCGAGAAGCACGGATGAGAGAGGCGTATCGGACGGGCTCAACCTGAATACTGATTCTCGACGGACGCATACATTATCTCCCGTGGATAAAAGATATTTGCATTTTGATGGACCGCGCCGAGTGCATTTGACGTTTCGTATGCATTTTTCACGAGTGCGTGTACGCGAGCGCATATACGCGCAAGAGAGAAAGACAGTGCAGGGAGCGAGGGTGGTTTGGCTCGCGAGCCTCTGGATAACTCGTCCTCTCAGCCGCTCTTTATTTATAGCGGAGGATATAAGCGAGTATTTTGCGTTTATTCGTGCCGCCCTTACGACCCTTTTGAATATCAGCGCCGAGTGTTTCGCTGCTCTTACATAGAAACGAGCGGTTACTTTTCAGATCGTCCTTGTTCGAGAACTTTTGATATTACCTACTCTCTCTCTCTCTCTCTCTCTCTCTCTCTCTCTCTCTCTCTCTTTATTCTCCTTTTTCTATATTTCCTTTACTCGTAATGCTTCAAACGCTTAATTTAGTAATTACTTAATCTCTCGGATTTGTCCCTTTTCTACCGGTCGAGAAGATTTTTACAAATAAATTTATAATTGGGAAAAAATTGCATAAACATATATCACTCATAAATTTCGTAGAATTAACGTCAAATCCTTTTAATCCAACTCGAGCTAGGTAGGAAACGTATTTCATTAAAGCGAATGAAAATTTGACAGACAGTCAAGTGTCCCGGATATAGAAATATTCCGTTAAAAAGCAGAACCTATTGTTCCGCTAGGTATGCTGATCTTTTTTTTATCTCTCTCTTTCTCTCTCTCTCTCTCTCTCTCTCTCTCTCCCTCTTTCTCTTTCGATCTCTTTTTACCAACAAAAAGCTCGCGACAAAATCAATTGCCGAAATTGCCCGGGGTCGAAAGCTGGATAAGCGCTGGGATAGCGCGTACAAAGGCACGAAAAAAGTGGCAAATTGAAAAATCACCGACGCGTAAGCGCACCGTAAGTGAGAGACGTCGTCCTCTATATCACTATCTCCCTCTTTTTCACTTCGATTCGAACTCACCACTTCTCTCTCTCTCTCTCTCTCTCTCTCCCTTCCTCCCTCTCTCTCTCTCTCTCACTCTCTCACACAGTACGCTGTGTTTAAAGCTGCAAGGGTAAGCACATACGCATATTTTCAAGTGGATTCTACCGTCTTTTATCGAAAGAGGAGTGAACCCCATATAGCAATAACGTCTGCAATAACCGATAATTCAGATTCAAATCCGCTCCGACCCTCCGCGATAACGACAAAGGAAAACCTTGCGATTTTTCACCCCTCTAGTAGAAGGAGGGAGAAAAGCAGATTATTATTCGCGTTACGTCGGAACGAAATTCAAACTCACCATTTTTTTTTTCCTTCCTTTTCCCGTATTTCACTCTCTTCGCACCTCCTCGAAATTTCCCTCTCGTAGTTCGTAGAGACTTATAAACGTATAGGCACGCGAACTATCAAGTATCTCAATCGTCTAATAACCAACAATAAAACACACACTGCTCGTTGCTCCGTTTACACAATTTCTCCCACGAATCGTGTCATCACAATCGTCGTCGTCGTCGTCGTCGTCGCTGTCGTCGTCGTCGTCGTCGTCGCCGTCGTCGTCGTCGCCGTCGTCGTCGTCGTCGTCGTCGTCGTCACACTGCACTTTTACGTCGATGCAACTGCACCATCGTGGCGGTCATCCGTCGACACTCGTTTAGGACTCTCATGACTGAAAGCAGAAAATGGAAAAACGATTTAAGATCGGCTCAAGTGAATCCATAAAAGGGTTATACCATAAAGAAGTCATTTTTCTTTTTCTAACGATTGTGAATGTTAAGTTAAAGCATAAGGAGAGATAGAGAGAGAGAGAGAGAGAGAGAGAGAAAACAAAGAGAAAAGGAAATTCCTTTTCCTCGATTCCGAATTCGCAGACGGTAGTAAGAAAATATTATTCAAAGTGAATACGTAAATATCACTGAGAAGATAAAGTAGTAAGTACACGAAGACTTAGAACGCCTCGCGAGAAATTTACGAGTGCGGGTGTCGTGAAAAGCGGGATGGGGACAGGTCCTTGCCTAAGGGCAAAACTCCGTTAACAGGCGTCGCCCTGGATGAAGAGGAAAGAGAGGCGCGGGAAGGGAAGAGAAGCTTAGCGAGAGTGGTACGTTAGCGAGAGAAGAGGCATTATCCGTCTTTTACAAACGAGTAATCGCGGTAAAGTTCGAGGAGGAAACAGGAAAATGATTCCTTTGACATACGAGTACAGATAGTCGAGGATGAAAAAAGCCGATGGACCGAGGGAGAAAGGAAGGGGGTAAACGCGCGTACGTATAGAGGAGTTGAGGGAGGTGCCTCGATGATGGCTGCTGAGTAGTGGGAGGGCAGAGCTCCGAGTAAAACTTGCGAACCCCGGGGAACGCTTGTGAAGCTTTACAACTTCGACAACCTTAAATCGACAGAACTACTAACGCGAAACCTTCTCGTTCCCTTGCTTTCCTACGTGAATGTAGAAAAGGAAAACTATGTGAATGATATAGCGACAGAGGAGAGAAAAGTAAGTGCATATACTCGATACCGAAGTAAGAACGACTCGAGAACCTTTCCGTATCTTAAACGCGATGACTAGTTCCGTTTACTACTACTACTACCGTTACTACTGCTCCTGCTGCTTCTACTACTTATTACTACTACAAATACTACTACAACTAATTACTGTTACTATTACTTGTTGACAAGTTTTTCACAATCGCCAAGTTTTCCTATATGACACGTATGTATGACGTAGCAACGTTTTTGTCCTTCACCCTCGTTATCGGTTCACCCCTAAAATATGGACACGCCGGAATGGGTGAGAGGAATATCATTGACCTATAGATTCGCGTGAGTAGAACGTGCATATGTGTGTGTGTGTGTGTGTGTGTGGAAAAAGAAAACAGGACGAAGATAGTAGAGAATGGAAAAGGTAAGAGGAACGTAATTAAATTTTGCAAGAAAGAGATAGTTAAGGAAGCTAATGCGATTATCCCTATCCCCGTCTCTCCTCCACTTCGAGGAATGATACAGGGACATTTGTTTGCGCAGACGTTAACATGGGGAAACAACGGTATACGTTTAATGGCTCCTAATTATATGTAATAGTGATGCATGGTGACTCGGAAAAGAAGAGAGAGCCGTTATATACTTTCATGGAGAACGTGCACGGATTTACAAGAGCCCCTACGATGTTTAACAACGCACCGTTGATTTACTTTGCTTTAGCATTCACGTTCGTGTATTTTTAAATCCGAGAAATTCTCCACTCGAAACTTTTCATCGTCGTCGTGCAAAATATTATACGAAGAAATGCATACATACATACATACATACATACATACACACACACACACACACACACACACACACATATATATATATATATATATATATATATATATATAACTGAAACTTCATTATAGTTTGTAATCTTCGTTCAATGAACCCGAACACCTCGGTGTCGAATCATTAAAACATTTAAAACGAGTTGATCAACGATCGAAGGATAATTTCCACCTTTACGATTCCACGAATTCTCAAAGACAATAGGGAGAAACCAATTGGGCCATGCCTATAGACGACCTACCAGCCCTAACCGTTTACATGTTCGAAGAGAAGCTGGGAAGAAGAACGAAACGACTAGGAAAGTAACGATAAAATTTGGACCCGTTCGAAATTCTGCCGCGTTGGCCGCTGGTCCGAGACTAATTCCAGTAACTTCCAAGTCACCACTTTCGCTGTCCCTCCCCCTCTCCGAGTTTTTTTCAACTCCCTTCACCAGCCGCGACAGACGTCTCCAGAATTCCAGAAAAAAAGGGGGAGGACGAGCGAGGAGAGTAAAAGAGTCGACGTTCCGCGTTAATTTAATGAAAAATCGACATTTCTCTTGCGTGCTAACGTCCCACGATAGCAGCGATCCCTACCTCCGAGGCGTCGAAGAATCACTGCCGAAGGAGTCAAAAGTACGCGTGGAATTAATGGCGACATTCCACCCTCTCGTCTCGACAGCTAACTCTTTTCTTTACTCTCCCTCTCTCCCTCTCCCTCCCTTCCTCTCTCTCTCTCTCTCTCTCTCTCTCTCTCCGTCACGCGTGCATGAATATACATTTATATTCGTTCTATCGACGTAAATAAAAAAAAAAGGGAAAGAAGAAAGAAAGAGATAGAAAAACAAAAAGAGAGAGAGAGAGAGAGAGAGAGAGGAGGGTGAATAACGTTAAAACACAGTATGCATCTAGAATGTAACAATCGAAAAGAGTGAGAGTCGTGACACGGAAAGAAAGAAAGAAAGAAAGAAAGAGAAAGATGCAGTCTGGATAGTTGTCTGTCCCCGTGAATGGTGGGAGGGAGTGAGGGAGGGAGGGAGGCGAGAGGGGTGGGATTGAGTAGACTCGGAAAATACCTAGACATACCCCTCGACCCCTCCTCACCCAACTCCGGACGCGATCCCTTGTCTCGAATCGAAGAGTCGCGTCGGGGGTCGTGACGTTCATCGTACACGCCTAAACTACCCCTATCTCGTACCCTACACCCTTTCCTTCCTTCCTTCCTTCCTTCCTTCCTTCCTTCCTTCCTCTCTCGCTCACTCTTCTTCAACAGCAGTAGCAACAGCAGTAGCAACAGCAGCAGCAGTAGTAACTACTCTCTACTCGAGGTTTGCCAACGGAGCTCGTGCTTCACAACGTAACGTCCTCCTCCCACGAAAGAAAGAAAGCAAAAGAGAGAGAGAGAGAGAAAAAAGAGGAGGGGAAAAAAAAAAGAAAAAACGGCTTGCATTTCAGTAAAGAGCCAACCCATCCGCGTGCATGGACAATAGGACGAGACGCCCTGCTAGACGGGCCGACAACGCCCTTTCTTTCGACACGCGTGTCTGCGTTTTATACGGTCACAGTGTGCGAGTATAATATACCCTCTCTCTCTTTCGCACTTTATCTGCCTCTCTCTCTCTCTCTCTCTCTCTCTCTCTCTCTCTCTCATATACAAAAGGGGATGAACGTTCCTCCTTCTTTCTCCACGCACCAACGACGGAAAGGGTGGCACACTCGTCGATCCTCTTTTCCACTTCCGTCGCCGCGACGCGTGGGTGACGCACATACATATAGTTACATATATATATACATACACACATATATATATATATATATATATATATATATATATATATATATATAGACACAAATGCATATAGTCGCATACAGTAGCGTGGAAAACGATTTGACGGCAGGCAGAAGCTTTGACATTAACTTCGAACATCCTGCACCTTTTTTTTTTTTTTTACTCTAACCATACGTCGTCGTCGTCGTCGTCGTCATCGTCATCGTCAAGGTCGTAAATCCGCGTTAGTCTCGCTTTAAATCGTCCGTGCGTATACGGCGAGACACTGCGGATTTAATGAGTTCGCTTCGACTCGCCTTCGAGGGTGCATCCATGGATAAAAATTGCATGGACTTCTGTCGTCCTGCCGATACGTCCCCGTACACAGAATGATATCTACGTCGAGAACGAGGAGAGACGCCTGAATTGGGTGGGAGGCCGTTCGGGGACGAGCGGGAGAGGGAGAGAGGGAGAGACCGAGACGGTATCGCGATTCGATGCTTCGAGGCTTTCAACTCCGGGGGTTGATTTCAGTTGGGGTGGAGTTCCTCTATAGGTCTCGCACACTTTTTTTCCTTTTTTTTTCCTTTCCTTTTTTTGAAGTGCAGATTTTTCAGGGAGATATCTTTTTTAATTATCCCCCAACGTACGTACGTACGTGCGTACGTACGTACGCGCTGTCGGCTGCACGCATGGCGCGCCTGCTCGCCAGTTAATTTTATTAAAAAGTTTTTCCAAACTGCTATTAGCTATTTTTCTTTTTTTTTTTTTTTTTTTTTTTTTTTTAATTTCTATTTGTGTTTTTGTTTCTTTCTCGAGGTTGCGTCAGGGTTCCAAAAGGCTGGGATACGAATTTGTAAACGATTTCTTAAGAACGATAGGAGAGAAGAAAGAAAGGAAGAAGAAAAGCATTTCTACGTTTCGTATTATTTTTATGTCCCTCCGATCTCGTAAGATATTAATGATCGCTCTATGTTCTCGATAAAATCATTTAACGTTTCGAGAATAGAATGAGCGCGATAATATCTTAAGTCGATGGTAGCTCGGTTTAGTATACAGCATCAAATTAGAGGTATAAAGCTATTTCGCGATTTTCACCCAGTTCCTGTAGCCCTAGGGGCTCTGTATTCTCCCTTTTCCTACTATACGCCAGTTTGGCTCTACGCCACTGTATTACAGAAGACTACGTGGCCCGTGAACATTTACGAAACTATAGACGTTCGCACCTTTCCGTGTATGAAACGAGTATGCCTAGAGCCGAGCGTTACGAAACGAGGGAAATATTCACCGTTTCTTTTGTCTTTCGGTTCATCCCTTCTCATCCCGCTCGAATATTCTCCCCTTCGCACCCCACAGACATTGCAATCGCAGATACTCATTTGTTCCTCTACCACTACGTTTTTTAGCACGATAATCGGGCAGATCTTTTATTCGCTCCATATTTTCGTTTCTTCGTTCTTTTTTCCCTATATCCACCGGAAGAAACGATGTGACAACGTCGTATGATTTCGTTATAATTTCAATTGTTATAATATTCGCGATGAAAAATGGGAAATATGGATATTTAGTTCGACCGTTTGAAAACGGGAATGGGCGATGGCTTTGCATAGAACGATTCGTCGATGAAAATGAAGTAGGTGGCGGAGGGTAGGCGAGAGGGTGAAATTTTCCGGCTTGCGCGAAACAAAAGCATCGTATATAGGAATCTCGCTCACCCTCGTACGAGCCGGGGCTTTCTCTCGCGTCACGTAACTTTTTCTTTTCTTTCTTCTCTGTTGTTTTTCTTTTTTTCTTTCTTTTTATTTTTTTTAGAGAGAGAGAGAGAGAGAGAGAGAGAGAGACGCATTACAGTGTAAATTCTTTCTCTCAAGTCATTTCCATTTACTTCGAGGAGGAGAAAGTCGCTTCAAGTTTGGCCAGCTTCATTGCGTTAATTAAGCCGTCTTGGTACAACTGGTACAAGCGGAAATTGTTAATTAACGTTAGTTAAGCTTGAAAGTTGGACGAAACAATTTCAATAACGAAACTTTTCATTTTCGTAAAACGTGACTAAGATCTTACGATTGTATCTATTATATTTTTCTCGCACACGTCGTCAGAAGCGATACTTTAAAACGGGGTAAGTTATTATTCCTTTTTGTTCTCTACTTTATCGATATCTCGCGGTTTCGAGTGCCACAGTCGAAATTTAAAACGCCTCTTTCGATCGGTCCCTCACATTGACGTCGAAGAACGAAGAATTTATAATCTCGAGGATATTTTATAAATAATGAGTCTCGGATATCATTATGATATTTTAAGCTCGGAGATATCGAATTGACGAATCGAATGGAGATCGTATAAGTACGGAGAATGCGTATTCATTGATTTCTTTCCACAGACTTTTGCAAAGACTCTTTCCTTTCTCTCTCTCTCTCTCTCTCTCTCTCTCTCTCTCTCTCTCTCTCTCTCTCTCTCGTGCTTCTCCTTTTTTTTTGTGAACTATACGGGCAAAGAAAAAGATCGCCATTGTTGGAGAGTCACACAATATAAAGTAATGAGTTGCTTGATTCGACCAAAGAATTGATAGAATGAGGAGAAAGAAAGAAGGAGAAAGAGAGAGAGAGAGAGAGAGAGAGAGAGAGAGAGAGAGAAATGGTGGATCTCCGAACGGTTCACCTCCCTAAATGTAATAATAAATTCCATTCACGAGTCCCCGACGTATTCGATTGCGGCCGATATATATCCGTGACTATACCGGGTGTCTCGTTAGAATTGGCCGACTAGTTACGTCCGTAGTACCATAACGTGAGAACACTGCAAACGGAACTATACAAGTAGGTACTATCTATCGGGAGCCCTCAAGAAGAATCTATACCTAATGTATATTCCTCGAACGTGTTCGTACCGTTAATCTTATTTGTCCGTTGTTGAAATTAACATGCTCCTTGCAGTATTTTCGGCATAAAAAATGAACAATGTGTACCGAGATGACAAGGAGAGAATAGAGAAGAACGAAAAGTTGATCGAAAGTATTTCTCGCGTATATACTTTTTAAAAAATAAATATGAACCCGTAGAGAAGAGGATTTCAAGGAGACGATCGGTCATACGTTATATACGTGTGACGGCCGATCATTTTTCTTCGCGGAAGTGCATTGCGACTGCACTCTATGTGTATATACATATATACGTACCACCTATATCTACTCGTCTACGTACTACTGTGTCGCGACATGCGAATATAGGTACCACCTACCTATACTCTTTGTCGTTGAATAAGAACAAGAGCTAGACGGTAGAAAAAAGGGACAAAGGGAATAATAAGTCCTATGGCTTTATAATCCGTACGCCAGTTGTATATTTTTATTATTATTATTATTATTATTATTATTATTCCAACGGAGAAAACGTATCGATTATCTCGTCGTACATTATCGACGACGCGTGTGTATCGTTTTAATGATAATACATTAATGAGAAATGACGACGGCTAGATCGATACGAGAAAAATTCAACCCTATACCGAAACATCCATTATTCCGTGTAATATCAAAGAAGGAACGATAGTAATCGTTCCGTAAGAGCGTCTACTTGGAAAATGAAACGACTTTGAGATCGAACGTCGCACGGGTTCCTTCTCGGTCCAACGAAAAGTGAAAGGGATGAAAAGCGAAGGGTTGGAGAGACGAGGAGTCGTCGTATATCGTTCCGAAATGTTCGTAGAAGCACCACGCGCTCTTACATATTCGGCAGGACCGAAAAGCTTTCTCATATATTAATGATTCCAAAAGCTCGGCTGCCATTGTGTAGGAGGATCTATCACCGAGGATTTGACGGTTCCCCGTTGGAGAATCTCTATAATACCCAAGTTACAAGAGGTTCGCGTTCACCTCCGACCGCCCCTTGACAATAGTTCAATTAGTTACGGCTTAACGGCTCTCAGTTCCTTGCGACTCGTGACCAGAATCTCAGACAATTATTCTTCTTTCCATCGGTTAACTTACTACTACTACTACTACTACTGCGCGGGAGAAAATTTCTTTTTTTTTTTTCTCAACCTTTTCCTACCTCCTCTCCTCTCTCGTCCTTTTTTTCGTCTCCTTCAAAAATGTCAACACCTTCAATGCCCAAAAGTAATCCAATAGACCTTCTTTTTTTCCGAATGGCAACTCGAGAATCATCCTTAAATCGATAATTGGTCGGTCCGAAGTAACGGACACGCGAAATAAGGGCGGCAGGAGGGGAGAGGGGATGGGGAAGCGGGCTGGTTAAAGGAAAAAAAAAAAAAAAAATAAAAAAATAAAGAAAAAGACAATCGTTCGTTTCCAACGAACCAATCGTATATACGCTCGACCCAAAGTGGCATTAATAATTAATATATTAATGAAGAACCGAGGCGATATAAAATAAGAATCGATTACGCGAGTCGTTAATTTGAATCAATGCCAGGTAATTAGGAACATTGGGGAAACGTCGAACGTTCAAAGGATTAATCGTGAATTTCGTGGATCAGGAGAGACTAAAAGGACTAAAGGAGAGGAAAACTGAAGTGTACCGACAAGCCGAGTGCACCTTAATGTGTTTACCCCGCCTCTCTCCCCGGCCCCATCCCCCTCCCTTCATCCATCCCTTGCAAGTACCTATCCAGAAGCGTCTCTAGGAAATGAAATACCGTTGCGTACGTAAACGAGCTGTTGGAGTACTCGCAAGTAAATAACGAACTTTCTTGGCTCGTATAGCGCCTTAAACCGTTACGAAGAGCTCATTACGCACGCTCATCTTCCACTTCCCGTTTACGTTCCAACGGAAGGCGACATTCTCCATGTTACCCACGAAAATTTGACTCTACGTGCATCACGCTCGCTCGCCTATGAGCTTTAATTTTCTAATTTAACGTGAAAATTATACGTGTTATAACTTGAGACGATCGTCGATTTTCTTCTAGAAGAAGTAACGACGAAAAAATATTAGAACGTATAAAGTAATATCGTATTATCTACATTTATCTTGCAACAACTCCGACAAAAATGCGCGCGCGCGCGCGAGAGAGAGAGAGAGAGAGAGGGGGGGGGGGGAGAGAGAGAGAAGAAAAATTAAACGTCAAAGAACACTTCCGACGACAACGACGACGACAAAAATAAGGCATGTTCCTTTTACGACAAGGATTTATGAAAGCTACTGTGTATCTCTACTTTCATTCGAATTTCACGAAATTGTTCTTAATAACTAAGGAAATGAAGCGTGACGATAAAAAGTTGCTTATAAAATGAGACGTAAAGGAGACTGGAAATTCAGACAATTACGTATTGTATGCGAACTCGAAATTAATTACCTGGATACTACGAAAGAGACGGTCACGTTGCAGTATATTAATTGTGAAAAACGTTTTCCTTCTTTTTCTTTTTTTTTTTTTTTTCTTTTTTTTTTCTTTTCCTTCGTATCCTATTTATCTCGAATACGTCGTCGCAAAATTCGGACGGTAAATTCTAAAATGATTTATAATATTAGTATAATTTATTATACAAATTTTAAAAGCATATATACGTAATAAATTTTAAACGCGCACGAAAGCTAAAACTATATTAAAAAGGAAAGAAAAAGGAGGAAGACGTTAGAAAAAATGTATCGTATAATATTTCACATTTTATCCTCGACTCGACGTTTCAACGATAGTCAATTATATTTATTCGATTAAAATACGTAATACGTTGACTCGGTGAAAAAGCAAAATCGGAAAGTGCTTATTAGCTTTAAATAGCCGTGTTATTTTAATTCATAAACGAGAAGCGCGTCCTTCGAAAACGATTAACGGAATCGTTGGTCGTTGGTAGAGCGTAGAAAGATAAAGCCTATCAAACGACGGCGATTCACCTATTATTTATTCTTTTTGCGGGCTTACAATAAAATGCCTCGACCCATCATCGTATTCTATACTGAACGTCCACCGCAGTTCGTTTCTCGGTTAAAACCATCGACCAGGAAAAGGAACGTAGAGGGAACGAGAGTACACGAATTATACGTCAATATCTAATTCGCATTAGTGCCGATGTCGACGTCGGGTAAACGCAAACGTTTCACGACGCTTTTAGCCAGCTCATCACATATTCACGCATTGCTCGTAGAGTTTCCCCTCAAGAAGGTAACCCATTTATCTTTGACGTCGAAGAGATTATGAAAACTTTACTTCCTGTTGCGAAACGTTGAGACTTGTCGAACGATTTATAAAGAAAAAATTACCAAAAAAAAAAAAAGCCAAAAAACAAAAAAAAACAAAAAAATACATAATTTTATAAAATCTGATTTAAGGTTACGATCTATACCACTTACATGGAAATGTTACTTTCGTACTAAAACTTTACCGCCGTATTACATAGATTCCTAAATTTATAAAAATTTCTTTTCCTTCTACTTCTTCTTCTTCGTCTTCTTCTCCTTCTTCTTCTTCTTCTTCTTCTTCTTCTTCTTCTTCTTCCTTCTCGATTAAACAAAATGTGAATCCTTGGATAAACTTTTCCGAAGGGGATCTACTTTTCCCTCCTCAAACGTCCGTATTATTATCAAACCGAACGAAGAAAATAAAGTTTTTTTTCTTGTCACCTGGTACACGGGTAAACTCGTAACTTTAAAGTCCTCAGTTAATTCGCACCGACCTTTCTCCTTCCCTATTCCATTTCCTCCTTCTTTCTCACCGAGCCCGCATTTTCCCGATTTTTCCGGCCCCAATCCTCGGTAAGATTACTTAGCGGTAAAGTTCTGGCTGAATCAATAAAAGAAATTAACTCTCTCCCTCTCCGCCCACCCCCTCCTCTCTCTCTCTCTCTCTCTCTCTCTCTCTCTCTCTCTCTCTCGAATACGGACCGGGTAAAATTTTTAATTCGATGCACCAAATCTAGACATCACCGGGAAGACGTTATCTTCGGATCCTCTTTGAAAGTGACTGAACAACTTTGGAAATTTCAAGCATCCGTTCCATCAATTTCATCTCAGCTTGGAGATCTCACGGCGAGTGTCTTAGCCAACAAAGAAGATTAAGAGGAAGGGATAATAATCCGAGAAGAACATGTATAACCTCGGCAAGCATCCAGCGAAAATTTCACGTGAACAAAATATCATCTCGAATATTTCTCAAATGGCGGCTTAGTATAATAATAATAATAATAATAATAATAATAATAATAATAATGATAATAATGATGATAATAATAATAATAATAGGAGTACGTTAAATTATGGAAAAAGAAAAGTAAGTATCAATCTCCTTCTCCACTTTTACGTAGGTTACCCCGCGAGAGAAACTTTAAGAGGAATGGTACAAAAGGGAAGAAGAAAAATATAAAACAAAAAGGCAAACGCGTATAAATAATCAAATGATGCATCGAAAGATGAAAGGATCCTGGCATATCTATTTCGAGATCTGAGAGAGATAAAAGGCAGATACGATAACAGATTGGCCTAGGATGGGAGAGTCGACGCGTAAGCTCCTAAGCCGAAAAGAAAGAAAAGGAAGAGGAGGAAAAGGAGGAGGAGGAGGAGGAGGAGGAGGATGACTCGAGGTTGGTCGACTCCATGGAGTTTTCGGATCGATCTGAAGGTGGTAAAAGAGAAAGAGTAAGAAGTAGAAAAAGAAGAAGACGAAGGAAAGTGAGGGTCGAGACCAAGGGATGGCTCCTCCTCCTCGCTCCTTTCTCCTCTCGTCCCCCTTTCCCCCGACTCTTCATTTTCTACGCTCCCTTTTCGGAAAGTTTCGCGCGGTAACCCTTCGTATAAAAGGCTGCGTGGTGTCGGGACAGTCAGGTCATAGACGTGATCCGAGAGTTCGCTTGGAACAACCTCCATTTGTACGGGGAATTACATCCGCGCGATGGAAGACGAGAAAGATGGAAGGAATGAGAAATATTTCAATGGTTATGGTCCAACCTTTCTTTAACTCGCCGCCATAAAAAAAAAAAAAAAAGAATAGAAAGAAAAGAGACGAGCAAAATGTAAGAAGATGAAAAGTGAGAAAATTATCGAGGGACAAATGTTCAATGTCCATTGGCATTATGCACAATTTTACTTTCTTATAGGTGAACGTATACGATGTTCGTTCTTGCAAAATAAAGATTTTCTTCACGAATGGGAGAAGTGATGATGAATAGTCGCGAATAATCGCCGAAAGAACGTACGATAATGAAGTGAAATATTACGAGTTGGATCGTAAGGGTATGGGATGGTTTCCCAACCGATTGAACGACGATAAGTAGCTACGAGAGAACTACGTCTCTCGTTTTATTTCACTCGATTTGACTTGTTACCCTATCGACTTCGCTTATGGGCCTTTTATTTTTCCCATGGAATATACACACGCACACACACACACACACACATATATATATATATTTATATACACACCTCAATACGATTTACACTCGAAGAAAAGTATTACTCTTTTTTATCGCGAATAAGTCCGTTTCAACGCGTTCGTAAGTATGGTATCCAGGATTGATCGATGATAAAAATCGCGATTTTAAGACACGTGCGAATGTATGCACGAGGAGAAAAAGGATTTGAAAGAGAGAGATAGACAGAAAGAGAGAGAGAGAGAGAGAGAGAGAGAAGGGAAGAGAAGAGAAAGAGAAGTGGTCGGTAAAATGAGACGAGTAGACTGGAAACGACGAGGTTTTCCATACGCGAGAAGAGTTTACCCCTTTGGTCCTTACAACCCCTGGCACGCGGCACCCTTGCTGTGATTTTTAACGACCTTCGCAGTCGACATCGTCGTATATACTCGTACATAGTGGTGGTGTGTCGTCGTTGTCGTCGTCGTCGTCGTCGTCGTCATTTTCTCTCTCGAGGACGTCACCGTGACGAAAGTAGGTTCAAGGTAAGCGCCACCGACTGCGTATGATTTATGAATGGAAAGAGGAAAAATAATGCGGCTACTCGAAAACAAAAACAAAAAAAAAAGGAAGGAAGAAAAAATGGGGGAAAAGAAAAAAAGGGAAAAAGTAAAGAGGAAAAGAGGGACTGACTCGCGACTGAGCGAGCGAGCGAGCGAGCTGCCAGGCGTGAAATGTTTGTTTGTATGGATAATACGTTGAACAAACGCGAAACTCGCCGGTTGTTCCTGTTATTCGGCTTAGCTGCTTTATCGCGCGAGCTGAACGTAAAAAGTGTTAGGTTTTAATATTTATCGTCTAAACACTCCGAGCCTTGAGTGCGTTCCGTCAAAAAAAAAAAAAAGGGGGAAAAAGAAATCAAAAGAAAGAAAGATAAAAAGGTATAGTCGAAAGTTCCACGGAGTCGTTTCAAATTAATTTTATTCGTATAGCTTTTAATCAATTGGCTCTAACAACGGGCAAACGTTAATTTATTTTTTTTTTTTATTGTGTTTCGTTTTTTCTTCTTTTTATTCTCTTTCTTCACAACGTACCTCGAGCATCGTATCGCGTATTCACAAGGTATTATCGAAACAACGAGACACGTCGATCCTTTCGACGACAAAGGATCGTTGAATTTCTAACACATTCCCATATTACACAACCGATGAAGAGAGACGGAGACAGAAATAGAGATAGAGATAGAAATAGAGAGAGAGAGAGAGAGAGAGAGAGAGAGAGGGAGGGAGGGAGAGAGAAAGACAAAGTGCATATCACGGCACGAATTGTACGTTTCCGTTTGTCTTTGCGTTTGCTATTAAATTGTTTCTCGAACAAACGAATGGCCGAACGAAACGAAGCTTTTGATCTTTCCTACTCTAGCTACGTAACATATGGGTAATTTGCGTGAACCGTTGTTATTAATCGTAATCACAATTCAATTTCATTTTAGTCAAAAGAAACATCATTCTTCCCGTACGTTTAAACTACGAGCCTGTCGCCCTTCGTCCTTCGATCTTCGTCCTACATTCGTAACCCGAATCTGATTGCCAGTTTTAAACGAGATCTCTGGAATCTGAAAATTGGATTCCCGTTCATTCGAAAGCAATTAAATCCTATCCCGACGAAATGATCTCTCGTCGAGTAGTAAAATGACATAGTTCAATTTTAACAGGAATTCAAAAACTTTGTAGAAACTGTTCTGAAATAATGATTTGATCGTAAAAATAAAAAAATTAAAAAAATAAAATAAAATAAAAAATAACGATGTTAAATAGGTACTTAAGTACCTGTCGATTGATAAAATTAATACGAACGATTTATTTCCTTTTGATCTCTCTCTCTCTCTCTCTCTCTCTCTCTCTCTCTCTCTCTCTCTCTCTCTCTCTCTCTCTCTCTCTCTCGGTCGACGCGAACGTGCGAAACGTTTACCTCAAACGATATCGTAGATCGAAGAAGCCCAAAGAAAATCTCAGGCTTCTCTATTCTACTTTCTTTTCTTTAGATTTTCTCTCTCTCTCTCTCTCTCCCCCTCTCTCGCGAAGGTAAGCGCCATATTTTGCAGTATCAATCATAGCACGCAATAAACGGCTACGTGGTATAAGAGAGAGGGTCAGGTTGCCAAGATACAGAAGCAGTTAATAGCACTATTACGTCTAGGCTGGCCGGTCTCGAAGCCGAGGCCACGAAGGGCACGAGGGCGTGTGCACGTGCACGAAGCCTGGAATGAGGGAGATAGATAAAGAGGAGGTGGCGGAGGTGGAGGAGGAGGAGGAGTAGATGACGATGTGGAGGTGGATGCCCGAAGGGACGATGTCGTCGCAACGTGCTACCAGCTGTGACTTATGACGTATCACGGTGAGCAGGAACAACCAGGACGAGTACAACGTTGCTGCCCAACGGGTGGCCGTCAAAACTGAGCCGTTCGTTCAATAAGTTGTGATTTATCGAAAGAGAGAGAAAGAGAGAGAGAGAGAGAGACGGTTACTCTCCTCCTACACCATTTTAAACTGTTTTTTTTCCCCTTTGCCCTCTAGTAATAATAAGCTTCATACGTCGTGGGTGTCGTTGTATTATTTCTTTTTTTTTTTTTTTTTTTTTTTTTTTTTTATAATCTTTCGAAAGACGAACGAGCCCGAGATACGAGAGGACAGAGAGTGTTACCGTCGAGATATCGACCGAACGAGAAAATATTATGCCGATTTAACGTCCTTTTTTTTTTTCATGTTTACTTCAATGAATTCTCGATGAGTTGAAAAACCGGACGATTTATTATACAAGATCGAGGTATCTTTGACGGATGAATTACTTCCACGAGCACACGGGAAACGCGTTGAAAGTGTTCCGTGCTAGTTTTAATCGTTCTTTGGGATATGAAATATGTATGCTCGTGAGCGCGTGAGCGCGCGACGACGACGACGACTTCTGTCTTATAAAAGTCTTATCTCTCGTAGAAACTTGGCCAGAGGCTTTTAAATCTTTCTAATTATGACATATTACGTTAATAACGCCGGCCGTGGGTTTGTGATTAATTGTGAAAAAGTAGGTGACGGTGAATAAAGTTGTAAAGCAAAAAAGAGTCGCATTCTTTGGTTGTTCCTGAATAAGCTCGACTGTTAGGTAGCATGTTTGCCTTTCTAGGAAATTTGTTCAAGCACATTTTGAAGTAGCACTCGCGGGAACAGATCAAAGGCCTGGCTTCTCAACTTCCTCCTGGCAGGATGAATACGCGACGAAAGTTTTTCGTCCAAAGTTATAAGCTGTTTCTTAACCTCGATTCCGAGATATAAAAGGGAACCGTCTATCGTTATAACAACTTTTTCACCGGAGTTACGAAGCCGTACCTTTAGAAAACTTACTTTCGTATCGAAACCGAATCATTTCCCGTTGCTCGTTTTCCCTACGACCAAGATGAATATTTACAAGATATAAATAATTTACCCTTTGAGAAATAAGTTTCCACGGGATTACTATACAAAACGAAATTTCAAAAGTATCATAGATATAAGAACGGCGTCCCTGCGGGCAGGCAACAAACGACCGAACGGTATGATACGTTAAAACGCCAAAACTACGAATTACTTGATTATTCCAATGATATCTCGAGGCATTAAAACAAGAACAAAACAAACAAATGAAATTCTCGCACGTGGATAGACAAACGTGATCGAACTGGCTACACATTTTTTGTTTCGATGTCGTATAAATCGAATGAATAAAAGAAAAAGATAGGAAAAAAGAAAAAGAAAAAGAAAAAGAAAATGAAAGAAAGCTTCGTAGCCAACGTAAGCTCGAAAATACATTTTCGTATATGGCAGTTGTACTCTTTTTCTTTTCTGACGAAGTTAAAAACGATAGGAAATAAAAACAGCCCGCAATACTAGAATATTATTGGCAGATTAAACCGTCGTTCATTTGCACGTCTGCTACTTGAAAAGTAATTACCCTGTTGTCATCGACAGACCACCATCACCATCATGAGTATTGGACTCGAATCGCGGGGGTAACTCAACAGCTGCGAGAGGGTGAACCTCTTCATTATTTTCCAATACCCCTACGCTTCGTATCGCTATCTCCATGGCGAAAAGAATAGAGAAACAGAAAAATCGCCTGTTCCGTTCTGCGTCCCGATTGGAATCAAATCCAACACCGCTGAAAATTACTTTTAACGAGCGTTCATCAAATTAAATCGAACTGAACCGCTAATTAAGACGCAAGGTCGATCCACCACTATTCTATATTTTAATTCTAAACAAACGAACAAAAAAGAGAAGTAAAAATAAAAATAAAAATAAAAATAAAAGAAGATAACAAAGAATACAATTCATTTTTACGTGTTACGGAATTATAATTTTTGCGAAGTTCGAAGATAATGGTTATTACTTCCGTGTTATCTTCGTCGACTATTTAAGGGGGGGGGGGGAGGGTGGGAAGGGATTAAAAGATAAAAGGCTATTGCATTTAATAACGTGTCCTTGATACAAGACTTTTAATCTATATCCTTTGATAATATTCAGATTCGTAACGGGAAAAGGATCGAAAGCAAATGGCCAAGACCAAAGGGAAGAATAAAAGCTGCTGGATAATACCGTGCTTTCACGAAGCAAGAGATAAGTCTTTTTTCGGAACGAAGGAAGCTCTCTCTCTCTCTCTCTCTCTCTCTCTCTCTCTCTCTCTCATTCGGAGAAAAGGCAGCGACGACCTATTCTACGTTGAGAACGAAGGAAGTAAGAAATCTCTCGATCTCTAGTGGTTGTAATTCTCCGGAATATCAGCGAGTCGTTACTACCGATAACGACGAACCGTTGAATCTTCTCAGAGAACATCGTCCAAATCGCTCGTCACTTTAGTTCTACATGGTAAACATCACGATCGATCCTTATCGCACGATTCCTTTACGATTTTTCACGTCCGATCGAGTTTATAGAGTGTCCCAGTTAACTTCGTTCCCTCATATTTATATCGAAGTCGATTTTATCGCGAAATTTATTCGACGGATCGAAGTAATTCATTCGTACATCAAAATGATCATTTTTTGATCTAGTTTAACGATGAACACACACACACATATATATATCCTGTTTAAAAAGAGAAAAAAAATTTTTCTTTTTTCTCGTTATATCATACCTTCCATAATACATACGAAAGAAATGTTTCGAACGTCGATCAAGTTTGATCGAGCACACACCCTCCTGTATATCGTATACCTACATAATATACATACGATAAAACTCCAGCGAGCCCTTTTTCCCTCGGATTTCCTATTTCTCTCAGGCGAGTAAACGTTTCGAGCGTGCACACTTTGAAGTTGTGCTCGTTGGTTAAACAGCCCGCCGGGCCAGAATAGAGCCACGTTGCCTTCGAATCAAAACACCCTACAACTGTATTTAGAAGAGATTGCCTGATATCCAGCTTTCTACCGCGTGGAAGGGTGCAACATGATAGTTACGAATGAGCATTAGTTGGACTTAACGAACGCGCAGTCAAAATTATATTAGACTCGCGAGGATTGTAAAGAAGTGCACGATTAGAATGGAAATCGTTTTGATCGAAAGTAATCGCATGGAAACTTTACCAATTTCGGTTTAACGTTTCCGATGTTCCGATTACAGTGAATATTATTCGCAAGAATCTCAAATTACGAATAGGTTCATTGAAAATTAATATAACGATATTTTTTTCCTTTTCTTTTCTATTTTTTTTTTTTTGTAAAGCAAATAAAAATACTCCATGCGAAATGCTTTAACGACAAAAAATATTTCCGAAATAATTTAAATGTGATGTATGAATTCGTCTAAGCTCGGGCGTCGTTCATATCAAATTATACAGTTTCAGAAGGGGCCTATAAACGCTTTACGTTTCGCCCTTAAAAATGAATTTCCTTTCTTTCTCTATTTCTTTTTCTTTTTTTTTTTTTCCTTCGAGCATACCAAAGGAAGGCACCCAAAGTAATTCCGAGGGAAATCGAAGCGAAAGCTTGATTACCAGAGTGACTAACGAGACTTCGTTCTTTCGTTGAAACGAGAATGGCCGATCTCGTTCGAACCTATCTACTATCTGTGCACGGAATCGATTCACCAACGAGCCGGCTTCTTCCTCGCAGTCGGCCTCGGCGATTTCTCGACAATGAGAGATCGATTTCACATTTGTAATTGGGCGAACCTGACATCAAACTATTCTCCTCGAAACTCATTGGATATCCTCTTCTTCTTCTCTCTTTCTCTTTCTCTCTCCCTCTCTCTCTCTCTCTCTCTCACTATTTCTCTAGTTGCTACGAAGGAAAAAAGAAACAAGAGAGACTGATAACAGAGAAGGAACGAATCGATAAAGAGAATTGTTAACGTGACGACACGCGATTCGTGAATACGCAAGTGCTTCGAGATTTCGAAAGATCTTCATTATTGTTTTATCTTTTTCGCTTATATGAGAATGAGAACGGAGACAAGGAAGGAAGAAATTCATTTATATCAAGAAACTACAAGAACACGAACTATTATTATATCTAAAATTATTATAAATCGAGTTGATTATAGCTACAATTTCGGAACAAGGGTGTATGATATTGCCAATGGGAAAAGATAACTCGACGATATAAGTTAATAATAGGATAAGTTATGTTTGTGTCGACGAAGCGAAAATATCTTAAGCATATCACTTAAGATGTTCAAATAAGAGGGAGAAAAAGATATTGGAGAGGGTGAAAGAGAGAAACGACGAGAGAGAGAGAGAGAGAGAGAGAGAGAGAGAGAGAGAGAGAGAATATATGGTGTAACAAATTGTCGTAGGATCGATAAGTTGTATAGAGAAAAGTGATACTAGGTGCAAGGAAGGGCGTGTCAAGGTTTTTAAACGAAATTCGAGAGGAACTCGGTCCCTTACTCACACCTTTTCTTCCATCTCTCCTTTCGTTCCTTCTTTCCTATTGGCAAAAAAAAAAAAAAAGAAAAAAAAAGAGGGAGAGGAAGGTGGGAGGAAATTGATGAAGAGGTTACCCTCTTTGCTTGCATAAGCTGATCACGAGAATTACGTACAAGTATCATAATTACAAGCCGTGATTTTGGAAGCCGTGTTAACGTGTCAGCTCGGTAAAAATCGAAGGATTTCAAAGGTTTCGATCGAGCACTGAAAGAGAGAGAGAGAGAGAGAGAGAGAAAGGGTTGGTATTAGAGTTAATTCTTCTCGCCTTTACTTCTTTCGTTTAATAGGATATTCGACGCGAGGGAATATGGGGTGTTCGTGAAACGTAACGTGGTATAATATCGTTAGAAGAGAAAAACTTATTTTCGTTCAAACCACCCCAACATTATTTTTTCCAATGAACTTGATATTAATTTTATCTACGTTATGGCGAAGAACGTAATATAAATTATTACTATAACATAATGAGCAAGGAAATGTTAAAAGAAAGAAAAGAAAAAAAAAAACAAGCAAAAAGAAGGAGAAAAAAGTATAATAAAATACCGGTGAGTTCTGCTGGTAACATTTAGTTCATAATTATATAATGATGTGTGTGTGTGTGTGTGTGTGCGTGTGTGTGTGCGCGTGAGAGAGAGAGAGTTTTTATTATTTATCGCGTTAAATCGTTTGCCTACGCTATCAGCCAAGCGAGTAAATCATATTTGCATTCTCGTTTCTACTCGTAACGTGAGAGATATCGAAAATCCATTACGTAGCCGAGCGGCAGCAGTAGCAGCAGCAGTAGTAACAGTGGCAGAGCGAACAGAGCAGAGCAGAGCAGAGCAGAGCAGAGCAGAGCAGAGCAGAGCAGAGCAGAGCAGAGCAGAGCTGAAAAGAACAGTGCAGGCAGACACCGATGCGGGCTGCAAGAAAAATCGTGGTAAACGCAAACGGTATAATAAATTTTCTCCCGTGTCCCTTTAAAAAGAAAAAGAAAAAGAAAAAAAAAAGGAAAAAAAGAAAAAAAAATCCACACTCCCGTCCGTGCGATTTAACGGAGAAAGGCTCTATCGTGAAAGCAGGAATGGTCAAGCAAACACTTTAAGTGCGATTTAATGGCTCGTTACTCTCGAAAACTCACGAATCCTCCCGTCGATGGTTTCGCGTGTACATTATGTATGATGCATACGTATATGTATGTATGTATGTATGTATGTATGTATGTATTCGTGTTCGCGTAATCGCGAACAAAGTATCATAAATTCTAATAAACCAACGGTTACAAATCTTTTCGATCGTCAATTCTCACGTCGTCTCGTGCAGTCTCGTTCCGTTAACTAACGATTCACTTATTCATACATTTTCTAAAGATACGGGCAAACGTACTTGTACAAATGACATCCCAAAACAAAAACAAAAAAGATATATGAAAATCGTCGAGGTAACGTATTGAAACCAGTGAAACGGACAATAGGAAGCCTTCTATATTTGTGCGTGATTGCTAAAGTAGATACGTGGTACGCGTATCAGGAGGAGCGAGTGGAAGATCGAAAGAGACAGAGATATATGTCGGTAGATATGAAAGAGTGAAAGAAACAGAGATAGAGATGGGAAGGGAGAAAGAGAGAAAAAGAAAGAGAGAGAGAGAGAGAGAGAGAGAGAGAGAGAGAGATACAGGTAAAAGGCAGTAGCTGGGAATTCGCGAACACGATGAAAAGGACACAGAAAAGAGATACACGAGCAGTTGAAAGGTAGTCAACGCTCGACGGGGGTGTATTCTTCTTCCTGTTCACCTTCGTCTCGCTTCGTGCACGGTTTGTGTGCCGTGTGTGTTATGAAAAGGTTTGATATGTCGACGAGGGCGATGCTATTTGATACATAAGTACATATGTCGTGCAATAAGCACGGTAAATACACTGAAATCTCATATTCCGCCCTTCTCCGAGTCCACCCACCACACGCACTCCTTTCTCGTTTACGCTGATAAAAAGTATATATATATATATATATATATATATATATATATATATCCTTGCTCTGTTATTTTATTCGACCAACTATAATACAATTTTCCATCAAAATCAAATAACTAAATTAATTTTATTTCTAATCTTATTATAAGACGTTTCGTATTACGACAAATATAATAGGGCAAATAATCATATAATGTATACATTCAAAACAATATCCTCTCAAGGTTATATTTGTTATCTTATGTAATATCTAACATGTAATATATAAGAAATCAATGAAAAATGATATCCCGATAGAAACGGACATCCCGAAGCGAAAACAATAACACGAACGATTATCTTATCTGCGGCCATACGTCCGCCGGTTCCTCGAGAAAAAAAAAAAAGTAAAAGGAGAAAGGAAAAAAGAACCATTCCGAAAAAGTTGTAGCAAGGACTTGAAGAAGTTTCTCCTCTTGGTCCTCCCCTACTTTAGGGATCTACTGAGAAAACTTTTTCTCTCAGGAAATATTCATAAAATTACGGAACGAGAAAATAAACGGAATTTTGTTTGGTAAATTCGCTTGACTACGCGGTCGTAAGGCGCAATGCGACAACACGAATGTAGGCGCGAACGGTGTTTCCATAGTTGATACACGAAAAGAAAAAAAAAAAAAAAAGAGAAAGAAAGAATAATAACTTTTTGGTCGGTACCACCTTCCTGTGTAATAATACGTGGGTGGCCACTTTCGACAACAACAACAACAACAACAACAACAACAACAACAACCAACCGTGAACAAAATACATTCGCATGTTTTTATCGTTAGGATAAGCGCAGCTGTCGTCGATTTTAATTAAATTTTAAATCATCGGTAAACGAATAAATGAGCGAATTAACTTGAGCCTGAAACAAATGAATAAAATTAAAGTAAAAAGTGTTTTTTAAACAGACCTCGAAATGGTCCACGTTCGTAGAAGTCACAGCTTTATAGTTTCTCCTTCCTAGTCGATAATCTTCTTCGATCTCCTCGTATTCCAAAAGAACACTGCCAGTAACACGATGCATGAATGTGTATGTATATATATATATATATATATATATATATATATATATATATATATATACATATATGTATATGTGTGTATACACACGCACACACACACATATATATATATATAGATACTTCGTTATATCACACGTTACACGTTACTCAAAAATCGCGCGCGAAACCGTCGAGTGCGAGTTCGAAGGCGTGTCGAAAAGCTCGATGTCTTTTCTTCTTTTCTCTTTTCGAATAGGAGAGATAAAAGACGCGCACTAGAAAAAAAAATTCCTCGTCTTTGGTCTTGGACGAAGTAATTTGTTAATTTCGCGCCATGAACCAGGCACGCAATCGTTACACCGAAGACATTTCTTTCGTTCCACACACACTCTCTCTCTTTCTCTCTCGCTGGTGAGAGATAGAGGAAAAATCTCTCTCTCTCTCTCTCTCTCTCTCTCTCTCTATATATATATATATATATATATATATATATATTTCTCTTTCTCCTTCTTTTTCCAAAGATATTTGGTTCTTTTATTCTTCGTTCTTCATAACTCGGTCACGAATCGTGAGGTGGAAAACGACGGCGAGTTCTCGCTCGACCGCCATCGATCCCGCGAAGCGCTCGCTGCGCGAGAGAATGACAGAGTATATAGACAAAAAGAGAGAGAGAGAGAGAGAGAGAGAGAGGGAGAAAGAGAAAGATGATAATGGAGAAGCAGCGAGTGCGAGAGAGATCGTAGTACACGGAGATACGTTGACACACGGTGTAAACGTTATATATCTATATATATATATATATATATATATACGTTACGACTTATTTACCCGCGTGAACGTGTTACCCACGTTCCTCGTCTTGTTTTTTTTTTTCACCGTTCATAGACACGAGGAAGTTGTTGAACCTTCTTCGGCATTTGAATCGAAGCAGAAGAAGCGAGGTAGAATGCACTCGTATACGCGCAATTACGAGCTATTACTATTCGACGTATGTACGTAGGAGATGTTATATTTTCAAAATCGCACGATAATATTAAATCGCGATGAATAATCCTTTGTACGTTGCATTCCAGCGGCCAACGTAGGGCGACATGTGATCGTTTTGAAAGTGGGCCATGTTCACTCAACGTGATATACTTATGTAAATATGTGTGTTGTATAAACGAGGAAAACTTACAGTTCTATCTCTATTTCTTCATATCTCTCTCTCTCTCTCTCTCTCTCTTTCTTTTCCTCTTTCTCTCTCTCTCTCTCTCTTTCTCTCACACGAACACGAACACGCACAGAACGGAGTATCCCTCTTCTTTCACCACTTTGACGAAAATTGATGTCATTCGAATGTCAGCTTCTTTCTCAGCTTTTCGTTGGACGAATCTCGAACGAACGGCAAACACCTTTATCTTCCTCGGAGAGATCGATAAACTTCTCTTTATTTCTCTCTCTCTCTCTCTCTCTCTCGCTCTCTCTCTCTCTCTCTCTCTCTCTTCAAGCGAAGTAACACCAATACCAAGGTACGAAGGAACTTCGAAAAAATGGGCACGAACGGAAAAGCTTGTCGGTAAGGACGAAATAGGGACGAAGAGACGTTATTTAGTGGGCGAAGCGCGGAGAGAAAAGGCGCGGAATCCCTACGCTCGCGAATCGGTCCGGTGACTGAATCGAGCGACGCTAGAGGGGGGAGGGTGAGGCGCGAGACGGCGGCCGAAGCGCGCCCGCCGACCGGAGTGGGGGTATAGAGAGAGAGGGGAGAACGAAGATACACCCATGCCTCGCGCATGCGTCTCTCGCTACTATTTCGTCTCTATCCCACTCTCTTTCTCTTTATCTCTCTCTCTCTCTCTCTCTCTCTCTCTCTCTCTCTCTCTCTCTCTCCCTCTCT
Source organism: Dolichovespula sylvestris (assembly GCA_918808275.2). NCBI lineage: Eukaryota > Metazoa > Arthropoda > Insecta > Hymenoptera > Vespidae > Dolichovespula > Dolichovespula sylvestris. The sequence continues at coordinate 9,237,964 of OU964967.1, forward strand.
CTCTCTTTCTCTATCGTTACGGGTAGCTACCCCATTACGTTCGTCCTTGTCGCACTCTCCACTCTCCTCCTGCCTTTTTCCCTTACCTTTCTTCGCTTTTTATCCCTTTCTCTTCTATTTCTTTTTCTTTTTCTTCTTCTTTTTCTTTTTCTTCTTCTTCTTTTTCTTTTTCTTTTTCTTCTTCTACTTCTTTTATTTATTTCCTACTCTTTTTCGAGCTTCTCTTCAACTTTCTTACGATCGCGTATCGTACTTCGACTAATACCTATTACTTACAAAGAAATGTTTAACATTTTAATATAGAGGGAGAGATAGAGAGAGAGAGAGAGAGAGAGAGAGAGAGAGAGAGAAAGAGTGGCGATCAATTAATTCGATATATTGAAAAAAGGTTCGCTCCCTTTCAAAACACTTTTTCTCCCCTCCCTTTTTCCTCCCGTTTTACCTATCGCATTTCACCTTCGGTTTTCCTATTTCCACGTTTCGACTTTCCATCTAATTTTCTCGATAAAGGGAAATAGAAAGACAAAGAGGAATTTAATTCGAAAGAGCGACTCGGAGACGGGGAATCAATGGAGCGGTGACACTTAATTGATATATCGCGTTAATCACGTAGAATTTGAAATTTACTGAAAGTGGATTTTATATTCCTATAAAAGTGCATTACACTGCAGGCTTGATATACGTCTGCCTACCTTGAGCGGATATGTATGTATTTGTATACACGCATGCACACACACACACACACACAAGTACATATATACGTACATACATATATGCATACATATATATATATATATATATATATATATATATATATATATATATATATATTATAGATGTATTCACGTAGCTCTGTGCAAAAGCTCATGGGACACCTACGAACGCTTTAAGAGCGGACCGCTGGTCTAGGCGAAACATAAAGTGGATATTTCGTTTAATATTTAACACCCTTTATGAAGAGCGATTTTGTAGGTATTGGATATTGAACATCAACGATGATATCGCTATCGCATAGATAGAGAAAACGAATATTTGATCGTGATATAAGTACGACAGATTTTTCCCTACTAAACTCGTTTGTTCTCTCTTCTCTCTCTCTCTCTTTCATTATTTTTTTCTCTCTCTTTTTAGCCGTTCGGACACATAGAATTTGCAGTATGTAATGCCGATGGATTGTCCACGATTTAAAGAATTCGGATTTCGTACCGTACGAGCTCTGTTAAACGACGTAATATTATATGGTTAACGAGAAAATAGCTTGCTGATTTTAACGATTAATACTTTATAGTTAAATATTTCATCAATGTAGCTAAATAAGATATTTGAGAAAAAAGAGAGAAAGAGAAAGAGAAAGAGAAAGAGAGAGAGAGAGAGAGAGAGGGATAGAATTATAGTATTACACATCGATGTACGCGTATCGGATAGTAAATAGTATCGGAAAGAAAGAGCATTACTCATCGATGCGTATACATCAGATAGTAAATTTTATAAATAATGATTTAAAGTCGTCGATCGTGTTATTGTATAGGTCACAACCGATTCTTAATATTTATATGCGTATTTTCTTTGTACACGTATATCACGTAATACGAAGGTCGTGATCGAAACAGTCAATGATCACAGTCGTTTCGAAAGGCGTCAGTTCGAAGGAGGCACTCAAAGGCGAAGGACGTATTATCGAGAGCACGTACGTGAGATCAACATAAGACGCGAACGATGATTAATAATTATGGTAAGTATGTAGAATATTTTTTATCGTTTCTAATCTTAATTGATATCAGTATGATATCTTTTCTATCGAATAACACTCGATCACGGATACCTCTATCTCGAGTAGCCGAGGATCAACTTGTAACAGGGATATTATAATATATATATATATATATTTTTTTATTCAAAAAATAGATCAACGCGAAGGATCTTACTCGTCATACATTGATTTGGTTAACATATATAATCTTTATCAATAATCGATAATATTGATAATACTTGGAACGTAATTTTATTTCCGAATCGATCGAACGTATATAACTTTATTTATTGTAACAATAACGAATCGTCGAAATACATCGATCAAGATGATGTTACATGGTTTGAGTTGATATATGTACTTCTCTACGTTTAACTTGTAACAACGATCAGCTTGTCAAGGCCGACGTGTAAAGCGGAGGGCAACAATAGGCCAACACCCTCTCAAACGGTTCACCATCCAGAGCACCCACGCAACAAACGCTCGTCGCGTTTCTCCGCGTTGTCCGGCCGGTTGTTCTGGCGCGTATATGAGCGCGATAATCGCGATACAACCGGCGAAACACCGGATGCATAATAGTGACAGGCTCGAGCGTTAGTCGCGGTCGAGCGACTATTATAGGCACACGAGGCGAAGGGTGGACGATCGATAGGTCGTGACGTGTCCGCAATACCCGACGTATTTTTGTAGAGAAAGAGAGAGAGAGAATTGCATCGTTCACGACGAAACGATTTGTTTCCAGAAATTGCATAAAATTTAGACATGATTCCAGCATCGCATTAATCTTCAAGATTTTATCTTTCGCCTTTCGTTGTTCTTCTCCTTTTCGTTAATTTTCGATAAAATCGCATGACGTTGTTTAAAATACGAATTTGTAAGGACGATTATCCGACGATTAAATAAATCCTTATAGAAATTATATTAATAAATCGATCGATTCTCGATTTTCGACGAACAGTTGCGAGAGAACAAGCAGTTACGTATTAATCCTACGAACGTAAAATTATCAACATAAATTTAACGCGTTCCTTGTCGTTTCGAGAAGCATCGTCTAAACTCGAGATATCGAAGTAACGCTTGGCCGACTCTCGAAAGCAGAAATTCGTTCGCGATTCGGCCGTTCGAAATCGAGAGAGCTCCCGCCCCCACTCTCACAATGCTCGTCGGTTATGTCAAGTAGAAAGATATTAAATCGTCTCTTCTCTTGTCTCTAGATAGAGATCGTTAAGATACTCGTTTCTTTGTCATCGATCGCGGTTGGTTTAACGTGCTAGTAGTATCGACAATGGTACGACGTTTGCGTTTCTACCGATGAAACACAGACGCGATCTTAAGAGAACGATGCACGGAATATCACTTTGGAAATCGAGCCTTCGCAAGATATTCCGGCCGTTCACAAAGCAAATTTTCGTGAACGAACGATTGAGGAAAAGGGTGGATGCATGTATGCGCGCGCGTGTGTGTGTGTACGTGTAACAGCTCGTTGCATTGAATATTTCGGATCTCGTATATTCATACCGAGGTACGTATATATATATTTATATATATATATATATATGTCTGCGTGTGCGGTGGTTCGATATGGTTTTGTACCGAACAAAAGAAATTCCTTATTCCGTGGAAGAAGGAAGAATCCTCACTGTGAGATACCCTCTTCTACCTCTACCACCACTACAGAGTAATACTGCTATCGCGTCATATTTCTGTACCTTTGAAAATCGCAAGTGAAACAGCGACTAGATGTTGAAACGAAGAGATGCATTCTTCCTCCTTTCGTTCGATGTGTTTTCCGTCAAGGGATTAAAATAGAACGTACATAGGTATGCACGGCTGTGAGGGAATCGTTTACGTCGTTTATAAATTCTATTTGTTTATTATATATTTAGAATATATACATATTCATATATATATATATATATATATATATATATATATATATATATATATTACACACACACACACAAGTTCAGACGAAGCGACGAAAATGTCGAAAATATCATTTTCGAGTAAAATCGTTTGAAGTAAATGGAGTTATGGTGGATGGTGAATGAAGAGGGAAGAATTATTAGTAGAAATGCAGGTAAAAAATTCTGATAACATCGAACAGGCCGTTTCGTTATGTTTGCGATCGTAGAATAGGACATATATATATATATATATATATATATATATATATATATATATATATATATACATATATAGTCTATACAAAAACGAATTATCCTCGTCACCTCTGTGATTCGATAGAAATGGCTGTGGCATGAGGGAGTTGTTCGCTGTCTGTCCATATACATGTGTATGTACACGTGCATACGTGTACATAGTCGTGTACGCTCGACCACCGGAAATAGGATTGTCTTCCATGAGCCTTTATCCGATATCGCGATTCCAACACGATATCCTGAACGAACGAACGAACGAACGAACGAACGAACGAACGGATGGACGGATGGATGGAAGAACGGACGGACGGATGGACGGACGAATGGACGAACGAACGAAAGCACACCGAGTACGAAACAAAGAAGCTCAAGTTTTAATTAAAAACCATTCAATTACGCAAGTTCTCCGTTCGTATATTGTTCTCCCATGCTCACTCCATTACGATCGTCTACGGTCTATCCGCAAAATAAACACGATTGTCTCGGGTCATTACGTAGACGGTAACCATCTTACACGAGCTTATGAAAATCGTCTAGAATAGGGAAGCTCTCCTTATGAAAAGTTTGTTAAAATGAACAATATCTTCCTCGTCTTATTTGTAAATCCACGTTAATACCGGATAAGGTTTAAACGGAGAGAAAAGAGAGAGAAAGTGAGGCGCACACCATGCGGGCTAGATAAAAATCCTTTGCAAGGGGATTAAGTAGATTTACATATATCATTCGCTTTCAGGCGTTACAATTTGCCACAGCTAAATAAATGGATTCTGGTGCACGTACAGTATCTCCTCTCCTTCCACCGATCTTACTCAAAATGCTGATTAGGCAAATAACAAGAAGAGAAAGAAAGAGAGAGAGAGAGAGAGAGAGAGAGAGAGAGAGAGAGAGAGAGAACGAGAACGAGAAAGAGAAAGATGAAGGAAGTACCAGCAGAGGTAAATCCCCAGAGACCGTACATCCGGCCCATTTCTCATTCGTACTGCATAATTATTTTCACGCGCAGAAGTATTCCATCTTTTCATAGTCGCTTACGTTCGCATTTCGTCTAAACCGTCTTTTCCATTAGTGATTCGTCCGATTCCAACTACTAGAGAGAGAGAGAGAGAGAGAGAAAGAAGAAAAAGAGAAAGAAAAAGAGAGAGAGAGAAAGAGAGATAAAAGGGAAGAGTAGGAGGTAGGAAGAGTGGGTGGTAAGGGTCGGGCAAACGTAATTAGTCGACGAGGTCGGACCGAGAAAGCGTGGTTGTAGCTTCGCAGCCCATGAAACTCCATTTTTCCAGCAAAAAGATCAGGGTCGAGGAAAAACCGTTCGCTCGGTTCTTCCTCTCTTTCTCACACACATACGTATATATATATATATATATATATATATATATATATATATATTTACACGTATATACACATACACGTAAACATATACCGTTTGGTCCGACATCTTCTTTCCTTCTTTCTCTCTCTCTCTCTCTCTCTCTCTCTCTCTCTCTCTCTCTCTTTTCACTCGCTCTTCCCAGAGGCAGTAGCCGACTCTCATCGTTTCGCCGAGCTTTCTCGTCGCTCGTACCTTCGTTTTCCTCGCCGCGGTGTCGGTATTTATAGCACCGAGAAACCACAGAGCCTCGGGAAAAGCTGCTCAGCAGGGTAGAAACTAGCGGCCGAATCGCCCACGAAACCATCCCCGTTTTCTTCTTCCTACATCGACGACGACGACGACGACGACGACGACGACGACGACGACAAACAACTACTACGACGACTACGACGACGTCCGAGCGAGTTTCGTTTCTCTCTCACACAGACTCCGCTTCTTGTTTTCTTCTTATACGCATTGCGGAAGGAACGCCAGCGCACATGGAGCCGTTATTTTGAGCTAAAAGCCTTAATCGCCGTTTTTACTCCTTTTCTTTTCGGCGAAGAAAGGAATTACCTGGCAACCGACGTTGCTACGTACCTACCTACCTACCTACCTACCTATCTACCTACCCACCCACCCATCTACCCACCCACCTATTGCAACTACTACCTTCGACTTTGTAACCAGTCGGGAAAGCTCGAGCGAGCTTACCGTTCTTCCGCGGAACGAACCAACTTCTTACTCTCCTTCCTTCTTTTCTTTTTCTCGAGTTACACGTCTGGAGTTGAAGGGCTGCCGCATTACGTCGCCTATATCTTCCTTTCTCTCTCTCTCTCTCTCATTCTTACTCTCTTTACAACAGATTTTTCCACGGAGAAACTTCTCAAACGCCATAGAATACTGACTTTTCACTTTGAAAAATTCTCTCTCTCTCTCTCTCTCTCTCTCTCTCTCTCTCTCTCTCTCTTTTGTTTTCTATTTCCCTCTTTTTATTACACGCATTCATCGAATGTGAACATCGCGAGCCATTCACGAGCCATTTACAGATATTATTATTAGGAAGTATAGGAAATATCGGAATAACAAGTAAATTCCTTTATTTATCGGCACATTTATTAACTCCCTTTTTGTTTGTTTTGTATGTTTCGTAGATTTTTCGAACGTTATCACCAAACGAATACGTTTCATTTAATATCGCGGTTTATGTTTGTGGTAGTTTTCCCCGGTTAACGATCCTCTTTTCGAGAACGACCGCAGACAGAAAGAGAAGTAGAGAGAGAGAGAGAGAGAGAGAGAGAGAGAGAGAGAGAGAAATTTGAGCAACATCGTTCGCATGTGGATTCACCGGCAACCGTATGAGAGGGAAAGAGAGGAAGATATATATATATATATATATATATATATATATATATATATATATAGAGAGAGAGAGAGAGAGAGAGAGAGAGTGAGAGAGGGGGGAAGGGAGAGAAAATGAGTCCATCGTCGAGGACACGCGTCGACGCTCGATTTCGACGCTTGTTTTTCCGGTGGCGATAAAATTTCATCCGTAACCCACCCCGACCCCACCCCCATCCTCGACCCATCCCATTCGATAGCTACACGCGGCAATATTCACCGTCCGCAGCCGACTAACCATTTACCCTTCCATTATTTTCGCGAACATTCCAACGGTTAATATTGGATTCCTTCCAAGTATTTTCACAATTCAGACGGCATCTTCACCTCCTATCTTTCCACTTTTCCCATGCCCAATATAAACGGTCTTTTGCATATCTCTAATTGCGCTTTCATTATACGGAAACGGTAGAATGTCTTAATGAATTGGTCCGTTATAAACGCGGAACTGCGTTTCGAGGTGTCGCCTGGGCGACATCGTTGCAGTAGAATGATACGAGAAAATTGAAAACAGAGAAATAGGGAGAGAGAGAGAGAGAGAGAGAGAGAGAGAGATAAGTAAAGAACAGAACGACGGTCTTTCATACGAATCAGTTGTAATATCTAACACAACGATTCTATTAAATCGATTGATAGAAATTTTCTACGCTCGTACGATTTTAAACGTTACGTAGGTTCGCGAAAAGTTGAATAAAAAATTTGTACGCTTTTCTCGCGAGTATGGAAAAGTTTCGAAGCTCCGAGCGTGTCTAGCCAGGTAGGTAGGTAGGTAGGTAGGAGAAAATGTCAGCGCTTTTATAACGAGTCGAGAGTAACTAAGATTCCAAGACGCGATACTCGTGGCATTGTTGCTTTGACATTCACTCGAGCGCAGACACGACTGAACAGGTTCTGAACAGGTCTGAACGTACGTGTACTTACTGTTACATGGGTTCCTTGCGTGTACGTTGTTCAGACGTATTCTCGTTACATATACTTCCACCCTATACATATAAGCTTACCGCACATGGCTAGCCAACAGACCCTCGGTTATCGTAGGACCACTCGAGACGGCTGTTAGCATGTTGACTTAAGTACCTACAAGGATTAACAAACCAGCCACTTTTTGTCCAGCGGCTGACATTTTTACAGAGACGAGGGACGAATCTTAATTATGACCTTACCTTCCAGTATCATCACGACGGTTCCTTCTTTCATTTTTTTCTACTCGTTGATTCTACTCGCTACATAGAAAATACCTCGATGAGTTTCTCCCGTTAGATAAAGAACAGAATTTTTTACGTTTCGGAGATACGACTCTCGCGCGAACGCGATTTAAAGATCGAAACTTTTACGAGGGATCCTTCTCTTTTTATAACGTAACTTATATGAAAATAATGGTAAGGTGTCTTAAGGGATCATGTGTATATATATATATATATATATATATATACGAGTGTAACGTCTTTGTTCCCGTCGAATTTCCTGATTCGATGTCCAAAAGTTTTCACGCGATAGTACGCGGGGTCCTTTGCGTTCGAGAGCATAGAAGGTAGAAGTAGATGGGCTGTCAAGTTAGCGATGTTTCCTCTGGGACCCGTCAAACGTACAGAACGATGGCAAACCTGCTTCTCTACGGCCTTGGATGTTTCCGCACTCCCTCGGGGCCAGTGATAAAAAGCAGGACCAGTCAGCATTCGACAATGAAAGAGCCTTTACCTTTTTCGTCTCTTTCGACAAAAGGTTTTCATCGTCGAATGGTTTCGATTTCGACGACGACTCGTAAACTTATCCTCGATCGTTGGCGATTCGTGAAATGGAGAAAATGAAAAGCCGAAATTTTCCCTCGCTTAAGACCAAGCGAAATATTAACTATTCTCGACATTCAATTTTCAATATAATAGAAATTTTAATCTACGTAATACATAATACATAATACGTATGCATTTTAACGGGAATGTATAATGTTTCAGTTTGCATTGTAATCGTTTAATCAAGAAATGGTAGAGCCCTGTCGACGAAAAGCATATCCAATTGTAACCGTGATAAATCCAAACGGTCGACAGCGATACACGTTCGTTCGTTGAGAGAGCAAACACGGCGAACGGTCGGGATGGCATAGATATAAGGAATCCGTGAATGAGAGGGCTTGCTTTCACCCCTCGCACCCTCTCAGGTCACGATGAGTTAGATGGGATTGGAATTCGGAGATTTTGATAATAGGGGAATAGATGGATAGGAAACTAGGTAAACCGATATCTATTTTGTATGGCATATCTTTGCTGATTGCACATCTGGTAATGAGAGATGAATAGAGAGAGAGAGAGAGAGAGATCAGATTTCGAGGAGGTTAATTTGTAATATCAATTTCCCTAATTGATTTTTTAAACTGATCCATTGCATTTTAATTCCATCTATAATAAAAAAAAAAAAAAAGATAGGATAAAAGTTAATAAACCTATCGGATAATTCTCGAACGTAAAGTTCGTTCCATTATTTTCTCGTTGATACTTTTTGGAGATAACTAATCCAGAAGACATCAAGTTCTCCTCCTCGTTTTGTCATACTAGGAAGCTTTCTCGATCTCGGGGTATCTTCGACGAAAGCTCGAGAACTCGACGCCATTCATCGGGATGTGTGACGAGCGGTTTGAGAGGAGAGAAGAGGAGAGAGAGAGAGAGAGAGAGAGAGAGAGAGAGAAGATAGGAAGATTTCAGGACTGTAGGAGGAGTTGGGTGGGGGACGTCGAAGCTTCTCGAAAGATTCTTTACGGGATTTTCTCGCGTACGTCGATAAGAATACATTATCGTCGTCACTCGTGGTGGGATCGCGAGGTGGTTCTTTTCCTCGTCCAAGAAAATTCTTTTGAGAGAAGGAGGGAAAGAACATCTTGATCGATTGCACCGTTTTATTCCCTCGACGTGGATACTTTATCGCGATAACTCGTTTGCTAATCGCGATTCGATTCTGTCTTGGAAGGAGAGATAAACGGAAGGAGGCGTTAAGAATGCACGTTCCTGCCTTCGTAAATTATCGTTGTTCATCCGAGAGAGATAAGGAGAACGAGAGTGTGTGTGTGAGAGAGTGAGAGAGAGAGAGAGAGAGATAGAAAGAGAACGATGGCTATCGGATTCCGGAATAAATAAAGTAACTTTTCCATTAAAGACCGTTTAATTAAATTTTACTGTGCAAGACCGACGAGCATCGCCGTTAATCGAGACGACGAGGGCAGAACTGTAGATACACATAGGAGAAGATATATATATATATATATAGAGAGAGAGAGAGAGAGAGAGAGAGGAAAGAGATTGGACTCTAAGTGAAGAGCGCAGAGATAGTTGCCAAGAAGACGTTTCGCTTTCTTACCATTTCCTCCTCAAGCCCCATTCGCTCCTCGTCGTACACGTTTTTCTATACTTGTAAAAGCAAGAGTAAACAAAACAAAAAAAAAAAAAAAGAAAAAGAAAAGAAAGGAAGAAAGAAAAAAAAAATGAAGCATTTCATCAGAAAAATCCTGCAAGTTTTTCAATCCGGTTCCACCTTCTTGTTCCTTTCTTCTTTGCTCGATTCGTGCCTCGATCTCGAGGGCCAGCACGTTTATCGAGTCTGTAATCGTAACGAGAGAAACTGTGCAACGACCGATTCAATTTTGTTCCTGGCTGAAACCGGCAGCCAGAGGAATCCAAAGGCCCCGCGTTGGGAGTTTATTTGAGAATCTAGTTACCGAGTTTGTTCGTTCGAACGATTAATATTACGAAACTTCTCAATTTGCCGAGTTCCACGGGTGGGGAGCGCTGGCGAAGGTTGTGCCGAGAGTATGATGGCGAGGGGAAGGATCCGGTTGGTGGGGAGGGCAGAGAGGGTGCTGGAAAACAGTGATATCTGAAATCGATAATGGCATGCAGCGTTCGTTGCACTTTCCTAGCGAGCGCACTGGCTAGGTACCTACGGGTACCACGTTGCAGCCAGCGATGTACGATCGTTCGCTAATTACTAATCGTCCTTGATAATCCTTCGATTTATTAGGTCGCCCGAAAGCAGCCGAATCTTCTACGGAAAACATTGCGTTCTCTCATTAACTGTCCGTTCGTCGATTACAAAAAAAAAAGAAGAGAGAAAGAAAAGAAAAAAAAAACTAAAAAATAAATAAAAAAAAAAAAAGAAAAAAAAAACACCAACCCATCCTCGTTACTTCAATCCGACCATATTAAGTGGGATAATTCTGTTATGATACATTTTACATAACGCGTTAAAGCGATCATAACTTAGTCGTCTTTAACGGCGATCTATTATAAAAACAGTAATTTTAGGCTTAACAATGGATAAACAAACGTTGTGGTAACATAGTTAAGCAGAAACGAGGCCGGATAATGACGGTGTATATCGTTCGTTCTTCCTTTGATGCATCGCTTGCTTTCGCGTAACGTTATTATCGGAAAATGGTCGAACGGGTATTAACTCAATTAGAATTTTAACGGTGTCCTCGAATATGAGCGATTATAAAGTGTCAGGTGTCTTTGTCATTTTCTCTTCCTTTTTCTTTCCGTCTTTCGGGTTTCTCTTTTTGTTTGTTTTCGTCTTTCGTTTCTTTTCCCTTTTTATCCTTCTCCCTTTTTCCTTTCGCGTACTTCCGTCTTTCTCCATCTTTCGATCCATTCATTCTTCTTCCTTCGTGACGTAATAGAACGAGTACGGGCGAAGATCCTAAGTGGCTTTCTTCTTTCATCGTCAGCCAGAAATAACAATGGCACTTCGAATAATGACGGCAGGAACGAATCGTTGCGAAGCGATAGAGTCGAGATTTACGCACGCCTCCATCATTCCGCTCAATGATGCGTCAAACGCAATCAGAGTAGAGATTATCTCAAACGAGGCCCGGAGCTTTCGCACTTCCCATAACTATATCCTACCGATAATCCAACCAATTATTATAGTTCCCAGCGACAACACGATCGAAAGGCCTCCGTTAGACGAAATGTCTCGGAGACATTATTTCCGGCTCGTCTATTACGCCCACGTCCTTTCTTCGCTGCCTACTTAACTTTGAATTACGCGGAACATTGACTACGTGACTCTTTGCCGGAGGCAATTTCCATACCAACAGGATGACGACAAGCCGGTTGGTTACGTTTTGTGGTAGGAAAATTGATGAGGGGAATTAAAATGAGATTCACTGCGAAATCACGCGATTGATTCTCAATTGAATCGATATCGATAGAATAACTGTACCTTTGTCGCGTGCCATTTATTAGCTTTAACTTTGTTTCGGTTAAATCTATATATCTACGTTTCTTGAGGAAACAAAAAAAAATATATATATATATATATAAATACCGGGAGAAATGCCTGAATGATTTTATTATGTGATTTAAAACCTAAATATTAAGGGTACACCGCTAATTGCAAGTAAAAAGAAAAAGAAAGGAAGAAAAGAAAAGAAAAGAAAAGAAAAGAAAAGAGAAAGGAAAAGAAAAGTAAAGCCCGGTGCATTGCAAATTTGTTGAAACAAGGTAATGACCATTTATTATATCGTCTGCGACAAGATTATAACGTCCAAGTTCAATACATCAAATCTCACGTGGCTAAATCTAGGGCAGGCGATAAAGTGTATAATTCGTCACGAAACTACTCGTAATCTTGTTAATAGAAAGATTTGTTGTTGAGGTATATTAATACACGCTAAAGCGCCATGATTTGTCAGTATCTCGCGTGTGTATTTTTTAAATGGATCTACGATGTGATCTAAGTCGAATAATGATCGCTATACTTTCGGATATATATAAAATATTTGAAGGATATGTATCGCACGTAATTTAACTTTAATAATGTCGATGATCGGGGAAGGAACGATATTACATCCCTTTTCTTTTACAATCGTATTTGTTCGGGATTACATTTTACAAGGTGTATTTGTCGCTGGCTCGACTGACCGTTTTGTCGAAACGTTTTCAATCTCGTAAAAGCTGAGCAACCGAGTGAACTAAACTGATTCCTCGTACTCCGGCCTAATTGGCCAAGCCCCCGCTTGATTATCTACTTCCCTCTCTCGTATACGAGAAACAGCCTGGGCTGTCCTGCTAGTTTCCAAATCACTCGGCGAATCCACCTCTAATTAAATCTTCCCTCAAAACGTCCCTCTCTCTCTCTCTCTCTCTCTCTCTCTCTCTCTCTCTCTCTCTCTGCCGCTTGGTAGAGGATACATTTTTCGCTGGTGTAACTGAGAGAATATCGATCTGTAAAGTATTCGGAGCGATAGTTAAAATTACATTTTTATAAATGAATGTATAAAATGTAACATTTACAATACGGCAGTACGAAATATTGAAATATAAATGTTTTCGTTTTATTCCGAATATTTTTATTCTACGAGTTTTGTTTTTACGTGCCCGTCACTGACCCTTCTCTCTCGCCCCTCGAAAAGGAGAAGAAGCGCGAAGGAAATAAAAAAAAAAAAAAAAAAAAAAATAAAGGAAAGAGAAAAGAAATAACTGACGCACTTTTTTTCGTATTAGATAGTAGCGCATGGTACGAATAGTCGGGCATATATATATTCACACTCTCATTAACTGTATCGGTACTCCTTGGCAATTAGCCGTTGTTAGGAAAATTGGGCCAACACGGTGAGAATAATGAAACGGTTGGTTGATATTCAAAGGTTCGTTACGAAAACTGGAGCGCTCGAGCGTTTCGTGTCGATGACACTTGGAAAGGATGGGGAAACAAGAAGACGGCGGCGTGGTCGAGTTAATATTATATATGTGTGTGTGTGTGTGTGTGTGTGTGTGTGTGTGTGTATATATATATAACGGCAACGACGAAACGCGTTAGGCCGCGTAAATTTTTTATTGAGAGACAGAGAGAGAGAGAGAGAGAGAGAGAGAGAGAGAGAGAGAGAGAGAGAGAGAGAGAGAGAAGAGAAATGATCGGACGAGTATTTTTCGAAAGATATCCGTAGATATGAATCGATTGAAACCTGGGACAGTGAATGATAGATCGAACGGTAGGAACGGAATGGGAGAGAATCGATTTCGAGGAAAAGGGAAAAGTAGGCAGAATCTAAATTCGATTGAATCGCGTCGGCCTCGAGCGAGTAACGACGTTAGGAGAGTTGGAATCGCGTTAACTATCGAGGCTCGTTGTCCTTGTTGCCTGTAACGACCAGCTTGGTAGACTCGATCGGATCGATCGACAGAATCCTCTAATTAAATTGCTGACCCTCTTCCTTTCCCTTCTCGTCATTTTCCTTCCCTCTTTGTATTTCTGTTTGCCTCTCTCTCTCTCTCTCTCTCTCTCTCTCTCTCTATCTCTATCTCTATCTCTATCTCACTCTCTTTCTTCTTATTCTCTCTCCTTCTTCACCCCTATTTTCGTAATTAAAAGGAACTTCATATAATTTCAACCATTGTTATTTCCCCGTTCCATCGTCATTTTGCAGTTTCCTGATAGTTTGCCTTCGTCGGCGTTTGTTCGACAACATTCCGAATAGATAAAGGTATTCGATGAATTCAATGGAGTGCTCCGTGAATCGTGATAAAGTACTAAACATGAAACTTCCACGAGTTACGCTACAGTTCGACGAAAGTCTACCAAATGTATTTGCGTACCTGCATTTGCGAAATTGATACATTGATATATTTTAAATATTTCGTATTCGGAATAATCAATACTACGAGAGAGAGAGAGAGAGAGAGAGAGAGAGAGGGCACGATATAACAGCAAAATCCGATCTTCGTTGCTCTTTTTATTTCATCGGGTGGAGGGAAATGTTTTCTTTTTTGTTTCTTCTTCCATTTCTTTTTTTCTTTTTCATTGTTTTTTTATGAAATCCATCCTGATTCGAGGAACGAATCTAAGGGAAGAAATAAACGACGGATCATAATATTTCTGCGTCCCAATGGCGAAGGCGACGCTTGCCAAGCAGATTTTTCTTGTCTCGGAGCCAACACTGTTGCGTTATACGGACTCCTATCGTCTTTCCCTGCCTCCAAGCGTATTCATGGATATATCCTGTCGATTTTACCGTTAGATATGTTGGTATGATGCTTGACTACTCGTCCACCCTATCGGATACCTGGACTCGTCTATTTATCGACTGTTCTCAAAGTGACTATCTCTATCTCGATCTCTCCCTCTCTCTCTTTCTCTCTCTATATATATGTATATATATCTCGCTCTCTCGCTCAGTCATTCTATCTTCCCTTACGCTGAGAAACACACAGACGTTGTATTCCCCTTCACTCCTACACCTTACCCTTTCACCGTCTCTATTCCCTCAGTCAATGCGAACACAATTGTGTGCCTGTAATTATGCACGATCGTTCGGCTGTAAACTCCGCTATTCACCACCCTTGGATGCGTGCAAATACATCGATGTGTTCACCACGTGGAAGTCTCGATAGGTATGGACCGATGGTCCAAACGTTTGACGGAGAAGGAAAATCGACGAAATTAATTGCAAATAATATGTATCTACGTTGCTCTCCCTCTCTCTCTCTCTCTCTCTCTCTCTCTCTCTCCATCTTTGCAAAATATATTCCATTAAGAAAGAGAACTATTTGTACTGTTTCTATTTGCAGTCGGTGAACGTTGATTGAAATCATAAATTGTTGTTGGACCAAACGACGATGCACACATTTGATGTATTACACTTCCTCTCTCTCTCTCTCTCTCTCTTAGCATGTCAAGATCTGCTAACCCTTCAGCACGTTCAACTTGATTACACCAGAGCCAGTTGAACTTGATTAAATCCCTGTAAGTAATATATTCGCTACCTTCGTCGTATGTATCCATGGAGAGGGAGAGAGGGAGAGAGAGAGAGAGAGAGAGAGAGAGAGAGAGAGAGAGAATGAGAAAGTGAAGAGGTCGGGTGCAAGAGATTGGCTTCAACCGATTTCGAATGTAATTAGCGTGAAGATACAACTATAGTCAAGATAACAATACTCGAGATTCTACAACCGTTAAACGCATTGCCAACGATAATGACGTTCAACGGTGAAAACGACGGCTGAATATTTATTCGTATACATTACATACATTACATATTCCTACTCGTTAATATTACTATTAATTAACGACCGTGATATTTTCTCGTAGCGTTTCCATAAATGACAGGACTCAATTAGTTTCACGTTTCTGATGAAAGTGCCGCCAGAGGCAATTTATTTTCTTGCTTTGTTTCAATGAAAATCAACTTGATTACAAATTAATTGTGAACGATTTTTTTTTTTTTTCATCATTACAAATTAATTGAATGGTTCCAATGGATTCATTTAATTAAAATCATGGAAATTAGCGATAATTTGGTCTTCGCGAAAATCGATAGTAACTGTTCGATGATATTGAAAATAACGTTTGAAATCGTCTAGGTAGCCTAATATTTACAAATTCGAGGAGAAACCCAACGGAGAATGGTACGTCGAGGAAGAAACTAATCTAGTAGATACGGGTGGAAAATGTGGGACCACTTAGAAGGTTGGCTTGGTGCCAACTTCAATCTCTGCACAAGCATGCCAAGCTGCCTGCATTCTAAGCGCACCTGGACGACTTCCGTCATTAATAGATTACACGTTGCGCGTTCGTCTTAAGCTTTGCCATCAAGTTCTATTGCTTGGAGAACGATTCGAAGTGCCTTAAAGCCACTCTATGGGACGATCGAGGTTCTTTCGTACATTTAAAAACGATTCGTTCGTTCGTTTATTTATGCGCGATTAATAAAATTATTTATCGATTAGCTTCTTTTCACGTATAACCAGTAACCTCCGCGCGAAGAGAGTCGGACAATCGATATTACTTTTAACGTCGCGTTTGTAAAATATAATCGGTTTGAAAATACGTTCGAGCTAATGGCTGTGCATTCGCGTTTCCTATTTATTTTGTCTTCTTTTTTCTTTTTTTTTTTTTTTGATTGTCTCGTAAAGTCAATATGTATATACCAATACATATACAATGGATTAATAAATCAACCTCGCAATAGTTTCCAATTTTTTTTTTTTTTTTTTTTCTATTCCAACTCATGAAATATCATATTCATCTGTACTTTTATCGATCACTGTGTACCACTTTTTATATTCGATCCGTCCTTCAATTTCCATTGTAATTAACTCCTTCGTTAAGTTACTTCGATATTTATCGGAGAGATGTGCGTCGGTCTTGTATCCTGTCTGGGAGGCTTAATAATGATGCTTAAAAAATTACAGAGCGACTCACCTGTTGCATGTAGAATCGTCCAGTATTTTACTTAATCCTCCAGCTAAAGAAAAGCCTGTGGAAAGGCACCCATGGATTCCAAGCTTTCCCCGGGATGTTTAATATCACGTTTAAATATAACTTCTTCTCGCGATTTTATATTATATATATATATATGTGTGTGTAGATACGAAAATCTCCTCTCTTCTTCCAATTTACTTTCGCGTATACGTATATACCCAAGTTATACAAATATATACTCGTAAAAGTAATGAGTAATTCTTAAGATTAAACGAACTCGTAATATCAATAACAGAGACGTATCAGTTCACTATTAAGGTATCAAGATTCCCGAAGGATTCTCCCAGGCTTCTGTAGGTTAATTAATAGAAGATTCTACGAAATGGAGCTGTCGTTGATGCTGCAAAAGCACGATAATCCGTAAGAAGGGAACTGCCTGCTACGTAGGTATCGGTTATCGATCGGAAAACTAGTGTAGTCTATCATCGAAGTAAAAGAAGATACGAAAAAGAAAGAGAAAGAAAAAGACCGAGAGAGAGAGAGAGAGAGAGAGAGAGAGCTGTGTTCCAATTCAGTCACACCTGCTTCCAGTCGTTTCCTTTCCAAAGCTCTTCTTTCCCTTTTCCAAGCTTTTCTCCTCCTCCTTTGGACCACCCTCGAAGAAAAGCTGCCTGGAAGATTTTCTTTCCTACCGTTGCAGCTTTTCTTTCTCTCTCTCTCTCTCTCTCTCTCTCTCTTTCTTTTTCTTTCGTCATCTCTCATTTTTCGCATTTTCTTTTTCCTTCGAACACGACTATCACCTCTAAGGCCTCTTCTTCTTCGCTTTCTCTCTCTCTCTCTCTTTCTCTCTCCCTCTCTCTTTTTGTCTCTCTCTCTCTCTCTCTCTCTCTTCTCCTCCAAGTTTGTGCTGCAGAATCCGCTTCTTCGCCTTCCTTCAATCAGTCTCTTCCATATTTATGCGATGGCAGGCACCAACCACACCACGGTAAAATTTTCCGCGGAGTTCAAAGCGGACTACATTATGTTAATCCGAGGGTAGGGTACGACACTGGGCTCGAGGACTGCGCGACTTTAACGTAATTATTAATCACAATCCGTGGTGATGGCGACGGGGGAAAGGATTGTACTCCTTTCTCTCTCTCTCTCTCTCTCTCTTTCTTTCTTTCTTTCTTTCTTTTTCCTTTTCTTTCTTCCTTTCTTTTTCCCATTTCAGCTGGCTACACTCACAGTTATATCACCTGAAAGAATTTTCTACTCTCGGCTTTCACGCGTTGAGGATTAAGAATATTACGTTTTCAAGTCTCTCTCGATCTCTCTTTCTCTTTCTTCCATTCCCTCTCTCTCTCTCTCTCTCTCTCTCTATCTATCTATCTCTATCTCTCGTTTTCTTTCTTTTCTGTTAGCTCGAAAACGTGAGCGGATTTCATCACGTAGAAATCACGATAAAGGTATCACGTATAACCACGTAGGCAAGCTTTATAATAAAGTCTTTTTTCGAATCATACTTTGTAAATATCATCGCAAGTACGTATGTATGTACATAGCAACAACGTGATCGTTTAGTTTGTTATTTATCTCGGAAACAGGAGGGATTCTTTGAATTTTGAATCGCGTTAGAACGGACGAATTGCATGGCCGATCGAATTTTACCGATGAAATTGTTGCGCCAAGCGCGAAACTCTCGAAGGTAGACGAAAATATCCGTGGGACGAAATATTTAATGTATCGCTTTTGCCACGCCATTTTCGTAGCCGAGCCGGCCTCTCGTTTCAAACGAGAACAGGTATTTTAAATCGCACTCCTGCATTCAATATATTTTATGCAGTTTTACGAATGAATTGCGAAATCGTGCCTCTCACTCTTCTATGTTTTTCACGGTTTTTTATTTTTTTTATTTTATTTTATTTTTTTTTTTTTTTCATTTTCCACGAGAGCACCGACGATAAAGCCCGCATACACGTATCGTTCTCAAAAACGACTTTTACCTTTTGAGATCGTCGATAAATAAAACTTTCATTACGAAGGACAGATTTTAAATTAATAACCCTTAACGGAATATTATATAAGTGGGTATATATGCTATATATATATATATATATATATATATATATATATATATATAATGTACATATCTACAATATATATATATATATATATATATATATATCATAAAACCGATATAATTTCTTAAACACTCGAGTGTATTTATATGTGACAAACTTCCCAGGCCGAGTATCACATTTATATTCTATGCAAATTGTTCTAGAAACAGTCGTATTCCGTAGAACTCGGGAAAGATCTCTCAACGTGATTACCTCAAATGTAATTACCTACGTGTAATTGAAGTCTCGAGTTTTTACGTTCCCTCATTCCTTACAAGAAGATAGAGGTATATCAACGGGGTTTAACGATCCTGTGTTACTTTTTCTTAGAAAATAATGTACTCTTTGGAGAACGTAAAATTGACGAAATTCAAGTGCGTTGAATCGTATCTCGTTGGATTCGATAAATCGAAGAATTCTGGAGCCAACTTAAAATTAGGCAAAAGGAATATTCTTATGTGTATCCGATAAATTCTGAGTAGATTAGTCTGGTACGTCGACGTTGAGCTAATAATGCAACGAAGGCTGATGCTTCGTCGAGCCCAACCCTTTCATTGTTATTATCTTAATACGATGGTGTAAGGTCTAGTACCGTCTGACCCGCTCTCGGTTTAACGAGATTAGCATAATACCGCGAAGCCCTTCTCAGAAGTCTCTCTTACTCTCTCTCTCTCTCTCTTACCCTCTCTCTCTCTCTCTCTCTCTCTCTCTCTCTCCTTCTCCCTCTTTCTCTTTCCCTTTACCCTTCGTGCCCTTCGACCACCTCTCGCCCACCCTCTTGCACCGCGTAAGCTCGTGTCAGACAGGAACTCGTCGTGAGAGTTCTTGCTACCAGCTAGTCTCACCTGCAGTGAGTCCCGTAACTTCATACGTATGTATGCATATATCGAGGGACAGTTAAATTCTTCACTCGAGAAACGTCAAGTTTGAAATCGACTTTGCGATATTTTCCATACTTCCTCGAATTATTTTGCGGGTAATGGAATTACATACGGTGGGACTATAATTTAAGATACATTTAGTTTAATATATTCATTTGTATGAGAGTGAGAGAGAGAGAGAGAGAGAGAGAGAGAGAGGAGCGTAAGTGGAATCGTAGGAAAAATATTTCGAGGAGGTAGGACGATCAGCGTCGAGAAGCCTTTTGCATATTTAACGGCGTGGTCGAGGCAAACATGGCGCCCGTATAACAAGGTCCATTTATTCTTTGACCGGTATTTAAAAGTGGCTTCTTGGCGAATTAATTTACTAAATCCATCTCATCTCGGAGCTTGGAAAATAAGAGAGTAAAGCCAAGCCGAATGTATTTCATTGGTAGTAGTACCGCCATCGGTGGTAGTAGCGATTGTGGTAAAAGTAACAGCAGCAGCAGCAGCAACAGCAACAGCAACGGCAACAGAAGTGTAGTGGTAGTCCATTCCATTGCTTAAATTATTCATGGCTTGCGGGACACTTTGCTAAAATTAGCGTGCCGGCCATAATGTTAATGAATTTTTCAGATGCAGGGGAACCGGTTCTCTTGAAAGTGCGTGCCCGCGCGAAGCGTGCCCATTGCGCGCGTGTAATTACATCCCCATGGTATTTTCAAATGCAAGAACACGTACATACGTGAGCGTACGCGGGCGAGCGTATTGGAATTTTTAGGTTTTATCGTTCTTCCGTTTTCTTTCCTTTTCTCTTTTTTCTACAATTCTTTCGTATTTGTTCCACTCTCGTTAATAACCGAAACGCTGGATCGTATCGTATTAAATCGTCGTTAAAAGTATCAATCGATTCTCTTCGTACCGGTACTCAACGATCCTATATATAAACTCAACGTTTCTCTATTTAATATGCACCAACACGAATAACTTGGTCGATCGAGGTCGTGTATCGGTCCTTCGTTTACTCGTTAAGTATAAACCGTACGAATTTTGTAATTAATGCGCTTTATCCACTCGACGGTTTATCGTTTATTATAAACAGTACTGCGATTTCGTTCGTGGCGGGACGGATCTTTAAAAGCATCGGGCGCGTATATATGTATTCAAACGTGGGACGAGTAAATTTTATCATCGATTTTCTTCCCCTTTAGCGTCGCTATTTCTTGTTTTCTTTCCTTTTTCTTTCTTTCTTTCTTTTTTTTTCTTTTTATCTTTTTATCTTTCGCCTATTTTAAATATTAAAAAAAAATACAAGCGGCATTATCAAGCAAACGAGATTTAGATTGACAACAACGCGAGTAGGTTACACTCGAGACACTTGGCAAATGTGAGAATTCAAAAGATGACGATGATACTCGTTCGCGTTAATTCATTTTGCATGATATTTCTTTTTGACTTGTTTAGTAGCAACCAGCGACGGCTTACATTTAATCTTTGCATAGTGGAGGAAAAGGGTACGGGGAAGGTACGTCGCTGGCGCAAAGAATATCATATACTAAATGGTACGGGTTATTTGCTTTTCGTTCCGCATGCGTTCGCGTATATCGCGAGATTATGAATAAGGTAGGTATATAGGGATAACGAATAACATAGTACCTAGGGATAACGATCTACTCATTACGGGATACGTTGAATATATCCGAGTTCGTGCCACCGTAGAATATATTATTTCTTCATTATCTTGGCCCTTGAAATATCAAAATTTGTACCTTTTAATGATATCCTTTTATATCTCTTAACACAAATAAGATGCATTTCTATTTACCAAGTATCTAACGAGCTATATACCTTTCACTTTCCATCTCTGTTTCATCGACTTCTTTTTTGTCTACCTCTTCTACTACCTCTTCTACCACACTTCGTCTTCTTCTTCTTCACCTTCATCTTTTTCTTTCACTTTTGCACGCCGGTACCATTAAGGTCGTAGCAACGAAAATCGTCCCTCGTTTTCAGCGAGATTAAATTTCCGGAGTTAATCCGACCCGACGGACTCTTAATTCGATGCCTTGATTCGTCGGCTCTCGTCTAGAAGCCGTCTCCACGTAAAGTGTCTCTTAATTCTAATCACTGGAATACCGGTGATAAGTAAATCTTGAAAATTAATGGAGTCATTGTTTATCGAGTATTCGTCTTGGAGAAAAAAAAAATATATATATATATATATATATATATATATATATATATATATAAAAATAGAAAGGAAGTAAAAAGGAAGGAAGAAGGAAAGAAATAGAGAAATAAAGAAATAAATAAAGAAGGAAAGAAAGAAAGAAAGAAAGGAAGAAGAAAAAAGAGGGTGGAGAAGTATCGATGATACTTCGAACCCTAATCGCAAGGATCATATTTTATTCGTGACTCGCGAAAAACTCGAAACACTCGACGGCGCGTTAGAGCATCGTTTTCGAGGGTGGCGCTCGACTTAGACGACGGCGGGAGATAAAAAAGTTACAGAAGGAGAAACGGATACTTTCGAGGATGAGGAAAGAAAGCGAGAAGGTGAGAAGTATCCTCCCTCTCTCTCACTCTCTCTCCCTCTCTCTCTCTCTCTCTCTCTCTCTCTCTCCACAGCGTCGAGAAATAACGGGCAAGAAGATATACTCGAGTTGGAGTACCTTTTCGCGCCTAACAAAAGTCGCGCTTCGCATCGAGTTTCCTTAATCGCGAAAAAGCATTCAAGATATTCGATCTACCTCCATGGTATATCTTTCCTTAAACTTTTTTGCGAATTCTTAAACAATTTGAAAGATAAAAAAGAAAAAAACAAAGAAAAATAATCCATTAAAGATAATTGCTTTTCTTTTCTTTCTTTCTTGCTTTCTTTCTTTTTTTTTTTTTTATTTATTTATTTATTTATTTTCTATTTTTTTTCTCTTTTACAGCGAAACGTGATAATATCATTCGTCGTAAATCGTGGGTAACGGTTTATTATTCTTCGATTCGTCGTGGTAAAGACGACGTTACTCATTTTCTTGAACGATCAATCGTCTATTTCCACCGTAGACGTCTAACAATAAGCGAATGCTTGGTCACACACAAGGCGCAGACATCGACGATATCTCCCCGAGCATCGGATTCTCCGTCGAGTATTACTTGTACGAAGAAACGGCCAATTCGCAGGGGTATACGTCGGCCAGCGACATCAACTTCCACTTCCATTCATCAATTATTTACCCTCCTGGAGCGACTGTCACGAAGGAGCCCATGAATGCCATGCCGAGCTATCGCTCGAACGTGTACAATTGGAGAGCTTCGAATATTCCGTTCGAAAGAAAGAAACGTCCATTTAAACCTTTTATACTTTTGTTAAATACATAACAATTACGGGACGTCGAATACGTCAAAATTTTGTTTCTTTCGACCGAAAAATAATATCGAATCTCTCCAAGATAGATGGTAAAAGGAGAAACAAAGTTGAGATTTAACGATAAACCGCTCGACGTGTTCTTTTTACCAAAGTGTTTTTTTTAGAGTCTGGGAGAAGAAGAAGAAGAAGAAGAAGAAGAAGAAAAAGAAGAAGAAGACGAAGAAAAAGAAAAAGAAGAAGGAGTAGTAGAAGGAAGCGAAGTGGTTGACATATTGCGAGGCCAGGATGATCGACAAGGTGGCACTCGAAGCGAGATACCCGAGAGACACTCCAACTCCGTTCCGAGAGTCCTAAACGGTGGATCACGATAGTGGAACGGGTTATATAACTGGTGTGCGTGTGTATTAGAGAGAGAGAGAAAGAGAGAGAGAGAGAGAGAGAGAGAAAAAATAAAGTAGATGGGAGAGATAGTAGGTGGAATATGGTTGAGTTGATTTTCGTTGATCTCGAGAAGGACAGCCATGAGCGGGAAATAGGCAAACGAGATTTAACCCCAGGGTGGTTCTCTTTTATAATGAAGACCGATGACAGTCGGTCCTCGGCCCTAGTCGGTGGCTCTCAAATGGAAGGGGTGTCGACTCACCCCAGTAAGTTGTTGGTTAGGATACGCCAAGGCTACTAGCCGAGGCCATTCATCCTGATTAGATGCGGTCTCCCACGGGAACGAGTCGGGAATCTGTTGGTTGACGTGCCGGAGTTATTCGCCGGCCACTGGAAAAAGGGTACATCAGGAAGCTCTCCATCGTGCTAACTCTCGTACTGGAAAAAGAAGATGGACGAGCGAGCCACAGTGTAAATTGTTCTCTCTCTCTCTCTCTCTCTCCTATTTGTCAGATGCTTTTAACGATCTATCGGATATACTCGTTTAATTTCTTTACGTTCCTATCTCCGTCGTAGGGCTTCGGCGTTATTTAACGTTGACGATTATACGTTCGTTCTTCTCTCCCCACCCTCCCCCCACTCCACCCCACACCCCAGCCCGGTATAAAAACGTAATATAAATATTTTCATGAAAATATAATTTCATATATTCAAATTTCTTATTAAAAATTTCACGTACCATTAGGCGACCATTGTGTCCATTTAAATTATTCCAACGTACTTTTAGCGACGTTAGAGAGCTGTCACACTCTGGGAATTTCTACGGGGCCCCATACCCATTCCCGATGGCGGAAACTCACGAGAAACAATAACGTCCCGTTGACTTTGAATTTTCCGCGGTGGCGAGTCAGCGTTATTTCGTTCCCGCGAGTCTACCGAAGCGGGAAAGAGTGAAGTGAGTTGGGGTGAGAGGGATGGCGGGGGTAGGGGTAGAGAAGAAGAAGAAGAAGAAGAAGAAGAGGAGGAGGAAGAAGAAGAGGAGGAGGAAGAAGAAGAAGTCAACGAAAGAGAGGAATGGGAGTGAGTTTGGCTTTCCAACCGTATTATTTCCCCTGCGGCACTTTCCAGCCCTCTCTCTCTCTCTCTCTCTCTCTCTCTCTCATATGTCGTATCACGAGAAAAAGAAGAAGAAAAGAAGAAGAGGAGGAGGAGAAGAAGGAGAGGGAGAGGAGGAAGAAAAAGAAAAAGAAAAAGGAAAGAGAGTCTCTGGGCCAGCACGAGAGTTACGTTCACGACTTTTCCCCGACTTGTTTCTCGCTTCGTCCGAGAAACAAGGAGGCAACGAACGGAGAAAAAGAGGGAAACGAGGAAAGTAATAGGCGGTTGGAGAATGTTGGAAGAAGAGAGAAAGAAAAAAAAGAAAAAAAAACAAAAAAGAAATGAGAACCGAGGCGAGGTCGACGCGTTAACTTTCGGCACTTTCAAGTTTGATGGGATTCTCCTTTTTATTCTTTTGTATCTCTCTCTCTCTCTCTCTCTCTCTCTCTCTCTCTCTCTCTCCTCCTCCTCCTCCTCCTCCTATCGCTGAAAAGTCACCAGTGAGGAAAATGGAGGTTTTCTCTGCGTCGCGATATTACATGGGTAGAATGAGAGAGAAAGAGAGAAACTGGATCCCCTTACATATCAACATAGTCCTGCAATTTTGTCGTCTTGGCTATTCTCGCACTTCTTCCTGGCCCGATACCAACCCGAAAGCTTCTTTCGTATACGTTTGGAAAGATTACATTTCTTTCTTTCTTTCTTTCTTTCTTTTTTTTTCTTGTTTTTCTTTTTTCTTTTTTTTCCTCTTTTATTTTTTTTTTTTTTTTTCTATACCAGCCAAAAACCACTAAAACACATTCTACAAATTTATTCACCATTTTTGTATAACAATGCCCTATTTTCTGGATATACATGTATATTCATGCGTGGCAAAAAAAAAAAAAAAAAAAAAAAAACAAAAATACGGTAGCCACGTTTTTTCTCATTATTGCGATCAGACGATGATTAAAGCTGACTCGAATTTAACAATACGTCGCGTCGTATCGATCGATACGATGTGGTAAACTCGGGTAAAAAAATAATCGGGGTCTCTCTCTCTCTCTCTCTCTCTCTCTCTCTCTCGTTCTCTCTCTTGGCAAACGCGATTTTAATGGAACCACTTACGAAACGAGTCGTAATAACGATCGAATCGATACGATTCTAATTTACATAGACTGATACGACGACGCTGATTACCCTCGTAGTGTTATTTCTGAATCATAATACGAGAGGGCCGCGTAGTGAAACGCCCGTGCGTCCCTAACGGGCGTCGAACAAACAGGCTATCTAGAATATATTACGTTACCAATTATTGGGCTAATTTGATTCAATCTAATTAATATCAAATTGAATTCATTAGCGATTTCTAGAATGAAATTGGATGATTTTGTATATTCGTCAAGATCTCGATATTTTCATATGATATTTATTTATTTATTTATTTATTTTTTGTTTTTGACGTTACAGTAAAGCGGAAAGGGAGAGGGGAAAAAAAAAAGGAAAGGAGCAAAATTGTTTTGGAGGAAGAATTTCATCCCTTAATGATGATATGATCGAGCAACGAAAGGAAGCTTGGAAAATCGGGAAAAGTCGTGCGTACATTTAATGGCATTTACGATGGCACGTCGTCTCGTAACAGTCGTCGTAGTTGTTTTAGTCGGTGATAACGGTACAAATCCCTCGCGGTTTTATCTTTTATTTGTTGTATTTCGTCGGCAGATTTAATATCACGAGTGATGCCACGAACGACGTAGCAACAGCTGATATTCCCGTAAAATCGGCATTCGTTTTCTCCACCGAGCCGTGTACGAAATCGCGTACGGTAGAAATAAAATTGGACCTGCGGTGTTTCTTGGTGCGGGCAGCACGTATCGAAAAAAACCTCTCAAAATTGGCCAATCCTCTACTCCGAATATGCTCTAGGACATGTCAACGAACACACACAACGAATCAAATTTTTAACGCGTTACGCGGTATGATTTTTATATTCTCATCTTCTCTTTCATTTTAAATCGATTAATCGGCTACGGAGATCGGCGTTCTCGTTCGCGCAAGTTAATTGTTCAAATTATTAAAAGGTTCCTTCTCTCTTTTCATTATCTTTCCTTTTCTTTTTCCTTTCTTTTTTTTTTCAACTTAACTTTAATTTACTTCGAGCGCGAAGAAAACAAATTTTTTTTTTTTCAAACGATCGAGGTATTTTTGATAGATCAAAGTGTGCCGATCGTTCTCGTACGATAGGCAAAGTCGACATTGTAGGAACTCGTTCTTGCGAACTTCTCGTCTACCTTAAATCCGGTTTAGGGACCTACGGAGGATAGAAGCTCCGTCCGTCGAGGTGGAAACTTTCGTCGTTAAGTAAAAGCTCGTAGGAAGGGTGGTCTTCTCATTCCCTCTCTTCTGTCTCTTTCGTTACCCTCACCTCTTTCTCTCGCCACTGCCTATCTCCGCAGTCTTGTCTCCATCTCTCAGGGAGACTCTCACGAACGGACAAATCGTCCTAGCCCCTTGGCAGACTTCCTCCTACCGTTTACCACAGAATTGTTCGTGAAACATTGCCGTCTACGACAAATGTTAGCGAGTTGCACGTAACTTTGCGAGTTAGAGAGTTTAAAGATGAAAATATTTCCTTCCCCTTTTTCAAATTTTATTTCTACATCTAATATCGTTCGTTCCAAATATATTTTTTATATTCGAAAAATTAGAAACGATAGAACTCTCGATTGATAGATCGATTATAAAATCGTCGAATTGAGCACTTCGCTCGTACTCTCTCATTTTTCTTTTCTTTCTCTTTCTGCTTTTTTTTTTTTTTCATAAATTTTTAAGCGGAAGTAATCAAGAACGAAACGACGTATGCCATTATGATCGTAATTACCCCTTCTCGATTAACGACAAAAAGCGACGCTAACGAAGCGTCAATGCTTCAACGTCGCTTCCTTTTTATCTCGCGTTCGCGTTTCGGCTCGCACATTTGGAATGGCCAATTCAGCGGTCGACAGTTTACCCTATCGGTCTCTTCTCATTTTGTGCGTTCGAAATTTAACGTTTCTCTATCGCCCCTCTTTTGCCTCGTTCTATTTTGTTTTTATTTTTCGTTTATCCTTATTTTTCATTTCTTTTTTGTTCTTCTTTTCCGCGGTTTTTTTTTTCTTTTTTTTTTTTTCTACGAACAAGCGAGAGTGCACCGTAGACGCATGCATAAAACATCGGTACGCGAAGGACGAACAAAAGCGTTTTAAAACGAATTTATTGCCACGCACCAGGGGTCGCTAGTGGTAGAACGCTCCTTCCTTTGCTCGGCCCTGCTAGCCGCAAGCCCCAACGTCCCTTCTCACGAGTCAGCCACCCCCGTAGCTCGCGACGCAACCCCTCGACACAAGTCTGGACATTTACGAGTACGTCCCTCGGCATTTTAAGCTCGTTCCTCTTCGCTCGTCTACGAGACGCACGGATGCGTCCTCCATCGTTTGCGTTTCGTTAATATCCGCGGTAATCGAAAGACTAGAATCGATATTACAATTTTTTATTTTATCCCTTTCCATTTTTTCTTCTCTCTTTCTTTTTTCTTTCTTTTTTTTAACTTACACACTCGAACGAAGTAATCCTTTGATATTCGGCATTAGCTCGATCGTAATCGAAATGATAAAAAGAATAACGTTGTAAGCATCGCGTGGAGGAAATTTTTCGTGGGTCGAGACGTATAAAGAGAGAGAGAGAGAGAGAGAGAGAGAGAGAGAGGGAGGGAGAGCCGCGAGGGGAGAATTGCCACGCGAAAATGAAATTGGGTAAGAAGAGCGATGAAGTGTCAGAGAATATCGCATCAGGATTACGTGCTCTCGGAGGACGAGAGAGTCTATGACAGATAGAAAATAGTATGTCTTTGCTCTGGTAGGAACGCGCGTAACGTAAACGAGAGGATGATCTTGGAAATTACTTTTGAAAAATTCGAATTCCTCTATTATGTTATTTCCGAGGCGAACGATGTCAACGGAATGATGAGAGTGTTGTGAATCAGGGTGAGGAGGGGGAGGGGAGGAAAAGAAAAAAAGAAGAAGAAGAGGAGGAGGAGGAGGAGGAGGAGGATCAGGTACGCGATTAACAGGTGTAACAAAAAGGAAAGAGACGCGAGACGGAACGGACGGCCGAAAATTAAGGCGGACTCTTCGATGAACGAGAAGGAGAAAGAAGATAGAAAACAGAAAAAGAAAGAAAGAGAGAGAAAGAGAGAGAGAGAGAGAGAGAGAGAGAGAGAAAAGAAAAAGAAAAGATAGGAATTCTCGGTTCGTACGTGCTTCACGTTCATCCATCATGAGCTGACAAGCCGTGTAGCCCGAACTGCCACCGTTCCATCACCCACCCACGCTTAGATTATCTGTACACCACTGTCCCTTGGTAACATACAGAGACAGCTCGTTGTACCTCCCTTATCGTTTTCCTGCTTAATTTCAAGGTCGACCGACGAAAAATAGAGGGTTGGGTGGGTGGGTTGGTGTTTTGAGAGGGAGTGAAGGGACGGAGAGTGTGTCGTTAGATAAGAGGAATAAATTCGACGAAGGATTCTTATTCATTCGAGAAATTAACAGGCACGAATGGGGAATTCTATTCTGTCGTGTAAGTAATATATATGTGTGTGTGTGGGTATACGTAGTACCCAGGTATTTTCATCACTCGTTACTCGCAAGTGGAAAAAAAAAAAAAGAATATAAAGCTTTTCAGCTCGCTCCTAGCTCGACTCTTCCCGCTTGTTTTTCTTTCTCCTACTTTTCTTCCGTCCCTTTTCTCCTTCTTCGTTCTCCTTTTTCTCTCATCGTATTTACCCGGTAAACGTATGTATCCCTCAAAAAGTTTCACCCTGCGTAGAGCTACCTTCGTTTGATCATGTTTTTTTATAAAGCTTCCATAGAGGAACCGAAAGAAAAAGAGAGAGAGGGAGAGAGAGAGAGAGAGAGAATCTCGAAAAAAGAACCAATTTCTTTTTCATTGTATCTACTTTTTATTGCCATTGTAAATAATTATTTCTCGTTATACGGGCTGTTGTTTCGGATGATGTCAGTTTTCTTCCACGTTTCATTTCTCTTCTGCTTTCTTTTACCATCAAAATACGAGATCTCATCGAATATTATACGTATACGCACGAGTATACAGCCTGTCTTGGGGGTCTATAGTTTACCTTGTCGTAAAGTAAGCAAGTAAGAAAGATAAAGATGGAGATAGAAAGAGGGTGAGAGAGAGAGAGAGAGAGAGAGAGAGAGAGAGAGAGAGAGATAGGAAGTCTATGGAAATACTATCTCCGCGTTCAGATTTACTCTCTAACAAAGTGTAATCAGTCCCGGCGCAATTCATTTGCCTCGCTGCTAGTGCATTCTCCCCGAATGAATCGCTTCAGCTCGGGATTATGCGGTAAGATTCCGCCTGCGGAAATTACGAAAAGAGAAGAAAGAGCTCGGCTACCGCGACTCCTCGAATGCTTTTGGTAAATCGATCGTCTTTCGTATTTCTTTCCAACATCTTCTTCATCGTCCTTTTTCTTTTTCCTTTGCATTATTTTCCTCTTTTTTTCTTTTTTTTTTTTTTTTTTTTTTCTTTTTTTTCTCTTTTCCATCGTCGTTCTCGTCGACAATATTGCGTATTATATTCGACGTAGCGAATCGATAAACGTGTAAAAATAGAAATGTTCCTTTGTTAGGATGCTTACGCTTGATACTTTTATACCTCGACGGTAGGTGCTTAGGAGGACGGCGGGGGGAGGGGTGGGGTGGGGGGGGGGGGGAGTCGCTCGTAAATATGACTTAGAGGCTCAAAATGTAAAATAATGAGAGGATCCCGTTAATATTTATAAGTAAGCGTATGCGCCGTGCGACCATTTTCGGGAGATAAATGGATACAAATGTGGCACGAAACTCGGTCCTCCTTTCGAGTTGATCATCCTACGTTCTAGAGCAATTATTTTACACTGGGGAGTTATCGCGAGAGGTATTCGTTACGAACGATCCCTAAAAAGATAGGGAGGGGGAGAGAGAGAGAGAGAGAGAGAGAGAGAGAGATCCGCAAGATAATTATCACGACGTTTGGCGATTCAATATTTAAATATACGTAGGCGAGTGGACAGAGCCGAGTAGAATCATTCTCGAAAAGCTATTCGCTCTCTCTCTCTCTCTCTCTCTCTCTTGCTCTCAGTCTGTAAAATCGCTTCGTACTCGAATACACGATTTCGAATCGGTCTCTGGATAAAACCTGGTCGATTCCAAAGCGTAAATTGCTTTCGTGTTGAAATCGAACAATTTGTTTACAGAATAGACGCTCTCTCTCTCTCTTTCTCTCTCTCTCTCTCTCTCTCTCTCTCTCGAATGTGAACGTGAATGTAGTTCATTTATATGGCACTATGATTTGTCGCGTTACGATCAGCAACGTTCATAGCAGTGCGATGGGTTGCGTGGTTCTTCGTTTGCTACGTCGGCACGAAATCACGCATTTATTTAAATTATTCTTCGCAGGAAAAATTCTTCTCCCCTGGGGAGGCGTCCACCTGTCGACGCGAGCGACGCGAAATTTTTCGTCTTCATATTTTGTATTTTTACTTTGTTACATCTTTTTTTTATCTCTCTCTCTCTCTCTCTCTCTCTCTCTCTCTCTCTCTCTCTCTCTCTCTCTCTCTCTCCTCATTTTCCTCGTTTTTAGACACAATTTTTATCATCGAAACGATCGATCGCTAACGATGGTTGATTTGAAAAGTATGGTATGGTGGAATAAAGAAAAGAAGGAGAAGAAGGAGGAGGGGGAAGAAGAAAAAGAAGAGAAACACTCGAAGGGGAGGGGGAGGGCCGGCTCGCACGCGAAAAAGAGAGCAGTCAGAGATGTTCGGAGATTGTTTGTACATACATACACGCGTAGCTACGTAACATAGAGATATACATACCTAATACATACATAGAATCTGCGATCTGCGTTCTCTACGTGCATGGCTCTCAGCGTGCATGCCGTACAAATAGGGTCGGATGATGGATACGATAAGCTGTCTAGATAGCAGCCGAGAGTTATTTTCAATACATCAAGACTGGTTAGCCCGCAGCGAGGAACCTAACACGAGATCTGCCGGTCTTGCGCACAAAGAATAGTGCGAATTCAAAAGAAAGAGAGGGAGAGAGAAAGAAAGAAAGATATAAAGAGTGAGAAAGAGTGAGAGAGAGAGAGAGAGAGTGAAGAGCGAAAGTTATGAGATCGTAGAAACGTATATAAAATCAAACAAGGAAACAGCAGAGCTTTTTTCTGGGTCATCGAACACAAAAGATAAAAGGAAAGAAAAAGAAATAACAAGAAAGAGAAAGAGAAAGAGAAAGAGAGAGGTCATGATTAATTAACCTTTCGTTGATTAGAGAGGTCGCGGAAAACGTAGTGTTCTCTTCACGGTATTCAGTCACCTTTCTCTTTGATTACCAGCAGTTTCGTTTTTATTGCCTACTGCAAGCTCTGTCTCCTTCTCTTTCTTCGTTCGTTCGTTCGTTCGTCGCGTATACGCGAGACGGGAGGGAAATTGAGTTTGCGACCGCGGTAGCTAGCGCGTGAACACACAGAAAAAGAGAGAGAGAGGGAGAGAGAGAGGGAGAGAGAGAGGGAGGAACTGGGTGAATCGAGAGGAGTGAGAGTACGGTCGTACATGGCCAGCAATTCGTAGAAAGTACACGAAAGGGGAACGTGATCGAAATTCGATAACGCGCGATTTCGCGCGCGAACCTTTTTCTAGCCGACGCGTGTCTTTCTATTTTTTATTCCCCTCCTCCTCCTCCTCCTCCTCCTCCTCCTCCTTCTTCTATTCCTCCGATAAAACGAACGTACGAGTTCTCGACGGTCTATGATCCCAACTTCCAAGGCTTTTTCCACACGTCAACGCCCTATTAATCGATAGGTCTCGTCTTTAAACTCCTACCCATTTCTACTTCCCTTTTTTATGTTTCCTTTTCCCTTTTTCCCTTCCATTTCCCTTCTTCTTTCTCCTCGGTTCTCTTCTCCACCGGCTCGTTCGCAAAATTCACGATTTTTAACGAACAATAGAACAAATTTTTAATAACGTTCGTGTGTATCTTTATTTTTGTTATTTTTTTGTTTTTTGTTTTTATTATCTTTTAGACGTACATATACATACATATATATATATATATATATATATATATATATATATACATATATGAAAATGCAGCGTACGTACGACCTAAGCGCATATATTGTAACGCGTCATCCCGTTGGTATTGTTCCCTCATTGCGGAGAATGATTTCTACCGAGGAAAACTTCTCCTTCGTCGTGATTTGATTGAAATTTTTGGAGGCGGAAAAAAAAAGAGAATTTCCCACGGCTTCCTACGCGTCGTCCTTTTTGAACTTTCTCAGACAAACTCGTTTTCAGTTTGCACGCATCCGAAGAAAAAGAGTTAGAAACAGAGAGAGAGAGAGAGAGAGAAGAACAGGAGGAGGGCGGAGGAGTAGAGAACACAAAGAATTTTTCTAGGAGAATATGCGCCGAGTTTAGACTTTGGAAAATAAGGTGAAAGAGGAAGGGAAAAACAACGAGGCTAAAAAAGAGGAGGAAAAGAAAAGGAAAGGGAAGGAAAAAAGGAATAGAAGAATAAGGGAAAGAACATTCTCGCTCGACGGGACTTCGCATCAGATTCCCATATATCACGTCTCTCCAGCTTGAGAAAAGCTTCTTCGCGTTCGGGTAACTCCGCGACGGCGTTAGACACCAGTAGAGTTCCAGGTGAAACCCTATACATAAAACGCAGTCGTCGTTGGTGTGCGTGTCTAATGCGCGAGCGAGAGCGCGCACATCTCTCTCTCTCTCTCTCTCCGTATGTGTGCGCATGCGCGCGCGCGCGTGTATGTGTGTATGCAGAAACAATGCATCCCATCAGCTTCTTCTCTACGTAAGAAGACATTTCCACCATTCGCTTCTTTTCAGTCTTCTCGTATTTATCCACGTCCTCTAGTTCTCTTCCTACTTCTTCCTCTTCTTATTTTTATTCTTCTTCTTCGTCTTTCTTTTTCCTCCGAAGCCCTCCCACCTTTTTAAAAAAGATCTTGGAACCGGTAAGAGAATATACGTCGCAGAGAGACAGAAGTATAGGGGACGGAGGAATGCATGCGTCAAAAACTAAAGTCGGAATCTTATTTCCTTCTCGATGCATCTTCTCCTTCTTCTCGGTCGTAGTTTCATATACCCCTTTCCTACTCTTCGAGCGTATATTTATTCCTTTCGCTCGTCGCGTCGGTCTATCTTGTTGCGACTGAATCGCACGTCAAAACCTTGGGATACCGTGTAAAGGCAAACTGCTCCTCGCAGTCGTCGACCCATTTCCCGGATTGCTTTCGTATGAGCGGGACGGTACGTTGTTTTTGTTTTTTTTTTTTTTTTTCTTTGTTTTTACCTTTCTCCGATAAAGACGTTTCGCTCATCGCGTTTCAGGGATATGCATCTTTAAGAAAGATTAAAATGTATTAACATTGACAATTATTTTTAATGAATTCCGTAAAGATCGATAAGATGGGCTCAGGTGTATAAGTCCACGTAGTACTCCCTCTCTCTCTCTCTCTCTCTATTTTTACGAATAAAGAGAGGATGAAATCGATTCGCATGAATATTAGTTGGGCTAATGGATAAACAAAAAGGGGCAATAATTAAGGTAGGTAGACGGTGGAATCCGGGCTGTAAATAATCGAACGGCCCCTATAGGAACAAATCGAGTATTTCACGGATAAGGGAAAGGCTCCAGGTGAAATCTTTTTTAGAGAGGCCCTTTACTACCCTTTCCGCGTAACGATTTAATGCGATGCAGGGACAAAGGATGGCGGACAGTTTTCGTGAGAAACGAGGTCATTTTTTACGGCATAATGGCGACAGTAATATATAATATAATCCGTTCGAATGTTATTATTAATTTCGCGTAATCGTTTATATTTATTTCAATCGATCGATCTTCATTTTAATTCTTAGATCGCATTCGATTCGTCTTTTATTATTCCTTTAGGGAGATTAATTTGGGATAAATTGCAAGTGGACGTTCTAATGATCGACGTGATTATTATTATACGTAGAATCGTCATGTTATGTCACGCGATAATGAGATGATTTTATACGATAATCAAAGGACCGACACTAATCATTTAAATCAATCGCCGTAGGCAATTAATAACAAGAGAGAAACTGCGTACCAACCCACCGTTGGCTGCGTAATTCAAGCGTACTGGCTGAGCTTCTACCATCGTCGATTCTCATTAGAAAGCAGGAGCGCATAGTATCTGATCGTACATCGATTCGCTACGATTCGTAGTAGGCGATTAGATCAATTAAACCTTTTCGTATGTTCTACGTTCAATGAAAAGAAAGGCAATAGTTAGCAGTCAGGGGATGATATATTCTCGCTAGTTGAAATTATTCCTTACACATGGTACATAATTATTTTAACGTAGAGCGAACTTAACGAAAGAGCTTGAATTATATTATATTTGTACACGTTGCAAAAAACGGTTATATTGTTCTTTTTTACGACGATGATTGCGTAAGTCAGTCTGGCATTCTAACAGCCATATAAAAAGGATCCCTTTTGTTACCGCCGTCCAGAGGTTGAAAATGCTTGCGTTATCATTATCCTTTTGCCGATGGTGTCGTTATTGTACACACCAAAGCATTAAACTTTCAACGCTGAACGCCTCGTATATAGGAGTTCCAACGGAACGTAGAAAACGTTAATGAGTACATTCCGTCTCTTTTCTTTTCCCTTACCTCGCAAGAAAACGTTCTCCCGTAATGAAAATTATATTTTACTTTTTATTTTTGCCTTTCTTTTCTGGTTGTTTCTTCTCCTTCTTCTTTTTTCCTTTTTCTTTTTCTTCTTCTTTTTTCTTCAATGTACTACAGGAGCATATGTAATCAGATATTGTTCCATTTTATATCGGTCCGCTGCTCTCTTTCCTCTTCCCTTTTTCGTATATTTTTCTTCTCCGTTTTTCGTTAATTTTCCTCTCTCTCTCTCTCTCTCTCTCTCTCTCTCTCTCTCTCTCTCTCTCTCTCTCTCCTCTGAAAGCCGGCATTGTACTTAAAAGTCAGTTTTAATAACTTATTGTGCATTTAGTTCGAACGTATTTAATTATCACCATGGAGAATTTTGCGTATTTATTTGTATATTTTATCTTTGTTAATCTAAGAAAGGAGAAAAAGAGATGGAATTTCAATTAAAGGTACGCTCGTCAAACGCCTTTCTCCGAGGAAATCGATTACATCGAGGAGTCGAAATGTCTGGAAGTCGGTGAAGAGAGTTTAAAGCGTAGAATTCCTCCTTTCCCAGTAGCCTCGATTTCTTCCCTTCGAACTATCAATTATCATCGGAGACCCATCGACGTGCACGTACCTCTCGTGCTATCGTTGGGGAACTAATCTATCGGGCTGATGCATGGAAAATCGCGTTGTACGCGAAACGATAGGGATCGATCGGGTATTATCGATAGGCGAATCTACGATTTGGATAGTTGGCACTATTATCGTTTCTACGATCACTGGATATCCACGAATGGATAAAGAGCAAGAGGTCGATGTTAAAAACGTTCCCACGTTTATGAGGCTTCCTTTTTTTTCTTTCGCGAATCGCTACTACATGCTTCGTACTCCTTGGACGAAAATTCAACTTCCCATTTGTGCGTATCGTTCGGATGTAAATTATTATTCACTTTCGCAATTAAACTTTGATTTGTTTCGAAGCATAGAAACGAGTTAAGGAAGATTTTTCCGAAGTAATGCAAGAAAATATGTTCGAATCGGAGGAATGGCCGAAATGGATTAATATATTTCTTTTCGTTACCACGTGAAATTTATTGGTCGCACGTTGTTGTACGTTGTTGTATGTACCTTATCGTGGCATAGGAGTGCAAGCTCAAGTGGCAAACCGCGTCAAACACACGCAGTCACGTTCGTTCCAACCATTCTCGGGGTTATAGAGAACAAACGCATACCAATGTGTCGAGAGAAGGACGCTCGGCCAGCCGGTTCCGTGGCGCGGAAACAACCGATTAATAAATATCCTCGCGTAATTAATTCGATCGCAATCAGACTCGACACACATGCGATATTAAATTTTCCTAGGGCATGCCTCGCCAACATTTGCGCGAGCGCGCGAGCGCGCACGGGAGAACGAGCGAGAGAAATCCACGGATTCGCCATTCGCCATTCGCCATTCGCCATTCGCTCGGCAGGCCTTGTAATTTCGTCGCTCGTTTTGTCCCCTGGCCGACGATTTACGAGCCTCAATGACGTATTAGCGGCTACAACTACAAACATATGTACGCGCGCGCGCGCGCGCGCACACAAACACACAGGCAAACGCAGTTACGTATAAACGTTTCCTTTAACGAGAATGTATGGAGCTTGTCGATCTCGTTTCTCTCCTTTTCTCTCTCGTTTTCGCTTTAACGTTAGTCACATTGCAAGCATAATCGCATTCAATCGGACGAAGGAAAGGGATAGGAGGGGAGGTTAAATAAGAAGGAGGAGAAGGAGTAGGAAGAGAAGGTGGCCTCTCGTCGAAACAGTGAACGAAGAAAGGGTCATAGACCCACCGTTATAATTTGATGTTGCGTGTTATTAAAGGGCCATTAAAACACCATGCATCTACTAATTACTTGCACGCAGCCTACGTCGAGCGCATTTAATCGATATTCAGCTTTGTTGTGTCCCTGATGCGAAAACCCGTCCGTTCGCCACGACGGCGATCTCTCTTCTATCGCCGGCACACTTTAAATGGGAATTTTCTTGGTAAACGTTACGACGAAACGTAATGGATTCAACAGCGAAAAAGATATACCTATGTATATGCATACACAGTAAAAAGGAAAAAAAAAAAGGGAAAGAAGTAAATGGAACGGCGTATATGCATTTTTGCAATTCCAATGTTGTCGTCGGCTATGTCAACGACGAGTGCGGTTAGATGAGGCTTCCGACGTTTTTCACTTTTTTTTCTCGGTCTTTCTTTTTTACATTGCTACGTACTACGTGTTACAGGGGTACCACTTCCGACGAAAGAGACCGACAGGATTTGTGTGGGAATCGTCCGACGGAAATCAGCTTTGAACGTTTAAGCGTCTCCGATTTCGAAGGGTACGTATGTATGTACCTATATTATACAGTTCCCCATTCGAAAAGGAAATTACAGTCTCCGTTAAACAAAATACACGCGACGTAGACATGTTAACCCATACTCTCGGAATATTCTATTTTATTTTGAATAGAGAAAAGAACAAAGAAAAAAAAAAAAGAAGAAAGAAAGAAAAGGAAGAAATCGTCAACGAAACTAAACGATCGTTATTCTCGTTGGTACGTTTCTTCTCGAGTTCTCTTCTCGATATCGAAGGAATACCAATGTAGGTGACTCTTCGGCGGGTGGAGGTGGGGCGGGGGGCGGGGGGCGGGGGGAGTCGATAGTTCGATAAGCCGAAGAAATTGCAAGTACCTTCGCGGGAATAGAATTTTTATGAGTTACGAGAAGAAGAAACGGAGAAACGAGAATGACGTTTTCCATTGGCATTCTACGCTTTTCGATTATACCGGTAAAGCGCGTCACGATTTAAACGTTAAGTTACGATTTGTACGGGCGCTAATGCGATTGCCGACCCTTAATGAAGATTTCTGAGCTCGCATTTACGTTGCACAAACGCCCCCGCCGGCGGAGACTTTAGTCATGGACGGAGATAACTTCGGGATAAGTACGATTAAAGTTAAATGGAAGTTGCAAACACGTCTTCTGAATATGCCAATTAGAATCCAACGGGAATACTTGAGATCTTTCCTAAATTTGTTTCCTACGTACGCGCGAATTTCTACGAGGCTTTATAAATATCTTTTGACATCTAATACGATTGGAGGACGACAAAAAAAAAAGAAAAGACGGGGTGGAAGAAGAAAAAAAAAGGAAAGATAAAGAGAGAAAAAAGTGGAACAGATTGTGAAAATCGATAAAAATTTGGAAATAGTCGCACGCGTCCCGTCGTACGTTCCCCGCAAGAAATGAGAAACGTTTATAAGCGTTGGAGGAGTTTGCGCGCCAGATGAAGCTCGTAAAGCTGCGAGCTGTTCCGGCGGGAAAAAAATTTCACGTTCGAATATCGGTGAGGACGAAAGAAGAGAAGGAAAAAATAGTAGAACAAAAAAGAAAACAAAGGAAAAGAAACGAAACGAAACGAAACGAAACGAAACGAAAAAAAGAAGAAGAGAGAAGAAAGGTAGAAACGGAAAGGCCACTTCGGGGATGCATACAATTATGGTAATTCGGTTTTCGGCGAGTTATCGTTAAGCGAATTCTCTTGCAACGTCTAGTTTCAGTCACGTATGGCGTATCTATGTATCTGTGTTCGCGTATAGCCGAAGTGGAAAAGTTGCTCGTAATTTTTGGGACGAGCAACGTATAAGCCTTGGTCGTGTGTTGCACGCCCCCCCTCCCCTCCCCCCCCAAAAATACGTATTCCTCTTCTCTATCCTCGTACCTGTGTGCGTGCGAATACGGTAGACACATACGTATATACGTACCTGCATACCATGATACGAGCTACTAAAACGTTCGCGTGTAAAGCACGAGCACGTTGAATCGATTCGGAGAGCTGCACGACGGCGAGTCGTACCGTATATTTGGCGACGAGCGATAAAGCTGTCTTGACCGAGTTACAGATAGATTCTCCCATTTCTACTCGGACTAAAAAGAAACAAGAACGATCTGCGTTTTACCGTACAGTGTTCTATATTTCTGTATAAAGATATTTCACGTTATAAATGTATTTGTATGTGTGATTGTGTACATATATATATATATGTATGTATGTATATGTACATACTATATATCGTAGAATTATATATATATAAATATATATAAATATATATATATATATATATACACATCTTATACATACAATA
This sequence comes from Dolichovespula sylvestris, assembly GCA_918808275.2. Taxonomy (NCBI): domain Eukaryota; kingdom Metazoa; phylum Arthropoda; class Insecta; order Hymenoptera; family Vespidae; genus Dolichovespula; species Dolichovespula sylvestris. Next base: position 9,277,544 of record OU964967.1, read on the forward strand.
CATATATACGCTGCTGGTGGTCCGGTTATCTTGACCCCCGTTGAATAATACCGTCATTATTCGTCCAATAGATATAATTCTTCTTTATACGAAACGCTGCGGAGGATTGGCCAGATGTACTCGTATAAATAATTGCCTTTACGTGTGCTCCTTCTGTTCTCGATATCACCTGGCCCAGTCTTTTATTATACTTTATGGAAATAGGAAACTTTCTGAGCCAAATAAAATAACAACGAAACGAGAAAGGTGGGTGGTCTTGGCGGAGCGAGGGGAGCGTGTGAGAGGGCGGGGAAGGGCGAGAGAACGGAACAAAACGAATCAACGGGAGCGTGTAAATTCCGTACGACGACGAAGTCGTACGCGAGAAATTAAGGTCGCGATTCAAAAATGATCGAAGTGTTCCGATAAAAGCTAGGGAAAATTGTTTGCGAGTTTTATTAACGCTCGTGCGTTAATGTACATACGTTCCAACGGATCTTTTCGATTCCGAATACTTTCGATCGTCAAAGCTGTGCTCTATTTCGTTCGACAATTTTGTCCCGCAGCGGCGAACATTAATTCTCGAGCGACGTAACTCGTAAACAAGACGTCAGAGTCGAAATATTGTGTCTGTTAAAGTTAATTAGGAAGTAACGAGAAAAAAGGAAGGGGAAAATGAAAATTCGAAGAGCGCACGAGCTCGACCGAGCTATGGCGATATAATGAGTTTCGTTTGTCTCGAGTATGAAGAAAGTGAAGCTACTATAACTATGGAGGAAAATTTAGTGATGTAAAGATGGCGAACGCGGGGAAAGAAGGAGAGAAGAAAGAGAGAGAGAGAGAGAGAGAGAGAGAGAGAGAGAGAGAGAGAGAGAATAAGATCATCTTTTAATCCGAATCTTCGTCGTCGTCGTTTATTCGCGCAGGGATATTCGTATTGGACGGTCGCCGGCTCGGCGATTTCGCTGCAGCTGCTAGTCGGGAATTAACTTCGTCCTCTCTGAAGTGTTATCGAGCGTCGCGTGCACCCACGCCATCTCGAAAGGTAGAACAGTCCGAGCTTTTTATCGGTGGAAGGTGGCAGGAAGCTTCGTCGATGGTTTGCGGTGGTATTCTGGCCTCGTGATGCTGGTTGCGATGGTGATGGTTGGGTCTTGGTAAACTGGTAGAATCTGTGTTGGTAGCCTCTCGGCTCCTATGGTGCCAGGAGGGTGTTGGTGGTGGTGGCGACGTTGAAATTTTTCCTGCTTCCAGCATCGTGGGAAAAAAGCAAAGAGCAAGAGCAAACAGGAGAAGCCCTTTAACCTCGTAGTTACCCTTTTCCCTTTTTCCTCTCTCTCTCTCTCTCTCTCTCTCTCTCTCTCTCTCTCTTTCGTTCTTCCATTTCTCCATCTCTTCCTTCCTTTTTCCTTTCCTTCTTCTCTTTTCTCCTCTTTCCTTCTATCTTTCTTTCTTTCTTTTCGTCTATCTGTCTGTCTTTCTGTCTTTCTGTCCTTCTCTTTCTCCTTCTATCTCGTTCTCTTTTTCAAGAGCAACGCCAGCAGTACCAACGGTACCGGCATCACGGGACGTTATTCCGCACGATGCCCACTTCCCCGCAACCACTTCCGTTTCGTGGCACATTGGAATCTGTGCCAATGGATGCTGCCACCTCTAGCCAGTCTTATTCGCGGTAGCTGGCGGAAAATGTGAAAAATTTCTATTAAAGGATTCCAATAGGTGGGGAGGAGGTGAGGGGGGGGGGGTAGGGATAGGAGGGATACGCGGGTGTCGGGGACATAAAACATAATATTATTTCCGGCGAAGCGCTCACCGCGAGAATTCAATTTAGCCGTGTGGCACATAATATAATACCTATCTTCTTCCGTTTTCCGTTTTACCGAGGAAGACCGCCCTTTGCCTACTCCTTTCTTCTTCTCACTACTATTTTTCTCTATATATCATCCGAACGGTCGTTTTGACCGCGTATTCTACCCTCTCATCATTTCTCTCTGTCTCTCTCTTTCTCTCTCTCTCTCTCTCTCTCTCTCTCTTCACTCTCTTTCTATCTCTATTTCTCAGTTCTCTACTGAACTGATGTTCGTACAAGTAGAAACGTCGAAGACGAGACCTACCGAGAGAGATCTCTTCAAATTTAATCCCGAAAGGATTCAATCAGTCCAGACGCAAACGCGACCAAGCGATAGTGCTTTAACGTTATTCGAATTTTCTCTCTCTCTCTCTCTCTCTCTCTCTCTCTCTCTCTCTCATGCATACACACACACACACACACACACTTGCTTCCTCCATCGAGAACTTCCACTGTTATTCGTACGTCGACCTATCGTCGAAAAGCGAACACGTTCGCCGCACAGTGGCTGCACTGCGGGAGACTATCAAAGTCTGCCATAGCCATTTTCAGAACTGGCTATTGGTACCTTTACCTACCACCAAGACTTATACATATAGACTTCTTCCTATATATTATATATATATATATATATATATATATATATATATACCTATACATATATATATACATACATATATGTAAATGAGTTGATACGTATATATCTACGTTACCCTTAATGGACACATGTTCGTTTAGGGCTGCGGCTAAATTTGACGTCTAGCGGCCGGCTTACCATCATATGTGGTTATTCTGCGGTGTGTAAATGGTCAAAGGTGCACGATTATCGAACAACCCTTCCATACAACCGAACCGTGTTATGGCTAGAGTATATGGAATCGTTTCCTCGTTCGAACCCCATGTCAATGTTACGAAAGCACGCGGAGTATGTTCGAACTTCGACTGTCTCTTTGTTTCGAGGTGGGGGAAAACAATTTATCTCCCAAGTAGTTTTAATTACTATTAAACAGAAATGTTACTTTGATTGGATCTATATATCGAATACGTTTCGTTAACGTAATCTCTCAATGTATGTAGCTAGGAAGGCTTACGATCAAATGACGTTCAAAGCTTAAGTGTACTTACTCTAGTACACCACTGAAACATCTTCAAGTTCTAAAGCCAAACAAGTATGCTATTGGGAATCGAAGCTATTAACGTCGGTCTAGAGTACCCTCAGGCTTACGTGTTGCTAAATAATTCGAGGGTAGCTTAGGATATCGAAGATTGACATTCACCGGCCTTCTCTCTCTCTCTCTCTCTCTCTCTCTCTCTCTCTCTCTCTCTCTCGGGATATTTGGTATTTCACTGATCCCTATCATCTTTTCTCTCTCCTTTTCCTTAAATATCAATTAAATTCAGACTTAATCCGCCGTATGTAAAAGAACAAACCGTGATTTTCCTTGAATTATTCCAACAATTTTGTACAATCGAGTTTACGACGACGGATTTAAACGAGTCATCGTTGATCATTTAAATGCGACAGTAGTATACATCGATATCCATTTGGATGGACAAGAATCGTCGTAGTCGATCATCGATCGTTATTGATAACGTTCGTCTATGGTGTCAGACATTTTTTTTTTAAATTCAACCATCGACTGGTAAATGCGTAGAAAATTGTCACTCGTATTCGGGACGAGTGTCAGGAATATACCTGATAAAAAGAGAGACGCCGATGACAGAGAATGTGAAGTGGAAGGGATAAAGGTAAATAGATTCGAACGAGCGAGCGAACGTACGAACGTACGAACGAACGAAAGAGCTTGAGATTAAAATGGAAGACCGATTTGAATTCACTGGGCTTCCAGTCACGCGTTTCTTCTTTTGCTATTTACGTTCGTAGCGAGTGTACATACATACATACACACACACACACACACACACACACACACACATATATATATATATATGCATTGTAAAACATTTACCGGAACGATGTATGGTTTCGTGAACGTTGCGATTTCCGTTTTTTAGCATCAATCGAAATGAATTTAACAGAGGGATCGCAACAACCAAGACAAACGTCGTTTTTTGTCCTCTCTTTCCATTCACTCATTTACCCACTTTCGCTTTTCGCCACTCCCCCGTCCCCGACCCCCACCCTCCGCCTTCTCTATCCTTCAAATTTTGTCCAGTGAAAATGTGGCAGGTAAAACAAACGGGCCGTCGCTGTTAGGTATTTCTTTACCGTGTAAATATCGAGATTGCATTCGGTAAAGCCTTAATTATTCATTGTCGTCGAGCAAACATTTTAAATGAATGGAATTCGATTTCGTAGAAAGTTAGGACGTTTGGCGTGCTTTAAAAAGAAGAAATCAACCCAGTCGGTCACGTTTAATTACGTTATATTTGTTTTCGGATCGTTCCTGAGATAATTTCTCTCGCATTAAAAACGCGTAAAAATAAAGATCCACGAGTGACGTGAGATTAGTAAACGCTCTTTTGACACACCTCCCGGTTTTCTTCTCATTCGATTTCACTGTCTGCTGCCCACATACGGGCCTCCTCGAGGCGGCAAGGAAAGCCATCCACGAAAAAAAAAAAAATAAAAAAAAAATAAAAAAATACACTTTCAAATTCGTTTCCCGGCTGCCTCGCGTAATTCTATAATGCCGCGGGAAGAATGGAAATTCTATACGAGAAAAGGCACGACGAGAGACGGAGAAAAGAGAACGGAGGAGGAGCCTTGGCATTCGGTGGAAGTCCATATTGTTAGTGAAATTGCAAGTTTTATAACGCGGGGTCAACCTTGTGAAATGAGAATGTTGAATGTCGTCCGTTGAGGTTAAGAAAAGAGAAAGAAGAAAAAAAAAAAAAAGAAATAATAAAAACAATATGAAACGTAAAAAAGAAAAAAAGAAACAGGAAAATAGAAAAGAAGCGAGAGAGAAAAAAAGAGGAAACGTAGGAAGAAAAAAAGAAAGAAAAGAAAAGAAAAGAAAAGAAAAGAAAAGAAAAGAAAAAGGAGGGAAAAAACAAACAAGCGCACAAACAAGAATATTAAAAAAAAAAAAAAAGAAAAAAAACAGCGAGGGAGGGTGGGAGGGAGAAAAAAAAATGCTCGCCAGTGTAATTAGATTTTTGTCGGTCTAGAGGAAAAGACCACGGCTTAAAATATAAAACCCGTACGTCGTTAGAGTTTTCGCGTCCTTGTCGTCGGTGTCATACGCATACACAGACAAACCGGACACATACGGACGTCGTTCTTTCGTATTCCATGCCGCGAAATCTCTCCTCGTTTGTACTCTTTACGCGATGAATATTCGTGCTTCGAATACGAGAGAAACTTCCTGCTACTCTCCGTTTCCTTCCCGCGCGACATTTTCCTTTTTCTTTTTCTTTTTTTTTTCCTTTTTTCTTTTCTTTTTTCTCTTTTTTCTTTCGGTTTTATTTTCTTTTCTTTTTTTTTTTTTTTTTATTCCTCTTTCGATTTACTTTTCTTTCATTTTCCTTTGAAATTTCGTTGGACCTTTTAAATTCTCTCGCATAATGTTATGTAAATGTAATCGAGTGTCAGTACCACGAAATATGGGTTCCCGAGGCTTTTCTATTATTTCCCTTTTTTTTTTATAACAATTTTTCATCGTCCGCAAATACTCCATACATTGGGAAAATCATAAAAGAGAAAGATAAAGGGAGAGAGAGAGAGAGAGAGAGAGAGAGAGAGAGAGAGAGAGAGAGAAAGAGGAAGAAAGAGTTCGAACAAATGCATTTTGCGTTTCTACGTTCGTTTCTCCTTCCTTTGAAGAAAGAAAAGGAAAGAAGGACGGGGGAAAAGAGAGTAGGAGAGTCGAGGATAGTGATAGCTGCTCGTTCACAAAGTCCTTTTGAATTATCACTGGCAGCTACTCCGTCCAACCATTCTCCATTTTCTGACGCAGCTTCCCAACGAATACCGGCGCGAGTACGATGGATGTACAGAGAAAGCTCTGAACGGGATATCCGGCTGCCAGAGTCCGAACATTTATGTGGGATTTCCTCTAGCGTATCATATTATCCACGCCCGCGCTTATAGTTATTCCGAAATTTTCAGAGCTTTTCCATGATATTCTCCGCTTCGATGGAAAATTAAACTCTGTTAGCTCATCGCGGATTTGCGTTGCTACGGTTTAACTATACCATGTAATATAATAATTCATAATTTATTGAATACATATATATATATGTATATAGATAGATAGATAGATAGATGGATGGATGGATGGATGGATGGATGGGTGGATGGATGGATGGAAAATATTATATTATTTTCACGTTAATATCGGATTATTTACGTGAGATACCGATCTTGTTATAAACTACGCTCGAAGGATTCCAATTGTTAGCTCTTTTACGATGATTCTGATAAAGCAGAAGTTAACGTCGAAAGATATATTCTTTATAGTAATTTGAGGGCACTCTACTCGTTCCAATAGTGCTTACAAAAGCGAGGTAGCTTAAACCGTTAGAAGATATCGTCGTTCTACTTATCCGTAGTCGTAGCACGCAAACCGTACCGGCTTTCCGATACAAGCGTTTCGCGGATAACCACAGAGAAAGGATGGAGCATTAGCAAGAAAACGTCCAAGGAATCTCGTTTGGTTGCTTTAAAGGTTCTCCTGGCTGATATACAGAAAAAGGAGGAAAAGAGAGTAGGAGTACCACCCACGTCCTTCCGGTCTTTCGATCGGATTCTGGGACCTAGTCGAAAGAAGATCCTATGGAGACTGTTACAAGTAGCTTTTTCCCAAGGACGGAAGCAAATATCGGATTCCGATAAGAGGAAATCGTGCTTTGAGCTTCTCTCTCTCTCTCTCTCTCTCTCTCTCTCTCTCTCTCTCTCTCTCGCTTTCTATTCCTCTATCTCTTCCTCTCTTTCACGACACATAAACGAATCGAACTTTAAATCGTCAAGCTATGTTCATTTGTAACAAACTATTATGCTAGTAATTTTAAAGAAAAATTTTTCCAAAGAACACGGTTTAAAACCATTCCTGGGAAATGTCGTAATTGTTCTATTGTATTCAAATCCTATGATAGAAATTCCCAAAATTTTCTCCCGTTGCGTTCCCTTTATATAGCGATAATCCAAATGCGATAAAAATATTGGAAGGTGATTTAAACGTTGCTCAAATTTTATGTGTTTGTTGAAGAAACTTTTCCGAGATGTTTGCGTGCCCTCTAGAATAGGTATTAGGTTGGGGATCGGTGGTTTTGACGATGGTTGAAGGGCCAGGGAGAAGTAAGAGCGGTGAAATGGTTTCAACAAGTGAAATAAATCGCGATTTGAACGGCATACGCCGACCACCCACGGCTTTCGAGCTCCGCCTTCGCCCTTTCGCGTTTTACAATTACGGTAGTTTTATGAGTTTCACCGGCACACCCAATCCCACTCCCGTTCGTTCGTTCCTCTCGCGCCTCTCAACCCACCCAGCCCCTCCCCCCACCCTCCCCAACATCACCCTCGGTAGTCCAGTCTGCCTCCGGGCAGACTTTCTGCCAACTTGTGATTGCGCAAGTTTCTGCTTTACGAGAGTACTAGCCCGGCGAGTTAGTATCTGTCTGCGATTCTCCTTTTATAATTCGCACGCACGCACGCTTGCTTGCATGCTCTAACATATTCCAAACGCTCGTGCTTGTGTCGCCCGATAAACGTCTTTTCTACTTGAGATCGTTATATACCCTATGTGCGTACGACCATATTTCGCGCGCGAGCGCGCGCGTGTGTGTGTGTGTCTGTATATATATGTATAGAAATTTTAATAGAAATCGTATTTTTTTTTAATTATAAAAATAAAAATTTTACACTTCCATGATTATTTGTAAAATACTGTATTGCTTCAAAAAAAAAAAAAAAAAAAGAAAAGATCGTTAAGAGACAAAATATATACTTTTATATCGACGTTTTAATAACGTGAAACGTATACGAAGATAATTCCGGTCTCTCGAATTCAGGTGTATTTGTCGTATTTCCTTTGTAAGCCGGATAACAAAGGATCTTTTTTTTTTTTTTTTTTAAGAATGTCGAATTAACGTAGACAATTAGAGCAGAGAGACGTCCCACTCCGTAAAGCTCGTTCGCGCGAGTTTCGCGTCGTTCGTGAAGAAATTGTGTCTACAGTCTCGATTCTGATCGCGACCGACGGCGTACTACTTTGTTCTAACGACGATCTCGTTGTCGTTGGTCGACGTTAACGAAGCGGCGCGACATAATGAGGTGTGACACGAACCTGCTGCTGGATGGTTTGCTCGTAGTGAGAAAACTGGTTGAGGATAGGGGGGGAAACGTGGAGGTAGGGAGGTCGGGTGGACGGGGAGGAAGGGCTGGTTCACAGGGTGAAAGAGAACTGGAGGGCTGCTTCAGACACCCCTGTTACGTGAACGAACGTCTGATGGGGAGGGTTCGACTTTCCTTGTCTCCTTCTTCCGTCGGATTTCCATTCTGCTCGCGTAACTCGCGGCCACGCGTGCGCACTTCTCCGACCATACTCTCTCTTTTCTTTTCATTCCTTTTCTCTTCGTTTCCTTTCTTCTCTTTTACATTTTCATTTTCTTCTCTTAATAATAATTTTTCTATCGCGAGCAGACGGGAGAAACCCGAACGAGTCTCGATACGGTAACTCCGATATGTTGCTCTTTAGCGTTCTATTTAAATGCACTTTCAAAGAAAAATCGTACGACTATCGTATCGATTGTGTTTAATTTAAATTCGTAATTCTTAATAGTTGTATTCTCCTTTGTTAAATCGTTCTTTCATCCTTTATATCGTCCGACATTTAATTGAAAAATTCAATTTTTCTTTTGTTACGTTCGACGACAGTGACAACGTACTGTTACACTTTACGTAAAAGTAACGTCCTCTTGAAATTAGTCTCACCTAACTCTACCGAGTCACGTGCACGGCAGAAAAAGAAAAAAAGAAGAGAGAGAGAGAGAGAGAGAGAGAGAGAAAATAAAAACACCGTACCGTTTGTTTTATTACCCGCAGAAACGTATCGCAGCTATTTGGTTTATCGCTTTACCACGTGACACCGAGCAAGGGTCTTAAAAGGGACATTCCGAACGTAAGAAGGAAAGAAAAAAGTACAGAAGTGCGCTTTCGTTCGATATATCGAACGAGGACGTAGTTCGAGAAATTGTTTATCGGCTGGCAATAAAATCGGTGTTGCGTTTCATAAAAAAAAAAAAAAAAAAAAAAAGAGAGAGAGAAAGAAAAAAAGATAAAGGCGAAAAATGGCAGAAACGAGAATAAAAAATATTCAACTGCAGAACTCTTTAATAGTTTATACGTATTACGCACGCTTGATTATTTTCTTTGACGGCGTTTGTCTAAATGATAATCGATATACGACAAAGGCACAATCGAAAGGCGAGCCTTTGGCGAAACAATCATAAAAGAGAAAAAACCGTTCGAAGGGAAGGTTTTAAAGGTAGAAAGGTACCAGGATCGTCGGCGTAAAGATGTTGGCGTGAAAGAGGTCACGTAGAAGTAGTTACTTTTAATCGTTGCTGCAGTAAATAGTTTAAACGTAAAGTATTACGATCCTGCACCCCGCGTATATATATATATATATATATATATATATATATATATCTTCTGCATAACTTATTAAAAGAGGAAAAAAGGGCAAAGAAAAAAAGACGGAAAGTGAAATAAGAGCAAAGAGTAGGAAACTGCAAAATACTCGAGAGCGTCCGAATTAATTAATAACGCTTAGCCCCGTGCAAAAAGCGTGAAATTACTTTCGGTTATGGGTAAAAAGAAGAGAAGAGTAGAGTAGAGTAGAGTAGAGTAGAGTAGAGTAGAGTAGGGAGAAGAAAAAGAAATGGGCTAAGGAGGGAAAAATCGAGGGAAGAAGGAGAGAGGTAACAGGAAAAAAGGAAAGAGAAAAGAAACGAAAAGGGGGGAAAAAAAAAGAAGAAACAAAAATTAAACGCAGTTCGAACGAGCATTAATTAAAAACTTCCGACCACCTGGATTTCGTACTTTGGGCTAAGGGCACATTATTGTTACAGTTGTCGACGAAGAGCCGTCGAAACGACGTTTACGAATCGTTGAATAGTTTCGTTAGGGAATAGGGAAAGGGTGATTTCGTATCAAGAGGCAAGGCACGTAATGAGACATTTTAATTAACACACCTCGCCCGCACTCGTACCCACGCCAACGTAGGATTTTATTCCGATCGAGAGCACCGATACCTTTTGATCTCTCTCTCTCTCTCTCCCTCTCCCCCTCTCTCTCTTTCTCTCAATTCGGTGCGCCCGCGCAAGCACGCATTTCGGCCTCGATAAAGCATCGATCGATCGGAATTTAGCCGTCTGCTCGTAGTACATAACATCGCGCACGCAGATTTTGTTTTCTACGAGTACCCTCCATCTCCGCCGACTCGTTGGTGTGGAAAACGAAGCGACTCGTTTGTCTCGATTGCTGAAATTGACTTTACCGTTGTCGTTAAGTCTTATTGCCATTTCTAGGAGTGAGTTAGACGAGTAAGTAACGTGAGACAAACGTAATCTCGTTAAGAACATTGCCGATTTATATATCTAGAAAATTCGAATCGTGTTAACTATGTAGACGTATATACACACACATACACATATATATATATATATATATATATATATATGTATATATATATTTATGTATGTGTCCGTTGTTATAAAAACTTTATAACGTTATTATAAACTGGACAGATGATATAGAGAATGATGAACGAGATACAAAGTTTAATAAGGATACTTCGTAGTCGTTTTCATTATCAAAATTAAAAATTGTTAATTATTTTTAATTGATTCATCTTCCAAATGATGTTGATCGAGCACGTTTCACTTACAATCGGTTAAATGAGTAAGCGCAGAGGTACGTATGCCCTGTAATTGATGAGTCCAATTTTCACCAACGTAAATGATTGAATTTACATACTTCGAATGTCTCAGGGAGATATGTCTGACCTCGTTAGAAGGACAATTTCCGACGTAAAACGCGAACGCGAAGCTTTATGCAAGCTGGCAGAATCCCATTCTCGTCGATATTCGTTAACCCGGTGATCCGATGAAAATAGCTTACGTCGAACGAGACCACGATATCCGGCCTACCGTTGTTGTTGCCGTTGTCGTTGTTGTTGTCGTTGTTGTTGTTGTTGTCTAAATCACGGATTAAGTAAATACATGATCGACGGTGATGTCTCGACGTTATCAAGCTCTCCAATCCACTTATGCTGGAAAATTTGTATGTACTCGCGTACATATTCGATCGCGTTTAGTGTTCGATACTCCGATACATCATGATGAATATTTTATCATTAAACGATATCGCTATCGAAATAATCATGCCAAAGTTATATCGATTTTATTGTATCCTTTTATTATATGACGAACGTTTTAATCCTGACTGAAATTATCTATTCACCCGTTTCAATCAATTAAGAGTAATGTCGATTTGTTCGATGTATAATAGTTGGGGGAAAAAAAAAGTGAAAATAACGTGAATAAAGTGAAATACGAACTATTTCAAAGCAAATACATGCACACACACACACACACACACACATATTCTCTTTTTTTTTATTTTATTATAATATAACATATATTTTAATTATATGGCATTTAAAAATAAATAATAAAATACCACGAATAAAATAAGGTTGTTACGTTTATACGCGTAAACGCATTTCTATGTGTTTCTATATATGTACACATATATAAAAATATACGTGATATACTCATCGGATGGTCATAGTCGAACGTATGTGGCCGCAAAACGACGGCTCGTTCGACTAGGAGAAGAATCGATAGCCTTAGGGAGCCTGCGAAACGACTTGGAGTTTTCACGATACATCGAGTTACGATTCATCGATCGTAGACGTCCGATCCTCGCTCTCCTATCCCGTTTTCTTTTACTACGGATCCACCTGACCCTTCGTCGTCTGACTTACGCTTCGACTTCCTTCGACTATCTCCCCCCCCCCCGCCCCCACACTATTTCCCCCTCTTTCCCCTCTTTCCCCCGCTGACGATCCACCTTTTTTGAAATGATAGCCACCGAAGATCCGGGTCGCGCGTAAATTTCCGGAATCTTAGCTGATTTATCGCCGACTGAAATATAGTTCGCCGCCGTCGGAGGTTGCGCTTTAAGAATTCTCGTTTTACCTTCGACCTTTTAGCCCCCTTCCTCCCTCCACTCCCTCTTGCGCCGCTACTTCCTCCTCCTTCCTTCCGCCAGAAGAAATATTTTCTCCTCATGCTTGTTTGTAAATCGAGCCGTCGTAATTTTCACACTTTTTTCCTTTTTTTTTTTTAAAGACCACGCGAAACATATATAAATCGACCGTAGAGTGTTGTACGCTAGAGCGTTAACGTCGCATTAAAGAAATATATTTATATTTGATTTAATTCTTTTTTCCCTATTCTCATCTTTCTTTATTGTTGTTTTTCTTTCTTCTTTTGATTTGATTTTTATTTTTTTTTTTTTTTTTATTTTCACACATTCACTTATCCCTTTTTCGTACCTCGTTACGTCGCTCGATTCTTTAATCTAAAGCCCTGACGAGCGTTGCTAATCCCAACGCGAATCCACTTTTGTTTTTCCAAGAGGTTCGAACCTCGCGAAGGGTGTCGAATGTAGAGGGGATTCAGGGAAGTGGGAAAGACGAGAGCGCCGGTAGGCACGACTAAGGATTTGTTAGGCAAACACCATTCGCGCGTTAGGACAACAAATCACTGAGTGTCAGTCTTCCATCGGTCGGACGATCAACAAGATGTCTAATACGGATCTCCTTTAATTTCGTTGAGTTTTATTAATGTGGGATATTTATGCGTGTTTTTATTATTACGGTAATATTTGTAAAGGATCAATTTTAAGTTATGACGAATGAAATAAAAATTGTATTTTATTACGAAATTGTATGTTATTAACGAAATATCGCACGATATCGATACTCTTATATCGATAGTATTGGAGTACATAAATAGAGAGAGGACATTTTTCTCTTTAAAATCCTTTTTGTTTCAAGTCTTTACGATTTTTCCATCCGAAGATATTGCGATTTGACGTCATTCACAATTCTCAATCAGCTTAGCGACTGGCGCAAATTTTCTTGTTGAACAATTTTTTATGAACAATTTCTTACAAACAATTTTTTATAAACATTTTGTTATAAAGAATTTTCATAATTAATTTTATCCCGGCCGACGCTAAATAATCCGCCATCTACATAGACGCGTATGTTTAATAATTTGTTTGAAACGATCCATTACGATCCATTACAAATAATTAGTGTATAATTAATAAAAAAAATTTCTCCATCTGATCGATGTCTATTCGCAATGACGTTTAACCTCGCTCGTTTAATTACTCAATATTTTCACAAATAATTGAATGATTTAAATAAACAATTTCCCCGGATATTTCCATTGATTATTATTTACGAGTAATGGTCAAGTCGAATGAGGGAGGAGGTCGATCGTAAAAAAAAAAAGTGAAAATGTCGAACGCATAAATAAGGAAACGGAAGCCAAAAGGGATAGGACGGAATGCGGAGAGTCAGTCGACGCACGTATTCCATCAAGTGTAAGGCCCGGAAGCTGGCTGAGGGGTCAAAGGTGGATCGCCGGAACTATATTTTGCAGCGGCGTGCTGGTTTAACCCTAAGATAAATGTAGCCACATTCGAATACGAATACACGGTCTCCTTCAAAGGTATCGAGAGAGAGAGAGAGAGAGAGAGAGAGAGAGAGAGAGAGAGAGAGAGAGAGAGAGTGAGAAGGAGCGAAAACGTGTCATTAAGCCCACCCTTTATCGGGCAGCCGGTGCGATTTAGATCAACGTTCAACGATAAACTTCAAACTTCCTTTCGTGGTTCGGATCGCCCACTATCGATTCCTCGTTCACGAAGGGAAAGGAGCAATCGATTTTCTTTGTTATAAATAGAACGAGCCGTATGAAAGCGGACTTACATATGCCAGGAAAATCTTGCACGGGGGGTCGATGACATTACACTTTCGCTCGATAATTTATTTCTTCTTTCTCTTCCTTTTTCTTTTCTTTCTTTTTTCTTTTATTTTTTATTTATTTTTTTTTCTTGCTTTTCATTTGCGCCTCATCCTTTCATTCAACGCGTGGCTTTGAAAAGTACATCTAGGAGGAGAGAATCGTCTCTAAATACGGTTTAATTGGCAAACAAAATCTATGTCAATAGAGAGTTATAATTAACATAACGTACCGCGATGAATAATGTATATAGCTTTAATCACATCACGAGTCATATGTGCACGTCAAAGGTATTATCTACAACATAATTAACATATATGGTGTATATAACCATACGTATATTTGATGAAAGAGCTTTAATGCCAACATACACCTCTAGCTTCTAGTATCGAAACATAACAGGTGAGAAGGTAACTACAGCTATCTGGAATCGACGTAATCATCCTTGAGGCGTATATACGGAAGAAGAGCGAAACAGCTTATCGATACTCACCCGATCGAGCTCTACTCGGTAGAAGAAGGTGAATTTAACGACGCGCTGCAAATTGCTTCGGTCTCCCATCCTCTCTCTCTCTCTCTCTTTTTCTCATCCTCTCTTTTCCATCCACCCTCGCGCAAGTAATTTACATAAAAAACTTCGTGACGCGAGCGAATCGTCGGTGATCACGATGCTCTGTATTCTGTAAGCACCTTTTTCCGTATCGACAGGAACAAATATAGCATCGACTCGAGGTGCTATCCGACGTGAGCAACGAAGTGGGAGCAACCAATCGACTTTTGACGTTGATCGATCATGGAACCTCCTTTAGTTCATCCATCGAATCGGCTCACCTAGGTAATTTCTATCCGTTATAAATTTTACTGTTTATATTTAGTCGAATGTTTACCGTATTTCACTTCCAAGTTCGGCCAACGAGCCATTCGAACGATCGATATCGGAGATCGATAAAGCGTTCGAACGAATGATAAACGAAATTCATGAG